>OX235271.1:212092962-212128917 GCA_944472155.2 Trichobilharzia szidati
GACTACTTTCAAGTAGTATAAAAAAGCTACTATAAAAAGACATCTTCGTTCAGAAGATATATATATAATAATGTGTAAATATGAAAACAAAATATATTTCAAGTGTTGGTTTGCGGAGATTTGATTGGTGATAGGGATTCATCATGATGACCTGACATAGGTTAGACAACCATTGGAAAACCTGTAGGAAATACTGGACAGCTGTTTCGTTAGTCTGGGATTCTTCATCACTGCGCATCCACAGAGGTTCAAACCTAGGATCTTCCGGTCACAAGGCCAGCTCATCAGCCATCAAGCCACTGTGACCCGATCCAATAGCCAACCCATTAATTCTGACTTCTGCCAACTTACGATATGGCGCCAGTGTCATCGGCGAGTATTTCTCCTTGCACCCAACCTACTGTACGCCACTGGTCACGATTTCACACCTGAATATAGGACCAGTCGCTAGTGAGCAACAGATTGATATTCAAGTGTTGGTTTGTAACCAGAAGGTCCTGAGTTCGAAACCTGGCGGGCGCATACTGATGAAGAGTCCCAAACTGGGACGAAACAGCTATCCAGTACTCCCAGGTTTACCAGTGGTTCTCTAAACAATGTCCGGTCATCATGATGAATTTCTATAACTAACCAAATCTCTGCGTTCTCGCGTTCAAGTAGAGTGGGCCGCAGAAACAGGTAGATACCTATCGCATAGTGTTGTTGGTGCAGTCAAGTAGTATGTGTGGTCAGCGCGTCTGTGTCCAACTCGGCGTCCCTATTTCAGTCTCAAGGTATCACGAAACATAACAATTACATACTGTTATAACAGCAGATCTAGCAATACAGAAGAAAATACCTGGTGAAAAACTTACTAGTATGGGTAGAGGGGAAAATAACTATTGTCACATATAATAATAATGATAATAAATTGTGAAACCAAAACTACAGCACACCATGATATCGCTAACTGTATTATCAACACCATGCTGTGTTGTGTTTTTTACTAGTTCCTTGGGTTCTGAGTGGAACATAGGGCTTCAACAACACATCTCCATTTTCTTCTATTCTCTACTGTCCCCTTTAGCTGGGTCCACGATCGCCCATAATCTCTCAACTCCTCCTTGCACGCTCTCCCCCATATCACTCTCGCACTGACGATCCACTCGTTACTTCCCATTTACCTTACATTCGAGCAATGGCCTGCATTGCGCGCGATGTCATACGACGGCCTCCTCAGCGTGTGCCCGATTATTCCATTTCCATTTTCTCCTACATACTTGTTGAGCAGTTGGCTCTCGCCTTTTGGTTTGTTCCCATCCAGAGTTTCTTGTTGCTAATTCTCTCAGGCCGGCCGGTTGGCCATCTGATCTTCACTATGGAACTAACGAATTGGGCAGCTGCTGCTAAAAGTCTGCAACCTGTTGGAAATGCTTTTCGTGACGCACGGGCAGTGCAAGTTTCTAACCTATATAGAAGCACTGACTGACTGACTTCACATTTGTGTTGAACAGAATCCGAATTTTATTCTTCATGTTGAGTGCAGTGGAGAAGATTTCCAAACTGGTTTCATGTTGATGAAGGCGTATCTTGCCTTTCCGATTCTGGCCGCCTGCTTTGACATCTTCATCCGTGCCGTTTGCCTGTGGATGAAACTGTGCTTCCTACCTGGATAAGTGAAGGAAGTAACCTCTGATAAATCTCTTCCGTTGATGGTGATTGGTGCTGGTTGTTGTTACTGTTGTTGACGCTGTGCTGTAGTTGTACATTTTAATCTCGGTTTCACAATTTACTTTTATCTGATCGCTATGTTAGAACAAGACATATAAGCGAACACTATTGTTGTTTTCAATTAGATCTCCTTCAGGCTTTACTCTAATTTACACAGATTTATATGTAAAATTTTTTAACCAATAACGGTGATTTTGTGGATCAAATAATAATAATAATGTGGTAAATTTTTTTAACGTAATTAACAACGATGGTTATAATGATAACAAAATATTGATAATAAGGTTTATGCAGGTGGCGATAAGAATAACAAAATCAATTTGGTCAGATGCCTCACGAATAGAGCAAGACGTATCTGTACAGATGACTCCCTAGAAAATGAGCTAGGATACATCCAAAATATGTTGGTCCAAATGGGTTATCCTAGTAGATTTGTAAGGAGACACATGAACACCAAGTACAATCAAGAGAAACTGACAACGGTTAACAAGAAACAACTGTTCATGAGACTGCAATTTAATGGGGATGTGGCGAAGTCTTACATCTAGGATTATCGAGTGCGATAAAATGGATTTATACTGCCGGCAGCCTTTGTTTGTCATTTTCCAGCCAACCAATTATGATTGCTCCAGTGAAAGACAAGTTACCTAGCTGTGTATCTATAAATTTAGTTGCTCCTGTGGAGGGAGCTATATAGGGCGAACAACTAGACAGCTTAACAAACGAATTAATGAGCATCTTCCTTCATGGTTTGGAAAACGCAAAATAAAATCTATACGAAGTTCTATTTTGGCTCAATTGATTGATAGTGGTCACCAAGTGGACAAAAATAGTACCTTCAAAGTTATCTATCGCATTCGATCGAGCCTTTCGAACGGATAGAACCCGTCTTTTACATTTAGCCGAAGCTATGGGAATTCGAGAGAACAATCCTAGTCTTTGCATACAGCAAAAGAAGTTTGTTCTACCTTTGTCTCCCCCTTGCTTGCCTAGGTGAATTCTATTCAAAACCCTCCCACCCTTTCTTATTTTCCATCTCCTTCGTACTTTTATGATATTTATTTAAACTCTGATTATCTGTCCACTTCACCTTTTAAGATTTGACCTAATTTATTTATTTATTGAATTGTCTACATATACATATATTACTACCTTTGTTATTCTTATCGCCACCTGCATAAACCTTATTATCAATATTTTGTTATCATTATAATCATCGTTATTAATTACGTTCAAAACATTTACCACATTATTATTATTATTTGATTCCCAAAATCACCGTCATTGGTTGAAAATTTTTATATATAAATCTATGTAAATTAGAGTAAAGCCTGAAGAAGATCTAATTGAAAACAACAATATTGTTCGCTTATATTTCTTGCTCTAATTGCTATGTGACAATAGTTATCTTCCCTTCTACCCCTGCTAGTATGCACATTCTACCTATACACTTACCGTTGCCTAGATTATGCAAACACGTGAATGAATTTACCATTATTATTATTATTATGATCACCTCAATTGTTATGCATTAATTCACATCGCTGAACTCTGATCCTATATTTTATAAACCACATTACTTCAAGTGCCTATGACTAATACTTCATTATGCTCCCGACTGATAGCTGCTACCTTGACGTGGTGGTCGGGCTTGCATATCACAATGACTCAACGAGCTACACTGGTTGGAAATTATGTTCTTGTAGGTCCACCAATGCCAGAAAGGTTGTTTGGATAGCGGTTAGACAAAAAGCAGCTACCCAATCCAATAGTATGATTCAAACAAACTCACAAAATATCATGCCGGATCGGTCAGGGCCCGGATTAACAACGACCGCGCTTCCTGCTACCGTGTCACAGGGCAGAAGTGATAAATATGCTACCGAGACACACCAAACAAAAACAGGTCGTGTATGACCGGCCTCAAGCAGTTGTCCCCTGGGCTCTGCGGTCACGCAACACTTTCTGTTTCAGTTTCCCGAAGACTCAACCAACCTCCACGATGTGGGCAGCCGGGAAGTAACAACCGCCTACACACTTCCAAAAGCACACGAAGCCTACCTGAGCATCACTCTCCCTTACTCACATCACCTTCCTCATCTTGCTTCTCTACTACAGCTAACACTATTCTTCAGGCTAGTGAGTCATCTTCACTTCACTCAGCGACCACAAACAACGATGAGAGCCATAGAAACACCCCAGATAGCCTTTTAAAGCCACGTCGCCAACTTTATATAGGAGCTTTTAACGTCAGGACCCTCTGCCAAATCGGACAACAGGCATCACTAGCAAGAACTCCGGAATCTAGAGCCATGGATATATGTTGTGTTTCGGAGACATGCATACAAGACCCGAGTGTGGTCATTCACCCAGCGACTTGAACTGGCGCACATATGTGCAAAGTTCTATGTCGAAAACAGACAGACTTCATTGTGCTGTAAATGTAAAGTCTAATGTAAATTTACCGAAAACACGTATTTGCTTGTTTAAATCGTGTCCTATATTTATCATTATAGAAATATTTAAATTTAAAAAGATTTTTAAAAAAACTTACTTTCATCACCGCTTGTTTCCTGATTCACTTCATCATCATCATTCCCCTTATCATCATCAACTGTCTCCTCTGAATCACTAATCTGCATCATTGACTCCTGTTCATCAGATTGTACTAATCTCGTTGAAAATTGAACTAAATCTTCTTCTGTTTCTGATTCATCAGAATCACCTTCATCATATTTCGAATTATTGTTGGTACGCTTTGTCGGTCGCGTTTTCAGGATATCACCAATTAATTTTAAACAGGATGGATATTTTCCATCCGCGTTGTTGTTGGTATTATGATTATGATCACTGGTTAATACAAATACTTTCTCTGTAATCATTTTTTTAAAAGTCAAGCGACTAGCAGAGCGTAACATACGAATAGGATAAGAAATAGCACTTAGTATAACGTCTGTAAGAACTTCTGACCAATGTGGAGTTTCGTTGACAGCATTCTTTAAACGCCTTTTTCTACATTCGATTATATCACTAATCAGGGTCACAGTATCTTTATACAGAATGGAAAAAAAATAAATAAATTCGCTAAACAATTAGAGAATGTAGGCATCTCAAATAAATTTATGGTGTCCTTCGACGTGTCTTCACTGTTTACAAAAATCCCATTGGAAGAAACAATACAAATTAGATGTCAACATGCCGAACTTTTTCCTCTACCCAAGAACGAACTCAAACAACTTTTACTTATGTGCACCAAAGACGTACAGTTCCAGTTTAACAACATTCTGTACCGCCAAATTGACGGAGTCGCCATGGGAAGCCCCCTGGGTCCGATTCTGGCAGACATTTCTATGGGTAGTCTGGAACAAACAAGGCTGAAATCCGCAATCAGTTAGACCAACTTCTGTACCATGTATGTCGACGACACTTTCGTTATTTGTAATTCTTTTGATGATGCATCTCAAGTACTAAAAGTCTTGAACAGCACCAATCCTAATATTAAATTTACAATGGGGCATGAAAAAGAGGAGAAGTTCCATTTTCTTGACCAACGAGATATATATATATATATATATACAGAAAAGAGACCTGGAGGGCGGTTTATCTTAACTTCAAAAGTTTCTGCCCTATAAGTTACAAAAAAGGATTGGTGAGAACATTATTTGATCGTGTAAGGAAGCTATGTTCAGAAGAAAACATTGAGGAAGAGCTATCCATTGTGGAGAAATGCCTACGCGACAACGGTTACCAACAAAAGTGAAAAGCAGCACAGTAGAGAAAAAGCCTATCTTCCTGCAGCTTGCACTCAAAGTAGAATAAGATGCAGACTGAACGCTGCCCTGAAAAGAACATATCCAGCCGCCAAGCTTGTATGTGTTTATCAAACAACTAGTTGTTTGAGATAATCAAAAGTGGACAAATACCCACCTCATGTTACCTCCAACTGTGTCTACCAATTTACATGTACGTGCCAAAGCACATACATCGGAAGAACAGAGAGAATGGTTATTGTCCGCATTTCTGAACACATACCAAAGAACCTGAGACTGAAAGGTCCACAAGTATTAAACAGTGCAATTGCGCGTCATCTATTAGACACTGGTCATAATGCAGACAACTTGAAGTCATTCAAAATAATCAACAAGCAAAAGAAACCTAACTTGCTACGCTTTGCTGAAGCAATTGCTATCAAACGACTTAAACCAAATCTATGCACGCAGAAAGGGACAGTGGTGAATCTTGCACTGCCCTGGTGACAACAAAGTATACAACTTGTACGAGTCACCTTTTTCTTGTTTAGAAAACTCTACTCTCTCATGTAAACATGACTCACCCTATCTTGTTCTTTTCTCTTCCTTTTTTTTCTATTGGCTATTAGATAAAACATTTTCTTTAGTTACGTAATCTACCTTTTTTGTTATGCTCTGTCTAGCTAAACCTTGTTTCTATACACACACATATATATGCAACTCTGTTTTTGTTTCCAAGCCTAATTGCTTAATTTTTCTATAAATATTTATAAACTGTCAAATATTGATCAGAGTTCATTTGAATTATTCTCTAAATAGTCAGTGTTTGTAACTCTTAATAAGTTAAATCATTCCGGACTAATGTTACTTTTACTTCCTACCAATTACTCCTTGTGATCGTGGAAAAGTATGTTCAAATCTTTAATGTAATATAATTCATATTTTTTATCGTTCAGGTTGTAACCAGTTGAGAAGAATCCTCGAAATAATAAAAGATGAGCTCATATTATCCTGGTACAATTTTTGTTTTTGCTTTGTTCAAGTTTATTAATGGGAAGAATTGCATGAAATAAAGAAACGATTGTATCAGTCATCGTAGATTTATGAGCATCAACAGTACAGTTTTGGTTAATAAACATTTAAAAAGTGATAGGGTATATAGAAGGCTCATTCATTCAATGGTTCATATTCAACAATGCCTCTCTAACCAAATGTCAGCTCATGATGAAAATCCTGTAACCAATCAACCAAATCCCTACAAACCAACACTTGAATATCTATGGCATGCTCACTGGTGACTTGCCCTATTCAGGTAGGTGGTTAGTCACCTGGGGTTCTAGTGAGGAGTCGTGACCAGTAGGATGCAGCAGGTCGGTTGTGAGGACACATACTCGCTGAAGACATTGGCTAGTGGTTGCGCTATGTCGTGAATTGGCAGAAGTTAGAACTGATGCACCGGCCATTGGATCGGGTTTCAGTGACTTAATGGTCTGCGAGTTAGCTCGCCTTGTAACCAGAAGGTCCTGGGTTCGAACCCCTGTGGTGGGTGCATTCTGATAAAGAGTCCCACACTAGGACGAAACAGATGTCCAGTACTCCCTGCTGGTTTTCCAATGGTTCTCTAACCAATGTCAACTCATGATGATACCCTGTAACCAATCAACCAAATCCCTACAAACCAATACTTGAATATTTACTTGTATAATGTAACACCCCTTAAAACACTCATTAGACACTTCAGGGAGAAATGATGAGAGATATGGTTGATTGGCTGGAGTCGAGGGAGATCTCAATCAGCTAATGCCTCTTGAAAGTGAACCCCCATTGAACCTATCTTACCCTGGGTAACTCTACTGGATAGAATATTATTACAAGGCCTCATACAATAAGGTGTAGCTCACAGTTTGGTGCACAAAAAAGCCTGTCCCAAGAATTTGAGTTAGACAAATAGTTCATGTAGAAATAACTCCTTGATTGTTTTCAGATAGAAAAGAAATAGAGCCAAAAGAAAAATTAATCAAAAGCATCCTATTTGGTTAAGGTTGAAAATTGAGGTTCCTAGTTTTCGACATTAGAATGAACATTTATACTTTTTTCTCACATTCTATGAAGTAACCAAGCTGTAGTCGAAATTCTGTTATACACTAACCTGAATAGCTCAGTTGTAATGTCTCTGACTACAGCAATGGGTGACGCCGGTTCGAATTCTAGAGGGGACATGAATTCCTTTAAAGATGCAAGCAACAGGAAGCCTTGGACCTAGATTTCGTACTTGTTGACACTAGTCAAAACTCATGTTCCCCTCGGATTCAAATCCATGTCAAGCAGGGCTACAGTCAGAGACGTTACTATTGAGCTATTTGGGCTCGCGGCTGACCTTCTATGGGACACTGTGTTGGATACTTTGATTGGACACTAGGCAGTAACTAGTATAGTGTGTGTCTAGTCCTTTGTTTGACGCAGACTGAATTCTATTGTCAGTCCAATTTGCAATGTGCTGAGTGGATTGACATCATGGTGTATTCAAAATTGTTGTGATTGGATGTCTGGAGGCGATTAGAAAGGAGACTTGGACCTAGGTTTCGTGGTTGTTGGCAGATGCGCCTTGTTGACTGGTGCTAATAAGAACGTAACTTAGGTCCCCGGGCTTTCTTCCAATTGCCTCCAACAACTGTCTAACGATAAAACCAAACATCTAGTGAAAATTTAATTTATTACATACTGTGAATAGAACTGTATCTCATTTGCCTAGCTACTTCACTTTCAACCAGTTGGTAGGCTGGCCTTCCTGAACCCAGCTCCACTAATTAAGATTTAGCAATGTAGGCAGCATCACTAGCACTAATATACAGGTGTGCTTCATTGCGACATGACTAAATAACGTAATAATATTGGCAAAATCAAACTCTCACCAGTCACTTCAAGTCGATAGAAATAAGACCTGATGTATAGCTAATAAATATATCCTCAGAGTATAAAATAACAGTTAAATAGATAAGTTGAATGAGGCTAATTTGTGGTCATCACTATGTACCTAGAAGACCTGGATTTCGCGCGTGGGTGATTTATGTTTGATGTCACACAAAATCGAAGATTTACAAGCGAAAACTGACAAACTGGTCGAAGAAGCAGCAAAGACAGGACTCCAGGTGAACATAGACAAGACAGAGGTTATGAAAATAACCAACCAACAACAACAGCAGCAGCAAAATCCACCACCAATCACCATCAACGGGAGGGATTTGAAAGAGGTTACTTCATTCACTTATCTAGGGAGCATTGTCTCAACTACAGGAGGAACGGACGGACGAGGATGTCAAATCGAGAATCGGGAAGGCGAGAAACACATTCATCAACCTGAAACCAATCTGGAAATCTTCGTCACTCAACTCAGCATCAACAACAACATTCGGACTTTCAATACAAACGTCAAGTCAGTTCTTCTATATGAAACTTGACGGGTCACAAAGAATATTTCCAACAGCCTGTTGCAGACCTTTATCAACAACTAACTGTCTTCGCTCTATACTGATGATCAGATGACCGGAAAGAATCACCAACAGGAAACTATGGGAACAAACAAAACAAGAACCAATCGCCCAACAAATATGTAGGAGAAAGTGGAGATGGATTGGACACTCGCTGAGCTGAGGAGGCCGCTGGGTGACATCGCGCGTCAGGCCATAGCTCGAGTGGAACCCAAAAGGGAAGCGGCGAGTGGGACATCCAAGGCTGACATGGAGAAGATCGTGTGAAGAGGAGTTGAAACAGTATGGAATAACATGGATGCAGGTAAAAAGTACAGCAGAAGACAGAAGCAAGTGAAGACGTGCAGCTGAAGCCCTATTTTCCACTAGGAACCCAAGGGAACAACAACAACAACTACGTACTCACCGAGACAAGCATGAAATTCTATCCTTTTGTACTTATAACTTTATAAACTTTGAATTTTATGTTAAGGTTTGAACAATTAGCTTGTGCATCAAAAATATATGTGACCAGTTAATTCCATATCTTTAACATGCCCCATTTACCACAGATACTATCCAACTTCCATATATACACATTAAATGTGGCTAGTAGCCTAGTACTGAATGCATACCAGTTGACACTCATTTCAACTTTTGCAAACACTGTACAACAACAACTACTACTACAGAGCACGTTTTCACAGTGTTGAACAAAGCGAATTCCTAGTGAAAATTATATATGCATGACTGTACAACTAAACTTGCCACTGACTGCCCCAATTTCTATTCAATTGCATAATACATGTACTACTAATGAAATTGATCCTAACTGAGGTTAGCGACTCAGGGATTGACTTGTTACTACCAGGGAATAATCTTCTTGACTTAGAATATTGCATACTGATGTGGTCCTCCTAGAAGAAGACGCTGAAAAATTTCATAGTCTTCTAAACACCAACAGAAATCCACAAATGTTTGGCATATGATTCACGTCTGTCAAATGTAAGATGATGGCACAGAACTGAGCTATATATATATATATATATATATATAGGCTCCTACCTTAAAAATATGGAGTGAAATGGTAGAGTGTATTGACCACTTTCACTTATTCGAGAAGTTGCATCAGCCAGCCCCAAAGGATTGATTGGTGACGAAATCTCAGCACTGATACAAAAGGCTTATAGTACATTTTCCAACTTGTGCCATCTCTACCATAGACATGACGACTGGCTAGTTATCGATCAAAGGATGAGTATACTGTTCTCAGCAGTTCACTCTGTCCTCCTTTATGTCTGTGAGTGAGACATGGCCACTGGAAGTGGAAGACATGAAAAGACTAGCTGTCTTTGATCACGGGATTTTCCGTTCTATCCCCTGCGTTAAGTAGTATAATAAGATGAGTAATACTGAGGTTAGGCGTCGAGGGTTAGATAAAGAGGGAAAATCAATCGATGAGGCTGTGAAAGTGAATTGATTGAGATGGTTAGGACATGTAGTTTGCATACACCGAGCCATCATCTTCCTCGACGGGTAATGTGTTATCTAACATAGGATCAGGTTGGAAAAGAGTTACTGGGTGGTGAAACCAAAACATGGAATCAGTCAACAAAATCTTTGATAGTTTGAGCCAGCCACGTAGGAAGGTGTAGACTGTCAGAACAGTTGGGATCCTGGGGATTCTAGGAGCCAATGGCTGGAAACAATTAGTGATATGGCCCGACATCGTTGTCAATGGTGCAGATGTATTCACTCTTTATGATTTGTCATACCCAATAAAACTATTGATCTCCCATATTACTATTCTTTTTCTTTCTCTATAGTTGGTTTGTAAGGATTAGTTTTGTTTTTACGAGTTGATCAGGGATTGATATCAGTTAGAGAACCATTGAAAACCAGTATTGGAGTACTGGACAGCTGTTTCATCCTAGTGCTTGGGAATCATCGGCACTACGCACCCATCGCCAGGGTTCGAACCCAGGACCTTCCGGTTACAAGGCAAGCTCGTATACCCTTTAGCCACTGGGACCCTATTCAGTGACCAGTCCATGAATTCTATCTCCTACCAATTCGTGATTTAGTGCGACCCCAACACCAATGTCGTCGGTGGGACATCCATCTTCACACGTGACATATGGATGCACCTCACTAGTCACGACTTCTCACTAGAACTCCAGGAAACTCCGTCCTGTAGCAAGTCTCACATTTCTACTTACTGCTGTTCTTTTGAATCTCTGTTTTTTCTTTCTTTTGGGTTTCTCTGCGTGACGCATGGAGTGTGGTGACTCAAACTGCTGCACATCTGTGCAAAGTTCTATGTTGAACACAGTTAGTCGGTCATACAACTAAACCTTCACACAACGCAGACTTATATCAGCTATTCCTTACAAAGGAATCTAACGAATAACCTTGAGGAAGTCACTTACGGCAACCGCTTATGATAATTCACTGTTTTGAAAGAAATGTCAGGTGAATATGACATTACCAAAGTAACAAATGATATAATAATGATAGTTCTTACCTTCATGTGGCATGGAGAAAGAGAAGACAGAACAAGCGGCGCATAAAATTAAGATATACTGATCCAACTGATCCTGAGAATCGACTTTTTGTAGCAGTTGAAGACACTGTTTTAGCGAATCCAGATTTAGAGGAGAATTATCACTGCTGCCAGTAAACTTTGAGCATTGTGAAATCCCATTCTTGATGAGAGTTATAAAGTGTTTAATTACGTCTAGGCTGGAGATATTTTTTGATGCTTGATGTGGATCAGAATGCTTGCTGGTGCTAGCTGTCTGAAGAATCATGCCATCCAGTGTACTAAATATAGCCGACCAAGCGGCTTTACCAACAGTTTCAGAGATTGGTACTTTTAAATTGCTCATATCAACTTTATGCGAATAGGCTAAACCGATCGTCAATAAAAAGTTGAGTATCTCATCAAACAGTTTTCCTGAATCTGCATGTCTGAATCTTATAATTGTATGCATAATGATTTGTAGATATTTGATGACAAACAGTCGAACAGTATCAGGTGAATGACAGTATCCAGAATCATCTGTCTTAGCATTTGTAGCTTTCGATGTGTTATAGATTTCAGTGTTAGCAAAGGCATGCGTTAGTTGTTTGACAAACAACTGAAGAGTGTCAAGTGTCAGCGATAACGGTGCAGATTCGAAGATAATCTGTGGAATTGAAAAACAAATATTATCACAACTAACTTCAAAAACTAAACCATTGGATGTTTCGCTTCAATAGAACTCATTACGTTTACAAATCACTTTCAGATACAAACTAGTTATCACCTTGGACTGGGTCTGAAAACAGACAGGCTGGTTTCAGGGTGATACCTGAGGAAATGATGACTGAAGGCTTTCTTGTGTACACATTCGAATCAATGGCCTACAGACTAAAGTTCCAGTGCTCTATTACCTGAGTTACAAAACCCACCTGGCAATCGGGTGTAAATTTTTCAACAATCCTCTTACATTAAGATGAGTCAGTTATAGAGTTGTTTCACACATTATTTTGCAAAACTGTTTTTCTCAAGTTCGACCACGGATGAGGACCAGTGAAAGCTACCACGTAGTACTGGACAGCTGTCTCGCCCTGGTTCCAGCACACACTCACTGGGATTCGGACTCAAGACCTTCCAGTCACAAGTCAAGCTCTTGGACTACTCAGCCACTGGGATATATCTCAATGGCTCATGAATTCGAACATCAACCAACTCGTAATTCTAGCATGACCACTAATCAATATAATCGGCGAGTATTTGTCCTCCCACTCGCGACTGAGTGAATCCTACTGGTCACGACCTCTCACTAGAACTCCAGGCAACTTCGTCATGTAGCTAGCTACCAAAAGGGTAACAGACTAGCCCTTCAAGAGTTAATTTGTGGGGATTTGATTTGTTTCAGGTCTGATCACGAGCTGACGTCAGTTAGAGAACCACTGGATTGGAACCACTGTCTGTCTGTCTGTCTTCGACATAGAACTTTGAACCGATGTGCGGCAGTTCAAGTCGCCACACTGCCTCCATGTACCACACAAAGCAAGAGAAGAAATGCATAATAGAGACAGTAAACAGGGACATGAGACAAAAGGAATAGTAATAACGAAGAACAATATAGTTTCATTGAGAATCATAAGTCACAAGGAGTGGATGCTTCTGCGCCAGCCATTGAGAATGATTTTGAGCCATGTCACCAATTGTTTCCAACCATTGGTTTTACCGCCCCAACGACCCCAACCAGTCAGGAAGTCTACATCTTCCTACGTGGCTGTCTGGCTTAAACTAACTGTTGTGGATTTCATTGACTGGTGCCATGTTTTCGTTTGACCGCCGCTAGCTCTTTTCCAGCCTGACCCTATATCAGCTAACATTGACCGTCGAGGAAAGCGATGACTAGGCGATGGCCACAGTGGGTACGTACTACTGATGAATCTCAAACCAAAACGAAACAACTGTTTGTTACTCCCTGCCTGGTTTTCAATGGTTCTATAACTGATATCAATCCATGGTCAAGCTTGAAACAAATCAAATCCCCCTGAAAACTAACTCTTGAAAAAACTGTTTTTTTATTTATTCTTAACGAAAAATGTACTTTTCATAGGTGTTGAACGTTGAGGTCAGGTAAAATCATATTCGCAGGTGCTTTGCCTGAACTGTATTCCTACTCCAATAAAATGCTGATTATTACATAAAAAATTCCAATTTATGATGGGAACGATAATTATTCGATAACAAAACCGTGTAGGTTTCACTATCAAGTCGGTTAACTTAATCTGCCTTACTTAAGGAAGGATGAATAATAATAATGTATGACTAGTGGTTGAAAGAGTTACACATTCTAGAGTTTTCAGTGTGTCTCATACTGCGAAATCACTTCTCATAACACATAATTCACAAGTACTTCAAGACTAAAGAAGGGAAACTGAGTTCATCTGAAGTTTATAGGGAGTATCTTGTTTCACACACAAGGAGTTTCACTGTTTGGTCTGAGGACCGTCCACATTAAGTCAACGATAGACCATCTATGAGTAGATATGTAGCTCACTGTCTTAGATATTTGACTTTCAAACAACTATTATAATGTTCGAATCCCATTTCACCAACTTTGACCTGGAATCCAAGTTAATATCATCTTCCTTCGAAGAATAAGTGTAGCTAGTAGCCTGCAAACGAACCATCCATGAACCTATTGCTCAACAAATACAACGAAGACAGTGGATATGGAATAGACACACGTTGAGGAGACAACAGGATGATATCGCGCGCCAAACCATCACTGGAGTGGAACTTCAATGGGAAACGATGATTAGGGCATGTGTCCGCGGGTGGCATGGAGGAGATCGTCTGAGGAGGGAGTGAGCTTGTCGGAAATAGTGGAGCCAGCTCAAGAGGACCACAGAGAACAGGGCAATGTACAGATGTGTTGTTGGAACCCTATGCTCCACTCAGAACTCAAGGGAATAGTAACAAAAGCCTGGTACATTAGAAACATGTCCTGACTAACTGGATTCCAAACATCGTAGCTGTGAGTTGTCGCAGCATATAATTCAAAAAGAATTGATCTAGAAAATTAACTATTGACTGAAAACATTTATGAAGCTTTAAGAGATGGCCAAGAATATCTTTACGTTTTAAGAACCGCATGAATTAAGCAACTTCTTGGCATATTTATATCAACATAATAATTCCTTACTTATTTGAATAAGATATAAACGATGGATGCGTACTGTCAATCAGTCCCAAACTAGGAAGAAACAGCTGTCCAGTTTCCCCTGAATTTTAATGGTTCTTTAAGTGAAGTTATTTAGTCATTGAAATTGAAACAAATCAAGTCCCCAAAAAACAAATTCTTGAAGACAACTAATTATGTAAGCATCAGATACCAATTGACCAACTTGACAACGAAAAATGACCCCAGATTGACGAACGATGATCAAGTTAGTAAACTTTGTTTTGATACCATAACGGATGTACTATTACCTTTGTTATTTGGTTTAGTGATCTTCATTGTTATTTTGACTTTCAATATGTCCCTTTAACTTGACCTAAGTAGTCTATTTTCTCACCTCTTAACCTTTTGTTATATATATGTAGAGATTTTGTAAATTCCGGTTTAATATTACTACTTTGATAAAGTTATTGGCATTAAATAGCGAAACGTCAGTAAAAAGTAATATCGTTTTGTTTTTCATTCATTCATTGGGAAATACAAAAACCTTTATTATAATGAATATTATATACCCAATGCCCAAATGTTTCCAAACTGTTAAAAGTGAACTTGGTATTAAATTGAAAAATGTGTAAATTTTATGATTATAATTGCAGTGTATATTCCACGAAGTACTTGAAGACACTAGCCAAACATCAAAACCATTTTAAGTCACTCGTTGACTTATAACACATCTTTGAGTGAATACTATAGATCATATGGTCAACGTTCACATACATCCTCGATATTTAAATTATCGCTACTGACTGTTTTGGTCTATGTACACTAAGGTATTTTGTGACATTCACATTATGATACGGTTGATATCTAAAATAAATGGTCACCAAAATGTATATTGTAGTATGAAATATAAATCCAACATAAAATCCACTTACCTGGCATAGCTTAGGAGCGCCAGTATCGCAGTAGAAATCAAACAAAGGACAGTTAGTAACAATCAATTCCAATAACCGATTCGAAGTTGAAGAATCACATACAGATTTGTCAGTATTTACAGAGTCAACAACTTTCTTAATCATTGTTTTTAACAAATTCGACACCCTATTAAAATATTTATACTTTGAATCCGATAGCTGCATGCTGAAAATATCAAGGACGTCCTTACTTATGACCAGTTCAGCAGATTTTTCATCACTGTTACACACAATGTGGACAACTATTTGTAGAAATCGTAAAGTATTTTTGGTATCGTTGATGTTGGAGCATAAAGACTCTGTGAAAAGAAGACAAACGATAGAATAATATCATACCAGATAAACAAATAATTAAGACGGTTAAATTTAGAGAACCGGAAAAACACTATATTAAAGGTAGATGAACAGTAGAACTTGAGCACGTCACAATATAAACTGCAGATTATGCAACTGGTTTCATTGAGTACACTACGGATAAAGTTAGGATAGAAAACTCTAGCAAAACCACATGATTTTGACTTTCAGCCATATCGCGAGTAAAGATGAAATGACAGACGTTAATCCAACACATCTGTTGTCCAACAAGACAATTCTGCCGAATGAATAATCATAAGGTTCCTTTACTCAGTCCCCACCAAAGTGAATAGTGTAAAATTATCTGCGATGGTATCCCCAACATATTAACACTCACTAACTGGACAATCAACTACATAGTTCATAAGGAATGTGATACAAAACAACTTGTTAAAAATTACCTGAGGGTGAGACTATATGATCTAAGCTAAACGATAAGGTAGGCGAAAACACAATTCTTAACACATATGCTTGATAAATACACTAAAGCAAAAAAACAATTAATTGCAGTACTGACCTTTTACGGAAGTCCAAACATCAGTAAGCATATTGAGCTTCACCACTTCATCTATCAATCTCACAATAACATCATCGTCAGAGTGCTAACTAAATAAAGTCAGAGTGAATAGAAACTCACGAGAATACTGAAAAGAAGCTTTCGGCGGTATTTCTTCTCGGAAAAGTCCACCAGTGGAATATTCAGTTTCTGAAGACGCTTCTGTGACTATCAGAGAAAATTTGAAAATCTGTTACCTTAAAACGATGTTGGAAAGACAGTATGACTAGTAAAAGTTCACCTGTTAGGCTTGTGTTTGAAGACATCATATCATTCCACGTGGCTTTAAGGAATTCATTTAAGTCTGTATCAAAGAAATGCTTCGGTGCCTGCCAGGAAAAACATATTTAGTATTTCCGAAGACTCACCTTAGTGCTGACCTCCGATATTGTTAAGTAAGCAGCTGTCCTGTGATGGACACTTTTGGTCAACAATAAAATAGGAGGAATCATCATTTTGGTGAATTCCTCATCAACCTGTTAGTAAAAAAATACTTAACAAATAGGGTGTGATCAGTACCTCATTCATCCTGTGCGTTGCACAAAGTACTCTCGGACAAGCCAAATATGCTGCCTTCACTGATGAGCGTTCCTGATTTTGTTTAATAACTAATAATCAATGACATACATTTTTAGTAGATGGTTCTGAAGAGTATACATGAACACGCATTGATTGCAACAGTTCCGCAGTAGATGTTTCTGATGGAAAATCATTTAAAAGGCGTGTGAGACAATTTTCAAAACTAATCCGTGTAAACTCTTCGAACGACTTTAGACCTTTCACAAGCCTCTGCCTGGTATATGTGAAATATGTGGTTTTCACCTGAAATATTCAGCTTCATGAAAACAACTTACATCATTCGATTTATCCTTAAGAGCGTTAACTAGTTTTTCAACCGCACTGACTCTTTTAGACTCATCATCTGCTGACAACTCCCAAAATATATCCAAAAATTTACGGTCAACAGACATAACGTGATGACCTTGAATTTTAAGAAGTGAACGCGGAGTTGAAGGTCTTTCCTGGCTCGGGAAAACGCTTCACTTAAATGTTGGATTCTGTCGTAAATACAAAAGCATTGTCAGCAACAGTAAAGAATAGACACCAATGTACAATGAACTTGGATCAATCAATTATATTCTTCCGGGTGAAAAGTGGTATTTTTTATATAAATATGTAGTAAAATACAGTCATATATCTCTAATGTGCTGTAGAAATTGGCTCTAATTTCTAATAGGAGTGTCTATTGACACATCAAACTAATTTCGACACATAAGTTCCACTAACTGGCTGCATTTCATAAAGTATCGGGAACCATCTACAGTTCTAGTACGTTATTTTAGATGGATACAGAATTTCTCATTAGAATTTGTGTGAGTTCCACCTGTAGGATCTACTAATTCAGAAAGATGGTTGACTTTATGAAGAAAATAGCCCAATGATCGCAATCGCGAATAACCTTTGTAGTCGTGTGTATGAATGGTAGTGTCTAGGAGGACCAGCTGTTGTATTGCTTGTATTAAAACATCTGAGTGAAAATTGAAACGAAGATTATGAACAGCATCCGTATGTAATAGGGAAAGATATGATTAGTTGACTGAAGGTCATTTGACTTTGCCGTATATTCTTTACTGTTACCTCATTATCAATGCACTTTCGTGTATACCACAGGCTACTTTTATCCATTTCAAAATAAGGACTTTTATCTTCTAAACTGCCGTAAATGCATAATATCACTTGAGCTTTCCATTTCTACAGCCAAAAAATCAGTGTTATTTCATGCTGTATTATTACTCCAAAGCGCTTAAATGTATCATTAATCATTTTCAAGAATGGCGTCCATGAGGAAAAGTGATGGACGGAAATGCCTTTGATGTTTTTGAGAGGACTTAATGTTTCATATTTCCTTAGTCTCCTTGGCATAAAGGTTTGCAAGTCAGTAAGTTCGTATCAATCGTTCTGTTATATGCAAACCCTCGGTGAAATCTGCAGATGCAAGCCTAAATAGACACCTGTTATTAAGTAAGTATTAAGTAAGCTTAATCTTTATCTCGAATTTATGAATGCTTTCATCATCCATGTCAAGAATGGAACATGCCGCTTTGCAGCAGTTATTTTCATTCATATTCACGTCTTATTTAATAATAATAATAATGTATTTCATATAAATTTACAAATTTACATGAAAATGCATGCCGTTTTTACAGGCACGATCAAGTATGATATAATATCGAATCGTAGATTGTCTACAAGTTAATCGTATTTTAACTGTTAAATATTCGATACATATAATACACTCATTTTCAGAATTAGGCCGTATAGTTATTGAATTGTACAGTTGTCCTCCAGGTTGAGCGGGAAAATCGACTTCGTTCCGTTTTCATCCCGTGGTTGTAGGCATACGATAACCAACCAGTATTGAGGTAAGTACACCTTTTACAAGGGATTGGAATCTGTTTTAGAAAAATTAAAGTGCTGAGGCGAATCATTAAATTGTAATGAAATAGGTAAGTGCAAGTATCATTAATAAATGCATTAATAAAGGAAACACCCTAGGGTAACAACATTCATTTGCAATGTATAATGCTACAGATATATCACAAACTATCATGATATCCACTTTTGGTTTTAATACAATTATCCTCATGCCAGTTGTTTTTATTTTATACCTTTTTGTGCATTTAGTGCACAACCGTACCCTTCAGAGAGTAGGGGTATAATAAGCAATGAAGAGCTATAAGATGTTAAGTTTAACGGAGTAAAATGAGGATCAAGTAAAGACGTTGTCAGAAAATAAATGAGATAAGACATTGTGGAGTGGTATGAAAAGATCTGACGATAGACAGCAAGTTAATTTATAAGATGCCCCATAAATCTGAGCAGATCCCACATGGTCGCATCTCAGCAATAGGCTGGGTGAATGGTATATATTTAAAGGTAGAAGCATGATCTGTCAAGGCGTTCCTTGTTATCTTTTTCAAGATAAAGATTTAAGCCCTCATAAAAATCAGAAATATCTCGAGCCTTCAAATTTTTTAATGCTGTTCCTGCAGAATGGGGCGATCCCTTTTGCTATCCGACACATGTGTGTTACCAAATAACTTTTCCTGAAAGCAATTTCGATCGCTGACTACTTCATGCAAAGGTGGTGCCGCACTAAGTCATAATTGGAAAAATAATTCAAATAACACTGTGATTGTGAACAGATGATGTGCTGTCAAATGCTTTATTCATTACCAAAATGCAAAGTAACTTTCCGGTGTCTAATCAGAGAAAGTGAGGCGGTATTGCAACAGCTGTTACCACGGTACACTTGCGATTTCTTCATGAAGATATGTATAGTTTTATCTAAACAGCTGTTTACTCACTATCCAATATAAATTTCTTGCTGAAATTCTGCTCGTTTATCGTCACCACCTGGGACTAAGCACATTATATAGTTGGCATTCTCTTAAGTTTTTATTGTGGGTTCAGCAGTTCATGTTCATAGCAGACATATTGTTCGGTGTCTATCGGATGTGAATTTTAGGCGGATAAAACTTTGAATTCCACTTTGTAATTTCAAGAGCCGAAATGTTTCTGTCCCCATTCATCTTAGTTGACAGTCTTAACTGATTTAGGAGAGTGGAAATTAAGTAAAATTATATCGCGGTAACATGAATTCGTCATATATTAAGGCCAGTTATGAAGGGTAGAGGTGTGTGAATTTGAATTTAATGACGAAAGCCGCCAACAGCTTTCAGTGGTTTTGCCTGATACTTCCATTAGCACTATTAATCAAATGTCATGTGGAATTCATTGAAAACTGTTACTTACGCTGGGAATATGTTGGTTGTAATGGTGTTGCGTTTATTTCCGCAACATGCGATTCACGCAATCGCTGTCTTTTCTGACTTTGCGAGATTCGCAAAAATGGTAGAAAATTTCATAATGTGAGAATCCACTCAACTCAGATGAGTTGATTAGTTCCGCCTTCATCGTACAGGTTACTAATTTGCCACCGTGGCTGAAATTCGAAACTGATATAATAATAAAATATTCTCATTTTTGTACATGAGGGACGCCAGTTTACAGGCACACATACAATTAGTAAGCATAGTTAGTATTCATAATATAATAAGTTGCATATATATTTATTCCTACCTATGTAGGACACACCAGTTGTATAGGCATGGATAAGTATTATTTAAGTGACATATTTAGATTACATGAATTACGGTTAAATAACATGGTTGCTGTCATTTTATCTATAATTCGTGGGAAAAACCTGACAACTAGTGATTTAATGGAACACATCAAGAAATACAGAGATATTGACTTCGCATTAACAAAAAGACCCAAGTATGCGTTGGATGGATTACAGACACTTGGGAAAACAAATAAAGCTTGGGGTCGATTCGCTCATGTAACAATAAATGCGTCTTATAATAATATGTTGCCACTTTACGCGCATGAGGGACTCCAGTTGACAGGCATCATCAATATGATTATAATGCGCACATGGAGTAGACATGTTTAAATTTTTCACTAACACAAGATATATATACAAGGGAAGATAATGGGGTGATGACAGTAAGCACACTCTACATAAGTTAAAACAATTTATATGACATATTCCCAGGCATCATTATTGTTTGGATTTGTTGAAAATGAGCGTAACAACTGAGTGTTGCGTTACATTCGGTCGATATGGTGGGCTACTCACAAAAGCATAAAAATGGCTCATAAAACGTTAGTTAGTTTACCGTAAACGATGTTTTAAGCAGTATAATCTGCAAGATATATATATATCAATGGTAATAACAACATAAGTGAATCAATAGTTGCAGTAGCCAGACAGGGGAGAATGTTTGGGAGCAAAAAGATGGTTTTAGGTGTATACTCATCAATAGTGCGTGAGTTTTGAGGGAATAGGCCATTTGGACCCAGTCTTCGTGTCACTGCAAGATTGTCCAGACTTCGCCTGAACGATCGGTGCAGTGGCCACATATTCCGGTAGAGAATTACAGAGGCGGCAAACTGGAAGTGAAAGGAAATAGGAGCTCACTTAAATCTTTGCTCTCGGGTGAGCTTTCCTTCGCGGATTGTCACGAGGAAGTCCACAACTGCTTATTGGCAGAATACTTTTTTTGGGTGATTCTAGACATTTGCACTCTCATAGGCAGTAACTGAGTCACCCCTAGGCTGACGGTAACTAAGTGTGAAAATACCTCATTTCATCAGCACTTCATCATTTGATTTATTTTGGAGACTTATCCCTACATTTGTAGCTTGTCTTTGGAATCTTTCACGAAGGTCTGAGTCCCTTATGAGCAACGGCGAAGTAGTGATATTGAATACTTGAAGATGTGCTCTTGCGCATGTTTTGCATAACCTTAGAAATGTCAGGTCAGAGTGCATCTGTCTATGCGTAAAGTGTATGATCGCATATACCCGCGCTACATCGTCCGTGTAACTTACACATGTGTTCATTTCCTTCGTTAGAACTAAGCCTTAGTCGCATTCTGACGTTGTGCAGAACAGTTTTTCGGTACTCAAGAAACAAATTACATTCTTCAGAATACAAGTGCTCAATTGCACTACTTCGCTTTTTTAATGCTAAAAGTAATACCATTGACCATCGCTCAGTCTTCTAGAGTTTTTGGGTCTCCCTGCAGTCTATCAAAGTCCTATGACCACTTTGTTACTCTCCAAATCACTGCGTCGTCTACGTAAAGAGGAGATGAGAAGTTTAGATAGCATGGCAGGTCACTGATTAAAATAAAAAACAATGGCCCTAGGATGGAACCCTGCGATACTCCTTATGGCGAACTGAGCCAGGATGATCGGACACGGTTGACCTTGGTACAGAATTCCCTCTCGTCTGGACAGCCCTTCGACGGTGAAAGAAGCGGGCCATCAATGCCGGCCTGACTTATTCTGTGAAGAAAAAGTTCATGCTGGACAATGTGGAATGGCCTCCCGAAGTCAAGGAAGATCACATGGAATGGAGGTTAACTTCCCAGCATTCCCAGAATGATGTCAAATGATTCGAAGCTGACTGCAGATCCCTCATCCAGGGTCCATTTCTCCCGAAACCATGCTGCACTTCATGGAGTTCGTTAGTACTCTCGAGGTGCTCCCTGATTTGTAATCAGCCGAATATTCCAGTGCTTCCGATACGAGTGGGAGTGGTGCTAGTGGTCGATAATCCATGGCATCTTGCCAACCACCACCCATGAAAATAGGAGGAAGAATGGCTCTCTTCCAAGCCTCTGGTAGTTTCGCTGAACCCACTAGGTAGCTCGCCATCACGGTGTACATTGTTTGTGATTGACCTCCTAAGAGGTCAATCGCGAGCCCGAATAGCTCAGTGGTAACGTCTCTGACTGCAACACTATACTTGGTGACGCGGGTTCGAATCTCAGAAGGGACATGAGTTCCTTCAAGGGTGCAGATACGCCTTGCTGAAGAGTGCCAACTAGCACGAAACCTAGGTCCAGGGCTTCCTGCCGATTGCCTCCAACCACCTAATATCATCACAGACCATGTACACCGTGATGGCGAGCCACCTAGAATGGTGGCCACGTTACAACCTGACTGATAGAATTCAGTCTGCACCGAAGAGAGGACTAGACGCATCACACCAGTTACTAGTGTCAAATCAAAATATTGTCGAGAGTTTCTTCAGTTTCATACCATCCTCTGGTTTTATGAATGAATTCCTATGTGGGGAAAGCTTAAGTGTTTGGAGTGGATGACAGCATCTAAGCATGTGTTCGAGTTGTGGTAGAAGATGCTCAGAGCTCTCGAGAGGTCATCAGTAGTGAAGTATTCGCTCCATTCGGAGGATCTTAGCACTGATTCTACTAAGGTCCAGTTCGCCTTACTATAGTTCCTCTATATCACTTGTTGTGAAGTGGAGGTATGAGCTGCATTGCTATTCAGTGGAAGTGGCAGAGCACACATCACTGTTTTGTGGTCACTACCTGAAAACTTAGAACCCACTAAGATTGAGAGGGGGCTTATATCGTGACAGAATATTAAGTCTAGTACATTGTCACCTCTTGTAGGGATAGTGACAGTTTGTTTCCAGCCGAAAATGTCCAGTGTCCCTAGGAGCTTGTCGTATTTAGTTGGCCCTTTTAATAAGTCCCAGTTGATTTCGGGTAGGTTGAAGTCTCCACATATGATCTTATGCTCGTATGGAAGAGTGGATACTTGCTCCAGTACATTTATAAGTTATGTCTCGTAATCACTAAAGGTGCCAGGTGCCCTATAGATACATCCTATTAGTAGTGTAGCACTTTTGAAGTGTACGTTGACCCATAGGGTGTCGTGCATGTCATTGAGTTCCCTATTTTCTAGCTGTAATACAGTAAGTGTGTTCAGGAAGTACATTAGGCAGCCTCCTCCCTACCACTCTTCCTGTCACAGTGAAAGTGTGTGTACCCTTCGATGCTTATCTCTTCGTCTGGTATATTGGAGTGGCACCAGGATTCGGTAATAATAATTATAGGGGGTTTGTACACCAGCGTGTGTGCCCTGAGCATCGTTAGTTTGTTAAGGATAGATTTAGCATTAATAAGTATTAAGTAGAGTTGAGATTTGAAGTAGTGTTTGAAGTGTTTAAGCTCGTCAATAAGGTTCAAGTGTGAATCGGCATCCACTGTTTCCGCGTGGCATATCAACCCTGTGTTGCAGCTAGTTTTTTCACCTATGTCTGTCGAGTTAGTATCTATTTTTTCAGTGGGTAATAGGTTTGATTGTTAGATAAACTATACGATGACGTGGTTCTAGGCTTGGGTAGGTTGGCGACTTGGGTTGAAGTTTTTATTTGGCCTATGCTTGTACAGTCATTGGGTGTGATTAATAGTTCCGTGTGTACTAGCCCATGTCTGTTTTCTTCCCGATGGGGGGCCGACGTTAGTGGTACGGGTTCAGAAGGGTTAACATGCCCGTAAAAATGGCACGCATTTCATGCAAATTCGCCTGCTTCTATGGAAAGTGAATAATCTTTTGTCAACAAGTGTATCCGTTTTCCGACTGTCAGTTTTTAGATCTAAGAAGATTGTCTGGATTCTAATTTGGACGGAATAGTTGCACATCACAATGAGGACCCTTTTCAGCTATCTTGATTTGCTTCTAAACATGATGCCCATATGTGCCTAGCAGTAATGGTATATGTGACAGGATGAAGGTGGAGAGTGTCATGCAATATTTCACTTCCAAACTAGCCAAACTATGAGTGCGAAAAAGACTAAGTTTTAAGATGCATTCCTATAGATTTCGACTCTTCTGGACGAGACGACTTAGTATACATCAAATATTATTTGTTAACGTCATGAAAAAATATAATTTCCGGAGAGTCAAGATATGCACTTCTCACTGGGAGGCTATTAAGGTTCACTTAACTGAATATATACAAAAAATGAAAGCCCTTCAGGCATCACTTGGATGAAATACTTTCATTATCAAGCATCCGAAGTTATCGAACAGTTTATCTGTTTTGAATTCACTTTTGGTTTTCTTGTTAGTTGATTGGACCCAAATGTTCGACCTCTGTTGACCTGACAACTGTTACGAAGGCTTCGACAATATCGGAGGATTAGCTTGAAGCGCTTTGATGGACGACTACAGTTAGTGTAATCCAGCATGCTCATTTAGTCCTACCTGGGTCAGTCATCACTGGGTAATAGTCTCAGTAAGAACACCATAACTCACAAGATGAGGCAGGTATATCCAGCCCTCGGGTCCAAACCAGTATGAAATAATCATCTTGGACTGCATTCTGACGTCCTAATGACAGATACACCTTGGTGAATAGTTTCAAAAAGACTGAAACCTAGTTTCAAAACTTCCTGATTACCACCAACCAGCTTCTGCTCTTCTTTTTCTTTATATTTCAGATCCTGAGCACGCAACAGATTCTCCAAGTTCTTTAAGCTTCTCTGAGACTATATGTTCCCTTCACTGAATCGAATGGCAATTTGTTCAAACTGGCCTTCACCTTGATTTTATAAATATCCCTACAAACTCTGCTTCCTGGCTTCTTTCGTCAGGCCATCATCCAAAGAAAGATTTTTACAGTGCTGCGGCACCGGTATTTCACGACAGCGACAGAAGCTCTCGGAGGAGCAGTTTTGAAAGTCATTGTTGGCAGCATGAATAACGGTCACTAACTATTTATTTGCTGACGTTATTCAGATATGGAAAACCGTAAATAGTAACGATGATGGGTTGCCACTACAAAACGATGTAAATAAATTAGCTGAATGGGCTAAACTTCGGAATCTTGAAATTAATCCCAATAAAAGTGCGGTAATGAACCTAGGTCAGAAGTCTTACACGTCGTAATCCATGGAGGACACAGAACTGCCAGGTGTTAAGGGACAAAGGGGCTTGGGAATTATTGTAAGCCGTGACTTAATAACAACCACCAATTGTAGTCGAGACGCTGCTAAGACTTTTCGAATGCTATGGGCACTTCGAAGGGCTTTCAAACGACTAGACGAAGGAAAGTTCCAAGTACTCTGTGCAGCATGTCAGACGTTACCTAGAATACTGAATACAAGAGGTGAGTCTATGCTTCAAATAGGAGGCACACACCCTGGAAAGAGCACAGAGGGTAGGAACGAAATTAGTTAGTGGTGTCTCACAACTTCCTGATGATAAGAGGATGGAGTATTTAAATCTCTTCCCATTATCATACCGAAGAAGGACAGATGACTTCATTTTGGCTTTCCGTATATTCGAGGATGACTCAGAGATCGACCTTTCAAACCTTTTCGCTCCTTCTAAGACACATTTACTAGGTCATCACAAGAAGGTGCTCAAACCGAGTTCGAACAAAATATGTATGAAATCTAGATCCTCTCACAGAGTGATCAACGACTCCTTACCTAATTCATTAGTAACAGCTCCATCAGTGGACGCTTTCATAAAGAAAATGGATCTCTGCAGAGACATATATCACAAGGATTAAAACATGCAACAATAGTCTTCTATCCTTATAATCTGAATCTGAGAACCCTACTTTCCTGAAATTTTCGGAACCGCTTTCCATTATGCCTGAGTCCTGCTTGATACATTCAAGAAGAAACTAGGCAACTAAGGGTGTCTAGCTATAAGCATTACCATTAGTTTCTGTTCTCGTTTGTTCACACTAAATAATTGAATCTTAAATCTGATCTTGTTTGTATCGTTCAAGGTAAGAATGTGCAACTATGACTTACTCGGAACTGGCGGTTCTGTCGGATTTTTATTGTGATTGCAAGGTTATTTACGGAATTCCGAGTATAAATGAGTTAAGAGAGTTCATATGTCGCGGAAACACTACTGATACTAACATGTTATGATGAGGCCTCCTGATGGCGGGTGCTCACCTCATTTGCCGCGTATCAGTGAAGTTAATCCTCACCAATCTGTTAATTCCTCTGGTCATGTAAAGCCCACTACAGTGAAATGTATTCTCATAGGTGACAGGCAGGTGGGAAAAACCAGTCTTGTCGTCAGTTACACTTCTAATGATTATCCAGCTGAATATAAACCATCTGCTTTGGATACCTATTGTGGTAAGTCAACCACATTGTTGTTAAACTCATAAATACGGCATATCATGTGTTAGGTATAAACTGATTATTGCTTCATGTAAATCGCGCCAGTTATTTTTACACTATATGGTTTTGCTTTCCTATTTTCTTCGTATCTATGGCGTACGAATAAATAATTGCACATGAATTAATAAGGAATATACCGACCTACGTTATATGGTTGAAAATTAACTTTAATCTGTAACTTCATGTAAAGTAACTACAAAATATCCTGATTATTAATAATTTGACAGTACAAGTCCTCTACATGCAGGTTATCTATCTGAGTACCGTATGTTTTTCAGTTAGTGATTGTATGCTACGTTATTCAAACATGGGCTCTTCCTCTTATTTTGAACTTGTCAGCAGGATGGTCCTGCATCTCAGTGAGTGACAATGTTCCCAGTGGGGCTGACATCGAAGTAATTCGTTTTGTTAGATGCATGCAAATTCCCCGATTAGTCAGCAACTGCTGAACATATCATACACAATCACCTAAGACGTTCAGAAGACCAGTTATTTGGCTTTGATTCTTAGGATCTTAGTTGATTCATGCCAGCGTCGTGCAACGCATGGTTCAGGTGTGTAGCACAACTCATGGGTGCGTCAAAGGAAAATATGTGATAACCTCGACTCACAATCCTTATTTAAGGCTGCGCTCATCCTCACTGTTGTTTGTAGTATTGCTCTGTCTAATTTAAACGCTCCTTTGATGAAAAACCAGTAGCTATTTTCTTACATCCTGACCCAGCTCTCTTGTCTCAGTAGGGAATCGAAATGTTGTGGTGTGAGAATGTCGTTCTATGCTTCTTGTAATTCGGCTTGTTTCAATATATATGAGGTGATTTTAATATACTGGTCACATCCACTGTACATTTTCTCCATGATGCTCACAATATGAACTGACTATCTTAATTATGTATAATGGGAGATAAGGGAGAAATTACACCACGTTTTGTCAACCTACTGGGATACAAACAAACAGAAACGCTTGGAGACTTTAGCATCGTTTTCGGCTGACAATCAAGCACAAAATCTTGCATAGCAATGCATTAATTGTGAAGCTGTGGCTCATTGGTCTCTTCGGGTAACTTCCAGTCACTGGATCAGGAGTTCACACCCTGTTCTACTTATCGAGATTTGAGCAGCCAAATAGCATTGCTGGCCTTAATATAATATGTATGGCTTGTCAGCGGCATGGAAAATTGGGTGATTACTGAACAACACTTCATTCTTTCATTTTCGATGAAGTTGTCCAAGGTGTCATTATTTAGATCTGTAGGTAGTGAGTAATTGAACAGACTTAATATTACCTCAACAGGCAAAATTGAATGCGAAAAGAGAGTAAAAACGTGGGAGGAATTTCCTATTCGTGAAGAGTTCGTAATGCTGGATGTGAATGACGAATTTGTTCTCCCAGCTCTGATAACAGATAGTAGACTATTTCTCACCTGGTTAAATGACTTTGTCATTATCCCTCTATGAATCAAGTGTCTTACTCTCATACTTGTTCTCATTTAAAACCGTAGTATACTAGCTGTTAGCATGAAATAGCGAATTACTTTCTAATAACTTTCTTCCAGTAATAATGGAAAAATATCGAGCGAATCAGTTAAAAGGATCATAGAATGCCAGCTAAAAACATTGAACTAGCCAGAAATATCGGCTGTCCAAAGGAAAGGATGATTGTATCAGTGTCAGTGTAAGATTTAGTTGTAATCGATCTGAAGAATTTAGCATTATTAACCCTCGAAATAGTTTTTAGTCACACTCAAAACAGTTATATTTGGAGCTGATTTTGTCAGTGTGGTATTAACGAACTTGGTTACTATCATAACATTTTCTGGCAGATTTATTTTCTCTTATTGATAGTAGTCTTTGTATATTCTCTATTTAACTCTAAAAGCAAACAAATGGTGTTTTAAAAAAATCATTTTTTTTAACAACTAAAGCGATTTGCTTTAAAATTGTACTTCAATAACCGTCTCATCATTGACTGGTAGAAAAGCCTAGATGATCGATTTCATGACATACTAGAGTAGTGATATTCAACCATTTGATTCATACCAGCTAATATTACGTATTCGCATACTAATTAGCCGAGTGTATTGCTGAGAATTGCTTTATGTCCGTTACAGTTGTAAATGGTGTGTAACCATCATCATTTTCATAGTATTCGGGATATACCAAAGAATCACTGTGTACGTTTTATCGAACTCCTTATATAAGTCAGATAATTAAATGGCGAATGTTTACTGCATACTGGGTTATAAGCCATGTGAGTTGCTATTTACACCGGGTTGAATTACTTGGTGATTTAGTTCTGAGCACCCGTTGTAATGAGTAATATTCTCACAAGTTATGTGTGGTCTAGACGTAAAGTAGGGAAAGTAAGTAAGTAAGGCTACAGGTTTATGCCGACAAAAGTAAACTCCAAATAACGGGACGAATCGACAAAGTAGATTTGGAATGAGTTCAATATCTCTGATATGGTAAAGAATGAGTACGTGTATGCATAGTATCTATATGAAGCGGCACGTTGTAGACTTTTTGATGTATATTTTTCATGCGCGGTTTGTCAATGATTTTGTTGATTTCCCTGTAATTTCGGACCACTTGGCTGTTTTGCTGTTATAAAACTCCATTAATAAGTAGTAGAGCACCAGTGGTAAAGGGCAACTGATTCTAATTACTGTAGTACCATAAATGTGCCTTTTTTTTTACAGATTTAAATCTGTTTCATAGATGTATCTGTCATTTTTATCCAACTGTCACATGAATTTAGAAAAATCTGAGCTTCATCTTATTAGTCAGAGTAAGCAGTATTAACGGAAGATATTTATTTTAGCTTACAAGTTACTTTGGTCTAACAATTATCACTTTTATTCATTAGGCTAAACCATTTACATTTCTTCGTCTCTCTTTCTCTTATTTAGTGTACAGACATGATGTATTACAGCTTGAAGCATCACTCAGTAGTGCTAGGTTTTATGTTAATATTTGTCTCTCCCTATTCATCTACAGCATTGAAAAATTGGGCGAATAGTTAAACCAGTCTTGTAGAGGCGCCTGACTAAAGCATACCCAATATTCTCACAAGTAATTTGGGCGATTGCATTAGACCACTGTGTTGTATATGTCTTAAACAACCATGGTATTGGTGATTATTGATTTAAATATATCATTTTCATTCTTTTTTCTTTTCAGTCGAAGTCTGTGCTGATACACGCCCTGTTCATTTACAAATCTGTGATGCTGGTGGGAAAGTAAGTCTGTGCTATTGTTTTAAGGGTAGATTTCAACTTTTCTCCTGCTCCTCATTAAGCTTGAAATTATACATGGTATAGAATTAAATAGTTTTCTTCTCAGAATTATAAATCCTTATTGTTTAGGTAATTTGCCTCGTAGTTGTATAGAAATGTTTCAAAAAGCGTGAGGTAGCATCGAATTACTGAAGTGTAAATTAAAATTTTCAAGACATCAAGTTTCGTTATTTTTAAGCGTTCTCAGTCTCGGTCGAATCACATATATTACGTACATTCTGAGTGATGTATTTAAAGTTACTTCAGTGTCACTTTATATATATATATATATACTATGTTTAAATTTGCTGAATAATATGCATAAAAGGAAGTTTCTGAGTAATCCATATTCATAAATACAACTTTCGGAAGCTTTAAACAATTCATTGTTAGTCCATATTCTTTCTTTTTTGTTCTAATAACATACTACACTGTATAAAAACAAAACATTAATGTGGTTATGCTCCAGTTCATGAAATAGAATCTAACAAACAGAATATTTTATGATACTACAATAGAAATACAATATTGCTACGAACGCTTATGTCAAATTGCTACCGCGAAAGTTTTGAAAAAATCCAATAAATGTGGTTTAAAAACATACTTTGTTTACACTTAAGCTAATTGGAATTTACCACCATTACAAATTAAGTTAAACTATTTGTCCTGTAACTAGCCCTCTGCGCTAGTAAGGATCACAGAGTTAAATGGAGCTCAGTTGTAATAACAGTGGAAGGGAAGCAAAAAGATGGTGGTTGGTGAAAAGAAGACATGTGTGTTCTTATGGGCGTATGTGGGCTGCTGCTACTTCTCGACTGTCTACACCGTGAAAGTCAATGTCTTCTTCACAGAGCGCAGTGGACAGACAACCGCACGAAACCTATCAAATATATGACCTGTTTCGTCCTCACAGAAAACCCTACAGCTGATTAAGAATCACTATAAGCTTAGTCGCGATGTATAATTTTTGGGGTTGAGCTTTTCTGACTACTCCTCAGAGGTGAAAGGGAACATAGCTGCTGACGTGCTGATCCAAGGGAAACACCTTATTGCTGTTACACCCACATCCTCTAGCAGTAGGATTTCGTTCTCAGACCTCAGAATAGTTTAAACAAGCTGCACTGTGAATAACGCAACGAAAGCAACTTTAGAAGAATAAGATTAATTCACTATACTTTATGACGTCTACGTCAGTTACATACAACTTGAATAACCAAAAACACACAAATAACCCCCTGTGAAATAATTTAGATATGCTTTAACTGCCTTATCTTCGAGTGTATGTTCGTATTCATGTTTAGTCGGTATCATTTGAAACCGTTGTTGCAGTGTTCGCTTTAAAAAGGAGGCGAATAGACACTTAACTGGTTTATGTCTGTCTGTCTGTTTTCGACATGGAACTTTGCACCGATGAGACAAAGGAATAGTAATAACAAAGAACAATATAGTTTCATTGGAAATCATAAGTCACAAGGAGTGGATGCTTCTGCGCCAGCCATTGAGAATGATTTTGAGCCATATCACCAATTGTTTCCAGCCATTGGTTTTTACTGTCCCGATGACCCCAACCAGGAAGTCTACACCTCCCTACATGGCTGGCTTAAACCAACTGTTGTGGATTTCATTGACTGGTGAAGCCATGTTTTGATTTGACCGCCGCCGTCAGCTAACATTGTCCGTTGTCGAGGAAGGCGATGACTCGGCATACGTAACACATGTCCTAATCATCTCAGTCGATGTAGCTTCACAGCCTCGTCGACTGATTTTCCCTCCTTACCTAGCACTCGACGCCTAACCTCAATATTGCTTACCCTATTATACCACTTCACACGGGAGATAGAATGCAGGCACCTATGATCAAAGACAGCTAGCCAGGATTTTCATGTGGCCAGATCTCACAGCCATAAAGGAGGTCGGAGTGGACTGCTGAACAGTACACCCGCCCTTTGGTCGACAGTCAGCCGGATATCACGTTTACGCCAGAGACGGCATAAACTGGCATATGCGAATCGAGCCCTCTGTATTCGTGCTGAGATTTCGTCAGAGATCAACCCACTGGCGTTGGCTGATGCAACTTCCCAAATAAGGGAAGTGGTCGACGTGCTCTACCACTTCACTCCCTATTTCTAAACTAGGAGTCAGTGTAATCCAGTCCTGTAACATCATCTTACATTTGGTTTATGGGTTATTTTCATTCATATGGCAGTCATATCTCATTTCTCATGTACTTTTTGAATGATTTCGTATTACATAATTAATTGTCACATTCTTTATAAGCTTTCATGTGCACTATAGTCATGTTATTCAGTAAACTTTGAAATCCACTTTACAGTTAAGTTAGAGATTTTCTTTTATTTATTCTAATCTAGGCAAAATCATAATCTGGTAGTTTAATTACTTACACAATAAACGTGAATTATTTTCACAAAGCCCATGATTACTGATTTATTGCCAATAGTTTCACATGTACTGTGACTGAAGTTCATATCTGGCTCAGGCATTTGATAATTTCTAGAGTATTGTCGTGTAATTTGTAGAATACCTATTTCTGTAAAATATTTTAGTCAACTTGTCATCAAATCATATGCCTTAGAAAAGTAATATGTGACTCAACCATCGCGTTGTGGTATATAGTTTAAAGATATTTGAATCTACATAATATTTCCATCTAGTTATTCGTCATTCTGATTATATCCACTAAAAGAATGTTCACATTATTTCTTAGACATTCCGATAAAGAAAGCTTGGTTGGATGTTATTCACTTTGTGATTTCTCAGTATTTGGTACAGGAACCACCGCACTGCTACACTTTTAAATTGACTATATATAATAGTTGTTGTGAGACCCGGCCATTGAGAGCAGAAGACATGAAAAGATTAGCTGTGTTCGATCATAGGTGTCTGCGTTCTATCTCCCGTGTGAAGTGGTATAATAAGGTGAGCAGTATTTAGGTTAGGCGTCGAGTGCTAGGTAAGGCGGGGAAATCAGTCGACGAAACTGTGAAATTATATCGACTGAGATGGTTAGGACATGTGTTACGTATGCCTAGTCATCGCCTTCCTCGACAACGGGCAATGTTAGCTGATATAGGGCCAGGCTGGAAAAGAGCTAGCGGCGGTCAAACGAAAACATGGCTTCACCAGTCAATGAAATCCACAACAGTTAGCCTAAGGCACGTAGGAAGGTGTAGACTTCCAGACTGGTTGGGGTCCTCGGGACGGTAAAAACCAATGGTTGGAAACAATTGGTGGCATGGCTCAAAATCGTTCTCAATGGCTGATGCAGATGCATCCACTCCTTGTGACTTATGATTTCCAATTAAACTGTTTTGTTCTCCGTTATTACTATTCCTTTGTCTCACACCTCTGTTTACTGTCTATATTATGCATTTCTTCTACTTTCTTCTCTTGGTTTGTGTGCTACATGAAGGGAGTGTGGCGACTTGAACTGCCGCACATCGGTGCAAAGTTCTATGTAGAAAACTGACCGACCGACCGAGTTGTTGTGAGCAAGTTTCTCACTATATCTTCTGTTCACTTGTTTTCGTAACAAATTATCTTTTACAGGTGTGACACTGAACCATTAAATACGTAACTATTAAGCTCACTTATATTTAAATTAACAGGTTTCGTAGATAGACTTCCTGTTTTCAAGAGTTCGTTCGTAAGGATTTGAATTGTTTCAAGTCAGATAACTTATTGACATTAGTTAGAGAACCATTTGAAAGCCAACAGAGAGTATTGGATAGTTGTTTCGTCCTAGTTTTGGACTCATCATCAGTACTCACCTACTTGGGTTAGGACTCAAACCCTCGTGCTTACAAAGCGAGCTCATAGACCATTCAGTCACCGGCAACCCACTCAGTGACTACCAATTCGTGATTTTAGCGCAACTGGCACCACAGAATGTCGTCGCTGGCGAGTATCTGTCCTCACTCCCGACTGGTTGGACTCCACTGGTCACGACTTCTCATCACTGAAACTCCACTTAACATCGTCTTGTAGGCAGTCACTAACATGAATCAGATTAATTATCAAGAGTCAGTTTTGTTAATTGCGTACAGACAGCCACAAGTGATATGAATTCCTGACGATGTAAATACTTAACATTTCTTTTCCTATCACAACTTCTATATTTTTAATTGTTGTCTTGTTCTCGACTGATTTCACTGTGCCTGTTCATCTGATACACAGTTGTTTTGTATTTCAAATTGTTAACGTCCTCTCTTACTTCCGTAATTTTGGTCCTCAACGCTTGAATGACATACTGACCTTTGTATACATTTAACAGGAATTGAGTTCTACTATTTCAGTTGGTTTATGTGTATTCATGTATCAGATAGGTGGTGAACTGAACTGTGTGTTTAAAACAGAACATTTCATACACTTTTATGTACTTACTGTATAACGTGTTTCACTAGTTCATTACATGCATTCTGACAAAAAATACAAACAATTTAGTGAAGTCAATTGGAAAGATAATTTTCCTCATGAATTCACTGATGATTAAAACTTTAATTAATTAAAATAAATTTTGTGATAAATGTTAAACACTAACTCTGATTTATCCATCTTTCTTTTTTAATCTGTTCTAGGAAGAAGTTGCATCTTTAAGACATCTGTCATATTTGGATGCACATGTTATTCTACTATGCTTTTCTGTTGTTCGACCAGAGTCTTTCAGATCCTTAAAAACTGTTTGGTTAAAAGAACTAGCTACTGCACCTATCATTCTTAACAGCGCCGCTGAACAAACTGCAGCAAAATTATTCGGTATACCTACTACTACTACTACAACTACTAATGCTACTTCGTCATCGTCAAATACCAAAAGAAGTCTTGATCACTGTCTACCGGCATTACTCGTCAAATCGAAATCCTCTATATGCCCTAATCGTGGATTAAAAAGCGCACCTGAAACTGCCACTACTAATTTAATACCAGGTCCTACATTTCTCCTCATAGGTTGTGCTTGTGATCTACGCAATGATATTGGACGTTTATTAGAATTGTCAAAGATAGGCGAAGAACCAGTGGATAAGGAGAAAGCTGAGTGTTTAGCTGTTGAGCTAGGCGCTGAAGCCTATGTGGAGTGTTCTGCACTAACTCAGAAGAATCTTAAAACTGTTTTCGACCTGGCTATTTGGTGTGGTTTAAAAGTAGCTGATTCTGGTGGTCCACTGCTGCCATCTGAATTAAAGTCAAAGGAAGCATTACCGCATAATGGCAATTGTACAAAAACTTCTCTTTATAATCGTGCTCTCAGTAATAATAATAATAGTAATCATGTAGGGGTTAATCACCGCCTGTCTAGCGTCGTCACCACAACAGAGAATACCAACAAGTGTAAAACGCTGAATAAAAAGGGTTGGCGCCGATTTCTGTGTATTAATTCTTAAAAATATTCAAATTAGCATTTTTCCTCTTGGTGTTGTTGTTAGGAGAGGTTTCGTTTGGCGTGTGTTGCAGCTGTTCCACACTGTTTCGTAGAAATGAAAATCAAGTGTCTGATTTCCTAATTCTAAGCTTTCTCTTTTGTTTTTTTAGAAAATGAATTCTAGTCACATTTATGTACACTTTATGTA
>OX235271.1:212129417-212168216 GCA_944472155.2 Trichobilharzia szidati
CACCGTGATGGCTAGCCACCTAGTATGTTGGCCACACTGTACACTTGACTGGTGGAATTCAGTCTGCGTCAAACAAAGGACTAGACACATTACAGTACTAGTTACTAACTAGTGTGTCTAATCAAAGTATCTAATACAGTAGTCCTCCAGGAGGTCAGTCACGATCCCGAATAGTTCAGTGGTAACATCTCTGAGTGCACCACTGGATGACGTGGGTTCGAATCTCAGAAGAGTCATAAGTTCCTTCAAGGAGGTTGCAGATATGCCTTACTGACTGGTGGGTGCCAATTAGTATGAAACCTAGGTCGAAGGCTTCCTCCTGATTGCCTCCAAGCATTTAATATCAGTGATTTTTCTTATCAGATATTCCGTAGTATCTGAAATGAATGTTATAGGTGTTTAAGACATGCTATATTTGAATATGAGGAGACCGACTGTTGTGTAACATCTCGCGACAGGCCATCTCTCGAGTGTAAGGAAGGTGAATGAGGAACGACGAGTTGGCCGTGAGTCCATGGATGATATGTAGGAGAAGATCATGTGAAGAGCAGAGGAGTGCCTATCGGCAATCGTGGAGTCAGCTAAAAGAGGACTCCGGAAAACGGGATGCCATGAATATGTGCTGTTAAAGCCATATATTCTAGCTAGAACCAAAGTCGTTGTTACTATCTTTACTTTTTATATTGATGTCATCTAATGTTAACATTAACCCATATGAATCAAGGTGAAGCCATTTTGGGGATCTAGACTCCTCATCAATAAGGTTACTAGTCGGCGATCAAGGTCTTCATGAGGTCTACAATGCACTAGATAGTCGCCTCTGTAAGAAGTTTACTGTTGGACGCAAATATTATTCTGTCTGTTTTCGACATAGAACTTTGCACATATGTGCGGCAGTTCAAGTCGCCGAACTCCACGTAGCACACAAAGCAAGAGAAGAAAGTAGAAGAAATGCATATTAGAGACAGTAAACAGGGATATGGGACAAAAGGAATAGCAATAACGAAGAACAAAACAGTTTCATTGGAAATTATATGTCACAAGGAGTGGATGCATCTGCGCCAGTCATTGAGAACGATTTTGAGCCATGTCACCAATTGTTTTCAACCATTAGTTTTTACCGTCCCGACGACCCCAACCAGTCAGGAAGTCTACACCTTCCTACGTGGCCTAGACTAACTGTTGTAGATTTCACTGACTGGTGCCATGTTTTCGTTTGACCGCCGCTAGCTCTTTTCCAGCCTGACCCTATGTCAGCTAACATTGCCCATAGTCGAGGAAGGCGATGACTAGGCATACGTAACACATGTCCTAACCATCTCAGTCGATGTAGCTTCACAGCCTCGTCGATTGATTTCCCCTCCTTACCTAGCCTAGCAGTCGACGCCTAACCTCAATATTGCTCACCTTATTATACCACTTCACACGGGAGATAGAACGCAGACACCTATGATCGAAGACAACTAATCTTTTCATGTCTTCTGCTGTCAATGGCCAGGTCTCACAGCCATAAAGGAGGACGGAGCGGACTGATGAGCAGTACACACGCCCTTTGGTCGATAGTCGGATATCGCGTCTACGCCAGAGACGGCGTAAACTGGCATATGCGAAACTAGCCCTCTTTATCCGTACTGAGATTTGATCAGAGATCAACCCTTTAGCTGGGTGATGGTACTTCCCAAATAAGTGAAGTGGTCAAGGTGCTCTACCAATTCACTTCCTATGTTTAAACTAGGAATCAGTGTAGTCCAGTCTTGCAACATCACCTCACATTTGACGGGAGCGAATCGCATGCCAAACATTCGTAGATTTCAGCTCAAGGTGTTCAGTAGACTCTGCATTTTGTCAGCGTCCTCGCCTAGAAGGACTATATCGTCTGCATATTCTAAGTCGACGAGATTATTCCCTGGTAGCAAGTCAATCCCTGAGTCGCCGAAGTGAGTTAGGGTTAAATCCATTAGTACATCTATGATGAAGTTGAATAGAAATGGGGATAATGGGCATCCTTGACGGACGCCACTAGTCGTCACCACTCCAGATGAAAACTCGCTGTAAGCCCTCACCTGGCTGCATGAGTACGAGTAGATTGCCTTAATCAGTGCAATGTATTTTCTTAGCATTCCCTTTACAGCCAAGCATCGCCAGAGTACCTCTCGGTCGACAGAATCGAATGCCGCCTTTAGGTCAAGAAATATAATCATTGTTGGACGCCGGTAGGAATGCCTATGTTCTAGAATCTGTCGGAGGGTGAAGATATGATCAATGCACCCTCTTCCTGGTGTGCCTCCCAAGCACCACTTAGTCTACTCAATATTATTGAGCCTAGGATTTTAGATACTATATTAGTCAAGCTAATCCCTTTGTGATTATCACAAGAAGACTTGTCTCCCTTCTTGTATATCGGGATGATCAGTGACTTACACCAACCCGATGGGACTTCCTCTGATTCCCAGACGCTGCCTAGAACCTCAGTTAATGCAGACAGTAAACTGTCTCCACCGTACTTAAATACCTCTGAAGTCATTCCATCAGGTCCCGCTGCTTTGCCTTGTTTCAGATTAGTGACAGCTTTAGTAACCTCAGTTAAGGAAGGAGGACAAATATTACTCATATATATTTATATATTTATGAATATATATATATATAAAACATTTTGTGCAGTTAAAAAGCATATAGTGCGACCGGCTATTGTATTATTATTATTGTACAGATTTGCAGTTAGAATAGGCATTTGGAGAGTATACATTTTCATTGTATAATTTTTGTTCACGCAGGACACGTTCGTGTTGTCTTTGAGCTCGTTCAAGAGTTTCACAAGCTAAGCGTGAACTTAATTCCATAGATTTTTCTGAAAGTGAACTACAACTAGTCAACGATTCTGTTTCATCTAATGATCTTTGCTTTCTTGGGCATGAATTTCGAGTTTTCTCTCCCACCTGATGGTGATGATGATGATAATCTTGATAGTCTGCCCATTTATTGTTAGTGCATGGATCACATGCTCGACAATCGCCTTCGAAACTTGTTCGAGGTGGATCATTTTCAGACTTTAAGCTACAATCTGAGTTGTAGTGTTGTAATTCATTTTCTGGAGTATATTTCGTATTACCTGGTAACATGCCTACATAGTTGTTGTCTCGTGGACAATTAACATCATAATGTCTATATTCTGAGCATGGATGTGTGTACACCGGTTGGCAATGATGGTGATACTGTGGATTTTGTTCGTCTTCTGTATCAGAACAATCCTCTTGATCCATTATCTGTGCAACATTATAACTGTCTAGCATTGCTCTTCTCCGCTGACTAGCTAATGGTTCGTTGTACGGATCAGAAACCAAGTCTGTAGATGGTTTTCCAGCTCTTGGCATTTGTAGACTTTCTTTGTATTTTTCAATATTTTGCATATAACTTTCTTCGCTTGGTGGATCCCAGTAACCAACTGAATCAGATTCTAGTTGGGCCAAGTGTTCACGTGAAAAGTGGGATTCCCTGTCACGTTTTCGATATTGATCAGCTTTTTCGCGTAACACTACTAGCTCTTGATACCAGTTGTACGGTAAGTTGCTGTTGTTCTCTGTTGTTGATGCTGGTCGATTAGGCTGAGTACTACTTAATAAATCTGCATAATTAAGATATTTTGCATTATATTCACTGATATTATGGCTAATCTTTTTTGGTATTTTTGAAGGTGGAGTCAGTGCTCGAATTCTCCGCTTATTTGCATCGCCATCAGTGTCTTTTATCTCTCTAAATCCATAGGCTGATACTGGACGTCTTAATGGAATAATATTCACATTTTTCTCATCTCTTATTATTTCAGTTGATTTTAATTGGTCTATTGGAACATATTTAAAGGGCTTGTACTCATGTCTGTATTCTGTATCGTAAGGAATTGTACGACCTTGAAATTTATCCAGTTTACATGATGCTGATGTTGATGGTCGAATAAATTGTGTTGAATCTAGCCGGTAATTCATTTGTGGTGCTTTAAATGCACTCTGATACTCAGAGATACGAGCGTTTTCAGTGGCGTATTTTGTAACTTTAGGAATCGCGTACTTTTGATTTTTTTCTTGTCCATACTCTTGAAGTGGAGTTTTAATACTCCTGTCTTGACGTGGAGCATCTGGAACGCAAATATTAACTGAATGCTGGTTAACGCCTACTGGTTTAGAGCAGTTCGTATCAGTTTTCACTTGCTTTCTATTCTGTTTTATTTCCTCTTTTTCACGTAATAGTCTTTTTCTATTGTCAATCTCATTTCGTATACGTCGTATTTCTGCTTCTAAAGCTTTATGTGTTCCATCTGTCTGGATAGCTTCGTCTATTCGAGTTCTATGAACAGTTTGTGGCCTTTGTTGTATTTGCCTACAATCGTGTTGGTTCGCTGTTGTCTGTGTTGACTTTTTCAACATTTTATCAGAGTTCTCTTTTCGCTTGGGTGAAACACTACGGGCATTACGTTTCTGGCTGTTTCTATAAGCGATAGGATGTGTGAATTTCCCATCAGATGGACCGATTACAAAGTAATCGTCTTCTTTTGGATTTGAAAATTGTTTGTTTAAATTAAATCCGTCAGGGAATTTGAATTTTCGTTTTTTCTGGAATAAAGGCTCTTCTGTTATTGTTTTGCCCATTAATAATAATAATAATAGTAATGATGTAAGAGTGAGGTAGTTTCAGTGTGTTGTTCACTGTTGGTATTATTCACATCCGATGATCTAAATAGAAAAGAATCAATACAGAATGAGAAGATTAGTCATATAAAGTATATGTGATCCTAGTTATTAACATTGTATAACTTAACTAACACTAAAATATGATCTTTAGATCGTGGGATGGAAGTTGACAATCTGTTGTACTCCGGTCCAGTCGGCTTACCACGGTCAACGAACTTGGTCTTATAAAATGTCTCCAGTCTCTGAACCCTTCTTGTAGCCTAGGTCCAGATGGTTTGCCTAGTGTTATCCTTAAAAAGTGTGCAGATATCCTGTGTTATCCTCTCATGGATATATTTAATGAATCGTTTTCCAGAAATGTGAGGACATTAAAATTGTACCTATACCTAAGTCGTCTACTGGAACATATTTTAAGTTTAGACCTATTGCTATTACCTCTCCTTTTCTAAAAACTATGGAAAAGTTACTCTTAATTAATCTTCAACCTTCACTTAAAGCCTTTAACGATCCCAAACAATTCGCCTATAAACACAGTAGAAGTACTTTAGATGCAGTTGCAGTATTGTATCATAACATTGTCTCCAGCTTAGACAAGGGGGCTAAATTTGTTCGCTGCACCTTCCTAGATTACACATCTGCTTTCGACTCAGTACCTAGGGACATTTTGTTAAAGAAGCTTGCTGAAACTCAAACTAACTGTTGGGTTGTCAAATGGCTGCATTCTTATTTCTCAGGAAGAAATCAGTACACTGTATGTCAGGGAAAGTCGTCCACTTCGTCGCTTACTGAGGCTGGTGTCCCTCAAGGCGCTATCCTTTCTCCTTTTCTGTTTTCTTTCTTCTTGCATGACTTGCCTCACTATGATGAAATGAACTTTTTTAAGTATGCCGATGATCTAACTATTTCAATATCTGTTAACTCCCAGCTAGATTGTACTAAGATGAACAGCTTTCTATCAGGAATTAGCAAATGGTCTACATCTAACGGCCTTAAACTAAATCCTTCCAATTGTCAGACTGTTAATTTCAGTTTCCGATGTAAAAGAAAGTTAAATGAAGCTGTTGGTTCCTATGACCCTTGCAAAATTGATGATACTGATATAGAAACCAAGTCTGAAGTTAAGTATCTTGGATTAATTCTCTCTTCTGACCTATCCTGGTCTTCCCATGTCTTAGCGATTTCTAAAAGAATATTTCGTCTGACTTTTTACATTAAGAAGTTAAGGCACTATCGGGTATAACTCAACCAAACCCTCCTCTTACAGTTTGTCAACTCGTGTATTTTACCTATTCTTCTTTACTGTTCACCCTTGCTTATTCTTTCCTGGATTGCTTAAAAAGGACTATGTCATACTTCGTAGAACTCTGAAGACTAGCTGTCAGTAGGGCGAGTGGTGGTATCCCATTGGGCCAATAGATTCAATACTCTATAACATGCTAAAATTTTCAAACTGAATCGACAATACTGTTTGAAACAAACTCACTGTTATTATTATTATTATATCTAATATTCTCCATTCGTATTTCGAATATTTTTGACTTTATATCGTAAATGTGGACAAATTCCTCTGGTTAATTTTGTTTTAATTTTTAATTTTATTTATATTTTGAGTAAATCAGATGCAATATTGTGAGAAATGCTGAGAATTCCATTCTGTATTATAAGTACTGCTTTTGGAATAAAGTAGTTTATTATTACTATTATTGTTATTACTATTATTATAACCTGTGGATTCTGGGTCCGATCCCTGGCAAGGTCGTGGGTGCACGCGGTTGAGGACTCCTAAAGAAAACAGGAGGACACAGCTGTCCTGTGCACCCCTCTGGTTCTGAATAATAGCCAATTTGAAGTATAGCTATCCAGGAGTGTGAATACGGCAATGACCTTGGACGCAAGCTACTATGCCACCGCTGTGATCGAAGTGAGGTGCAAATTTCTTTCGATTAAACACTAGTTAGTAACTGGTGTCATGTGTGACTAGTCCTTCGTTTGATACAGACTGAATTCTATCAGTGACAAGAGTTCGAATCCCATAAGGGACATGAGCTCCTTCAAATAGGTTGCAAATACACCTTACTGACAGGTGAGTGCTAACAAAGACGAAACGTCGGTCTAAACAAGATTTCCTGCCGATTCCCACCGACCATCTAATAACAACAATTCAGGGTGCATCGTGATGGTTAGCTACACTGCAAACTTGATTGATAGAATTCAGTCTGCAACGAACTAAGGATTAGACGAATGACTTAACTTAGTATCTAGTGTCCAAACAAAATAAAACTGCATTCTTTAAAACCGCAGTTTTCTGAGGTAAAAGTAAATTTCTCCCACTATACAGCAGTATCAAACATTACGTCTTCATAAACCTACACGCACTGATAGCATCACTGACATTCAAATACAAAAAAAACACAACAACAACAACCGTATTTTCGGATTATTAATTGTGTATCCAATAAGAAAGAAATTATACACCTAATATTGTATTGTAGAGTGGAAGAAAGCCATAAAGCAATTAATAGTTAATTACATGTGATTGGATAACTTTGTGAAGAAAGGAGGCTAATTGATACAGGTTATCTTGCCTATTTGATGATGATTTCATTGAATAGGGATTACACAGTTAAGGCAGCCTTAATACAAAATTAGATAAATCGATTGAAATTGATCGATGTGAATTACACAGACAGACTATACACTGATTAATTAATTAGTTGATTAATTGATTAGCTTACACCGACCATATGTGTGTCTCGGTGTAAATTAGGCAAAGTAAACTAGACAGAGAGAGAGTGAATCATTCACTCTCGTAAAAATCATTGGGCCGACAATTATTGTAGAATAATGTAGTCTATTAATCAGTTGGAAATTGAACCTGATCGATCTAGATTCCAGAATAGAAGTCGAGTGATGAGAACAATGTTTCTATTAAATGGTCATTCACCTCTTCGATAATATACGTAGCTTAATAGGACACGTCTTTGGGTGAAGGTAGTATCTAGTGAGCTGTATGGACTTTTCCACATTTGCAGATATACTTCGATGACGAATGTCAGTAGACCGGATTTTCACATAGAAGGCACACTGTTGACTAACTCGTGGTATTAGTCAGAGGGTTATACGGTGTCATATCATTCACTCAACTCACACTTGTCTCATCCAACACGTGTTCGATCAATTTCAAATAACTCTGATAAGTAAGTGGTCACATTCAATACGATCTGGTGGCCGATTCAAGCAAACTGTGTACGGTCTTCAGGCTGTGAGTGTGTTGCAGTGAACTCAAGTAAATATGAATGAATTGGACATATTGCTGAACATTTCCCACATCTCCTTGCTTCTATCCCGAACAGAAGCTTCGGGATCAGTCTATTCACCACTCTCTGTGAAGCTGATGGCGATTCGACTGATAGTTTCAGTGGTTTGAATAGAAATGAGAAGACTGCCAACATAGGGTGACTGAGGAATTCTTGAAATAAGTGAGGGATGGTTAAACAGATGACCAAACGTGTTCTGCTCCCAGCTCATCATTTCTCTCAAATATCGTAACCATCTGTTCTCATTCAACTAAATTTTAATTATTTCACAATAGAAATACACACAAATCATGATTAACCAACACCAGCAACACCCCCACCACCAACAACAACAACAGCAACCAGTGTACTGATAGGTGATGGATGGATTTACATGAATATTGTAGTAATCGATAAATATCAGTTTAAAATTCACATAAAATACACGTTTATCATTGTCGATTCATGCACTTTGTTCATTCATGATTGTGTAAATGCCAAAAAATGGATTTGTTTAGTGTGTGTAACCGTTGAAATGTGAACGTGATCAATCATGTCAGGTGTGGTTACCATCTATCTATTCATTTCACACATTTATTTGTTGAAATTAAATTTGTGGATCACTGTGATGTAAGATCCGTTCTGTTACTGATAATAGCAATATTGATTTCCAGTGGGTAAGTGCATCACAGAAATGTGGTTACATACGTGGAATGTAGTCACAAAGTTTAAATTTTCATTCACCAGTCCCAAAACACCTGTTGTCAGTTCTCTTAGTCTCCTATTATTATTCTTATCACTGATAGGCATCAGATTTAGTGAGTGTAACTCGAAATTTCACAGTTAGCGCGTTTATGAATAAAAGTTGAATATATTTACTGAATTGATGAGTCAATTCTGTGCTGTCAGTAGATTTTCTGTGATTTGTGTAGCTATCCGCCTACACTCATACACCTCATTTTTACATTTAACAACGCTTACATATTGTTTGTTTAACTATACGCTGAAAATCAGAGATACTGACTGACAGGTCGTGAATACAGGATTTTAAATATTACGAAATATTTTAAAAACATGCTGTAATGTGAAGGGAAATGCTTATCGTTGTGTCCAGACGTTAATTACTGGTTCCCTTACAGTGTTTTCATATATACGCCAATTACTTTAACAAATGTCTGATGGTATAATTTGTTACGGAATGACAGAAGTTGTTATTCATCTGGGAAGTGAAATACATCCATCATCTTCCTTCACTGTGTGTTATTATTATTGTTCCCTTGAGTTACGATTGAAACATAGGGTTACAACAGTAAATCCACAGTTTGTTCTGTTCTCTGTACTTCTCTTCAACCGGCCCCGCTAATGCCCATAGACTTCTGTATCCTCTTCAGACGAAATCCTCCATATCACCTGCAGACACTCACCCAACTCGTCGTTTTCCATTTATCTTCCATTCGAGCCATGGCCAGGTATACGGTGTCTTTTGACAGTCTCCTCAGCGTGTATCCGTTCCATCTGCATTTCATTTATTGTGGAACAGGTTGTTGATTGGTTTGTTCCTGGAGATTCTGGCTGCTAATTCTTTCTGGCTGGCCATCCGATCTTCAGTATGGAGGTGGTGAATGCAGCTGTTGATGAAAATCTTCGCTAACTTTGATGACGCGTTAGCCAAGTCTCTGACCCATATAGAGGCACTCATCGACTTGTCATTATAGTGTTGAAAATCCGAATTTCGCTGTTTGTGCTGAGTGTAGCAGATTTCCAAACTGGTTTCAGAGTGATGAAAGGCCCTTTCGCTTTTCCGATCCCCTCTGATTTTGACATTTTCATCTTTACCAGCTGTCTGTAGTTGGAACAATGCCATCAGATCAGATATATAGGAAGTAACCTCTTCTAAACTTCATCCGTTGATGATGATTGGTGCTTGTTGTGGTTGTTGGTTGGTTATCTTCAACACCTCCATATTACGAAGCATGTAATATATTTTCGTTACCTCGGTTTTCTGTAAAACCGAATGATAATTACTATCTCTCTTAAAATCTGTGATTATGCGATTTTCCCCTATTGATGACACTGTTTCAGTTATCCGCCTCCCTAAAATAAATAAAATTGAATGGCATTGTGTGACGGACTAGGAATTTAACATTTTTCGAAGAGTCCAGGATAGAGTTCGTTTATATGACTGTGAGTTGATCGATTATGCCCAATTCAAACCCACTTCACACCAAACTCTCTTGAAGTATTAGAATGCTACAGAAAACGTCTTTATATTCAGTGTTTTCTGTCAACGGCAACTCTAAACCATAGAGTTCCCCAAGTGGATGGATGTAACAATGACCTTGATGAACCTGTCACATGCAACCACAGTATATACGCGGAATTACGAAAGTAGTGCACGAATTACATTGCAGATTGCACCTAGATCCAGTTTTTCGATATTGTTTAGATAATACGCTGATAGGGAGTGGGAACCGGGGTTGTTCTTGTAACACATACAAAGAACGTCACCTCGTATAACTATTTTTTTCATTCGATTTCTATGCAAAATTTAAATCATGTGTTTTCAATTTGGATTCATCTGATTGGTTGATAAGGTTTTACCAAGGTCATTTTGACAGTCATTTGCTGGGGTCTCTATAGTATAGAGTTACCCTTCAAAATTCTAATTTCCACTGAAATCAAACACGGTTGAGGAAGTCACTAGCAGGGAAATCCGATTAGCTTAAAGTTGATAACGACAGGCATGTTCCCAGGCTTGTCAAATACTGAAAATTAATATATTACGTAATCAGAACTTGAAATTTACTAGAAAAGATTAATTACTACTTGTGTAGCTAGAGGAAAATCACCCTACTGTCTATCACACACACACAAACACTCAGAGGATGGGTGCTCAGCTGCAATTATTCCTTTATGTAGAAGTAAATGCCAACCTATAGAAGTAGAAAATGTTACGTCATCTAGTGTGAACTGCCCAACATTGTAACACCCTGAGGATTGGTTTCACACATTGTGATGTCATGTTAAATACAGCATGAATTGATGTCTAGTTTTTGCAACCTAATATGGTCATATTTAACTTACTGTAAGTGTAGAACCACACCTGAATTGATAAGAAAGTGCAACATTCAATTCAGACTATATTTACCTATCTACGTCTGTACAAGTGACTGTCAGTCATTATTATTATTAGTCATTCTTTGGGCTGTCAAACATATACTTGATTTTAAAGACAAACGTTATATAGTTGAATTAAATAAAACACACTCGTAAACCTCGCTAAGCTGTCAGTAAGGCGGGTAAGGAGGGAATGTTGGACGTGAGGCTAGCAACCCTATGGCATGAAATTAAAACCACTGCTACTGAAACTTCAAAGCTCTAGCTTGAAGCAGCCCTATGTCCCACTGGGAACTTAAAGGAGTTCGAGAGGTGAAATTTTAACCACGGTTTCCTCTGGAGACCAAACTATTTGGATCACAGTGATCTGCTTTTTACCATCAATGGTAATCAACAAAACAAATACAAGGCAAGAACTACAGTCTTTGCAGAATAAAATGGTACCATCATTTATTTCGTTGCCTTCTCATCACCTGCTTACAGGGCGAAGACATTATTAAATATATCTACAAAAATCAATTTTAACATTCTTGCACAGAGTTCATTTTTAAACAAAAAATAAATCGATCAGTATATGCATACAGTAACAATATATATATATATATATATATATATATATATATATATAATTATTATTACTGTATGCATAATACTAAGGCGTATCATCCTGGAGAGAATCAGACAAGCCCTGGATGAAAAACTTCGACCGAAACAGGCTGGATTCAGGAGAAAGAAGTCATGCATTGATCAGATCGCCACATTACGGATCATCATTGAACAAAGCTTGGAATGGCAGTCACCTCTCTATCTCAACTTCATCGACTTTGAAAAGGCATTTGACAGCGTCGATCGAGAGGTGATTTGGCAACTACTTCGCTACTATGGAGTGCCACCGACAATTATACATCTCATCCAACAGCTGTACGACAATGCTGCATGCCAAATAATCCACAACGGGAAAATTACGGAATCCTTCGAAGTGAGGACAGGAGTAAGACAAGCTGGCTGCCTACTATCGCCAAAGATTTCCCTGATTGCAGTAGACTGGATAATGCGACAAACAGCGGGGAGTGAGGAAACAGGCATAAAATGGACCCACCCAAAAAACTTGGAGGATCTGGAGTTTGCCGACGATATATGTCTGATTTCCCACAAACTGGAAGACATGTTAGCGAAAAGCAACAAGTTGGCAGAAGAAGCATCCAGAGAAGATAGGACTTCCTTCAGGTGAACATAGAGAAGACAGAGGTGATGAAGATTCTTGGGCAACACCACCAACAGCAACAACAACAACAGACAACAATCAGCATAAATGGGAGGAACCTGAAAGAAACAACCTTATTTACCTACCTGGGAAGCATCGTTTCAACTACAGGCGGACGGGACTGATGAGGGTATCAAAGCGAGGATCGGGGAAGCAAGACAAGCTTTCGTTACTCTCAAGTCTGTGTGGAGGTCAGCAGTGACATCACTAGACAAGCCATAGCTCGAGTGGAACCCGAATGGGAAGCGGTGAGTTGGTCGTCAGTGAGAGGATGACATGGAGGAGGTCATGTGAAGAGGAGATGAAAACGTGTGGGCAGACGTGGAGCCGTATGTTCCCCTAGGAATTAAAGGAAACAATAGTAATTATATATATATGTATATATATATAATATTTAACACTATTCCGAACAATAGTGGTCATTCACAATGGAAACTTTTCGGCATTACGTATTCAGATGAAAAAAAGATGAAAATATCCAGTTACCAGGGTGGCAAAGAATGACTAATAACCGCTTCTTTCTGAACGCATGAATCAGGTTTCAGGCGCTTGATGGAAATGGCTTCAGCAAACTTGAGGAGAATTGAGCTCTTTTGCCTATTGATAATTTTGAACGATCTCTTGCGACGTCCACCTCATGACCCGTGTCAAGGAGATGCCTGGCGATGGCACTGTTTAAACAGTGCTGATGAGAAGGCAACGAAATAAGCAATGGTGGTACCACTTTATACTGCAAAAACTGTAGTTCTTGCTTTGTTTAAATTCATTTTGGGCAGAATAAATGAATGAAAAGCGAACACATTTGCACAAAACTGCATACTACTGATTGACTGTGATGAGTAGTCAATCGTATACCATCACTCATATCAACCAGTAGTGCTTGCTAGTCAGTCAGATCAAGGTGATCTAATCACCGGATTGCCATCTGGGGGTGAAGCTCATCATCAGCGGTGTTACCCGTTTTTATTCAACTCAGACAACCGATGCATTTCAAACCAACCTACTTTTGGCTAACTATATGGGCGAACTAGTTATACCATAAGAGAAGTTCACAATTTTTAATGTATGCCATAGTTTCCCTTGGAAACCATTGTATTTATTTTTATTCAGTCCTTGCTTACCACGAGAGAGACGTAGGACTTCATGTTTTGAAGCTTCATTAGCCGTGGTGGTGTTTCAGTTACGGGGTAATATTCATAAAACAAATAATTATTATAATTATTATTTCCTTTAGTTCCTAGAGGAAAAAAGGGCTTCAGCCGCACGTCTCCATTACATTCGGTTCTCCGCCAACGTTTTCACCTGGCTCCAAGTCTGCCCACATGCTTTCGTCTCCTCTTCACATGACCTCCTCCAAGTCACCCTCACAGTGACAACCAACTCGCCGCTTCCCGTTCGGGTTCCACTGGAGAGACAGAGCCTGGCGTGTGATGTCACTTTCTTGATGGTTTGTTTTCTCAAAGTATGGCCAATCAACTTGCATTTCTTCTTGTGTATTCGATGCATTATTGGTTCCTGATGGATCGGTTCGCTCCCAGAGATCCCTCCATGTTGCTGATCTTTTCTGGCCATCTGATCTTGAGCTAAGTATTGAGCGACGACAGCTGTTGATGAAGGTGTGTAGTTTGTTCGAAGTGCCCTTCGTGACGTGGCGCGGCACCAAGTCTCTGACCCGTATAGTAGCATTGACTTCACATTGAAATTGGAAATCCATATCTTATTTTTCATACTGAGGAGTGCTGTTGACCTCAACACAGACTTGAGAGCGACGAAAGCTTGTCTTGCTTTCTCGATGACCCTCGTTTTGATATCCTCATCAGTTCCGTCCGCCTGTAGTTGAAACGATGCTTCCCAGGTAAAGGAGGTTGCTTCTTTCAGATTTCTCCCATTTATACTGGCTGATTGTTGTCTCTTGTTGTTGCTGTTGCCGTTGACCAGGAATCTTCATCACCTCTGTCCTCCCTAAGTTCACCTGAAGAAAGCCCTATCTTCTCTGGATGCTTCTTCTGCCAATTTGTTGCTTTTCACTTGCATATCTTCCAGTTGGTGGGAAATCAGACACATATATCATCGGCGAAGTCCAGATAATTGTTAAATGTACTAATTTTGAGTCACAATTTCTCGATTATTTTCTTTTTCACCATGAACATCTAATTGATCGATAATCAATTCTAATCTCAGATATATATATATATATATTTATAGGTTTAACCTTGAAAAGTATAACTGACTTCCATTAGTATATATATATATATCTCTCATTTGGAATCAAGTTTAAATTCAATGTACAATACAATGTACAAGTGTTTTAATGCTAGTACTCTTAATAAACAAGTCTTATCAAGAAATGCACAATATGACTTATTTGCAGACTCACTCGTCGATAGATAATTAGTAAGAAGAGTGTTTTGCCAAATATCTCTATTTATTATTGATGTGTAGCTCATAAACGATCACTATGACAACATGTATCAAAGCCAAATTCTTTTACAGCCTAACTATTTATATAAACATATATATATATATATTCTTAGTTAGTCGGTGTTTGGATCTATTTCTGAGTAGTAATTGGCTGAAAACTTACGTCAATTTGAGTCTAGTTTAAAACCCTTCGTTCCAATTCACATTTTTTACCCATTTTGAATATAGGGACAACAAATCAGAGATATCAGTATATTGCAATCTAGGATCTTGGTTAAAAAGGGGGTAAAAGTGGCATTCAACCCTTCTGCCCATAAACTAAATTAGGGACAAGCTTTGTCCATTAGAGGATCCTGTGGAGCTAATTAAACAAAATAATTTAGTTTATCTAATACCCTGCCTGCAATGACTGTTAGGTCAAAGTAGTAGAACAGGGTCAATCAAACTAGTGGAGCACAAAAACCTAGCAAACTCTAGATTTTAGATGGTTGGAAGCAATCGGCAGGAAGCCCTCGACCTGCGTTTCGTACCGGTTGGAGCTCACCGGTCAGCAAAGCGTATCCGCAACCGTAGAGGAACTCATCTGCCTTCTGAGATTCAAACCCATGTCACCCAGTGCAGTGCTGCAGTCAGAGACGTTACCACTGGGCTATTCGGCCTCGCGATTGACCTCCTGTAGGACTGTAGTGGATACTTTGATTGGACTTTAGTAACTAGTGTGATGTGTATAGTCCTTTCTTTAGTACAGACTGAATTCTATCTCTCAGAAGAGACATGACTTCCTTCAAGGTTGCGGATACGCCCTGCTGACTGGTGAGTGTCAACTAGCACGAAACCGATTGCCCCCAAACTTCTAATATCATCAAACCAATGTGCACCGTGATGGCGAGATACCTAGAATGGTGGCCACATTGCAAACCTGACTGACGACAGAATTCAGTCTGCATCAAACAAAGGACTAGACACATCACACTAATTACTAGTGTCCAATCAAACTCTAGATTAGTTGACCTGAATTAGATAAGAAATCTGGAGAATAGTTCAGCTATAGCACTACATGCAATTACACACAACCATACAATAGGATGGATAGGATAAGATGACAATTTTAAATTTAATATAACAGGATGGAGGAAGATATTGATAACGGAAGCTTTATTTGTCCAGTCAACTGAAAGTACGTACAACATGAGTGATTCAACACCTGTCCCACACATCGAAAAAGTTCTAATACCCTTACGAGGAGGAACAGGAAGGAATACAGAGAACTATCAAAAGAAAGCTTCGAGATTGCGTAGTTTTAATTGATGAAATAATTATGAACAATAATAGATTGTATTCGAAACGTCATCCAGTAAATAATACTGTTTCACTGTGTGATATGTCTAATAAACAAATTTATATGGAATTGTATCTTACAGGAGTTTAATAACTGCCATCCTTCAATTAAATTCACAATAGAAGTTGAAAATGAATCAAAGATTCCATTGCTGGACGTCGAATTGACAATGAGAGGTTACGGAACTCTGAAAAGATCTATCCATAGAAAGCCAACACGGAACGGCCAATTGACAAACTTCTACAGTTGGATACCTATCAGTCGTAAAAGAGCTCTCATCATCTCGCTGGCCCACCGTACCAGAAGAATTTGTAGCGATGATAGTTTAGAAGAAGAGCTCTTATTTCTCAAAAGCATCCTGGTTCAAAATGGTTACCCACCGCGTTTCGTGGAGGAGAAAATGGAACCAAAGCCAAGAAGGGAAGAATGCACTTCAGTGCCAAAGAAAACACTATTTGAATCTGGAATTCAGGGGGATCCTGGCGACTGATATCCTTAAAAGAAGAATCTCGAGTTCCCTGAAGAAGACTTTTTCTGCAGCAACTCTAAGAGTGATATTCTCTAGCCGCCCACTATTTCGTAGCAACGTTAAGGACAGACTTCCGCATATGACCACTTCACTGTGCATATATCACTTCACCTGCTTGTGCGGAGCTAGGTACATAGGTCGTTCTATGCAAGTCTTATCAAAATGTGTTAGAGAACATAGTCCAGCATGGGTGCAAAGAGGAAGCACTAGTTCGATCAAAAGCGCCATAACTGAATACCACGTCAATACCTGTCACAGAATCTCAACTGATTCACCCATCATTCAGAGTCATTTACCAAGTAAACAAAAATCTACCAAAGGCAGTGTGTTTCCGAATTCTCTGTATTGCAGAAGCCCCCACCATATGCATCAAACTGCCGGAGCTGTGTGTTCAAAAGAAACTAGTCCAGCCTTTACAACTACCATGGACCTAGTTCAGTATGTTCCCCTAGCCTTCAGTTTTGTTTTGTTTTACTGTGTGGAAGCAAATATGTAGGTTGTTATGCAAAGGCGATTGTCTACTCACATGATGGCGGATTCACCCAAGTGGTTGAAAAACACACCTACAGTCACGGTACTAAAAATATCGACAAACTATGTATATAATATTGACAGTATCAAGTCATTCACTGTTGTCAGGAGACAAATAAACAGAAGAGGGTTTGCGTTTGAAGAAGCTTATACAATCATAGTTTTCATATGGTGATCAATGTGTAGTCTGGGAATTCTGGCCAATCAGAATTGGCCTACGTAAAACAACGCCCACTACTTTATTGATCATGATTACAGACAAACTAATATAACCTTAATGGGTTTTTTTGAATTATACACTTTTGTGAGAATATATTCTTTCCAACCATCTCGAAGTGTTCTCAGTTACGTAGCAGTGCGGATTTAATCGAGCAGACTCAGAACATTGTTAGTGTACAGGCGATATCCGTGATTACTGTGACTATACTAACCGGTGCATGATTCTTATTCGGGAATTAATCGAGGAAATATATCAAGTTCATGAACCCTTTGGACCCACACAAAAAACTTGGAGGATCTGGACTTCGCCGATGATATATGTCTGATTTCCAACAAACTGGTAGATATGCAAGTGAAAAGCAACAAGTTGTCAGAAGAAGTATCAAAGATAGGACTTCCTTCAGGTGAACATAGAGAAAACAAGGGTGATGAAGATTCCAGACCAACAGCTACAGCAACAATAACGAAAGAAGCAACCTCCTTTACCTAACTACCTACATGGGAAGCATCGTTTCAACTACAGGCAGACGGAACTGATGAAGATATCAAAGCGAGGATCGGGAAAGCAAGGCAAGCTTTCATCACTCTCAAGTCTGTGTGGAGGTCAACAGCACTCAGCATGAAAAACAAGATCTGGATTTTCAACTCCACTGTGAAGTCAGTGCTACTATACGGATCAGAGACTTGGCGCCGCATCACGAAGGGCACTTCGAACAAACTACACACCTTTATCAACAGATGTCTTCTCTCAACATCAGATGGCCGACCAGAAAAGATCATCAACAGAGAGGGATATCTGTCAATGAACGAACCAACTCAGCAGGAACCGATTGTGAGACAAATATGGAGGAAGAAATGGAGGTGGGTTGATTGGAAATACTCTGAGAAAACAAACCATCAAATGAGTGACATCACACAGCAGGCCATCGCTGTCGAGTGGAACCCGAATGGGAAGCGGCGATTTGGTCGTCAGTGCGAGGGTAACTTGAAGGAGGCCATGTGAAGAGGAGATGAAAGCATGTGAGTAGACGTAAAGACAGGCGAAAACGTTGGCGGAGAACCGAACGCAGTGAAGACGTGCGACTGAAGCTCTATGTTCCTCTAGGAACTAAAGGAAACAATAATAATAATAAACTTTTGGCTGTAGACACGAAGAAGTGGTGATCACTTTGAATCTACTATGTAGTATCTTTCAATTATTTAGAATTCTTAATATTTTATACAGTTATCATTATTATTCATTTAAAACTATCCTTTATCATTACCATTATCTTAATTCCTTTTAATATTGTTATCCTTATTCAGTTTGTAATCCCGGTCATTTTCAGGTCCTTTCTCTGAGAATTAGTTGTTTATTTAAGTGATGTAACTGAAGCGTAATCTAAAACAAGCACCTAAGGTTAATCATACAGGTTTTAATGGGTTTCTCTAGTTTATTTTGAACTTTTCAGCTGGTTACTGTAAATACACGGATATATATGTACTATAAGAATTATATTGGGAGATATAAGGCTCATAGATGAATAAACTACACTGAATCAGTCATGCAAAACAAAGGGTATGAATGTTATTCAGGTCATGTTAAGGTAGATAAGGGAAAGGGAGTTTGAGAGATTAAAATTAAGATAATAATGTGTTACGATTCAGTTACAGCCACTTAAATAAACAACTGGTTATCTGAGAAAGAGCTTGAATGTATTAAGAGTAGCAAAATGAATAATATTGATAATAATAGTTGTAATAATAGTATTATTATTGTTTCCTTTAATTCCTAGAGGAACATTGAGGAGGGCTTCAGACACACGTCTCATTGCCTTCGGTTTTCCGTCGACGTTTTCACCTGGCTCCACGTCTGCACATATGCTTTCATCTCCTCTTCACATGAACTCCTCCATGTTACCCTCTCACTGATGACCAACTCGCCGCTTCCCATTCGGGTCCCACATGAGCGATGGCCTGGAGTGTGGTGGATGTCACTTGATGATGATTTGTTTTCTCAGAGTGTGGCTAATCCACCTTCATTTCTTCCTGCGTATTTGTTGCATAATTGGTTCCTGCTGGATTGGCTCGCTCCCAGATATCCGTCCCTGTTTCTGATCTTTTCTGGCCATCTAATCTTCAGCGAAGTATTGAGCGAATACAGCTGTTGATGAAGGTGTTTAATTTGTCCAAAGTGGCCTTCGTGACGCGGTGCAGCGTGGCGCCAAGTCTCTGATCCGTATAGTAGCATTGACTAATTAAAATAATGGTACTTGGGTTGTGTCACGAAAAGGATTCCCAAGAAGTTACAGACTTCTATCAACAGCTGCCTTCGCCACCTCTATACGTGCAGGCCAGAAAGAATTAGTAACAAGAAACTCTGGCTGGAAACAAAGCAACTAAGAGTCGATTGCTCAACAGATTTGTAGGAGAAAATGGAAATATACTGATGGGGCATATGTTGAGGAGGCCGTCGAATGACATCGCGCCCAGTGCAGGCCATCGCTTGAGTGAAAGTCAAAATGGGAAGCGACGAGTGGGTTGTCAGTGCGAGAGTGACATTGAGGATATCACGTGAGGAAGAGATGAGAGATTATAGGCAATCTTAGACCCAACTGAAGAGGGCAGCAGAGAATAGAACAAAGTGGAGATGTGTTGCTGAAGCCCTATGTTCCACCCGGTAGCCAAGGGAATAATAATAATAATGATAAATGAAAGCTTCAAATAAATGTAGAGTAATAAAAGGAGGTAGGATAAACTATAGAATAAAAATATTAGTAACAATAATAAGAGATATTACCATGGCAGATTCAGAGTGACCACCATTTCCTTCTGTACACAGAGACCAGGTTTATCAACTCCAGTTGTACAAGCCTCCCCCGCAGTTGCAAGCATCTTCCTGTTTGTTATTGTTTATTGACAATATAGAGTCCATAGTCTACAAGATGCTTTATTATTGAACAATTTAATGTCTTGACTTTAGGTGTGTTTTACAACTACTTGGGCGAATGCTCCACCATGCGAGTAGACAATCGCCTTTCCATAACGATCTATGTATTTGCTTCCACAATCCACCACACTCAAATTAGTATACGCAGTTGCATAATTTTAATTACTCTTACCCCTTTCCTCTTATATATCTCACCGAGACCTGTAAAATACACCTTTTTTTTGCAGGATTCATTCATTGCAATTTATTCACCAGTCAGTTATATATCTCTCAATGTGTTTCACATAGCATGTATATATGTCATTGTATGTAGAGTATTTAACCGTAGAGTTCTACCGGAATTCGATGAATTCATTAAATCCTGCTTTATTAACATTTGTTGCTTGTCCTCGAGTTGAATTTGAAAATTGGCCAAAAAGGTCAGAAGTAGTAAAGACAATGACACTATAGTCATAGATTTTGTAACTGGAGTTTAGGAATTTTTTATTACTACTTTTCAGTCAGGTGATTTTTTAAATATTAACTTGACCAGGTGGTGGGTTTTGTTCGTATCGTTACACTTTACCAACCTAAGCACCCAATTAATTATTACCTCGTCAGCAAGGCGCATCTGAAACCTCTTTGAAGGAACTCATGTCCCTTCTGAGATTCCAGCCGGCGTCACCCAATGCAGTGCTGCAGTCAGAGACGTTACCACTGAGCTATTCGGGCTCACGACTGACCTCCTGCAGGACTGTAGTGGGTATTTTGATTGGACACTAGTCAGTAACTAGTGTAATGCGTTTGTGCAGACTGAATTCTATCAGTCAGTTTTGCAGTGTGTTCACCATTGTAGGTGGCTTGCCATCACGGTGCACATTCATTTGATGATATTAGAAGGTTGAAGGCAATCGGCAGGAAATCTCGCCTGACCTAGGTTTCGTGCTACTTGACACTCACCAGTCAGCAAGGTGTAGGAACTCATTCCCCTTCTGAGGTTCGAACCTGTGTCACCTAGTGACTGATAGAATTCAGTCTGTTCCAAAGAAAAGATTAGACGCATAACACTAATTATTAGTGTCCAATCAAAGTACTTCGTACCTCACTTAACCTGTAATTAATAATAATTCATTCGTTTTGCGTTCCTAGTGGGACACAGGACTTCAACAGTGAGCTTTGAAATCTCAGTAGCACTGGTGGCCTCACGCCCAGCCTTCCCTTTTTATCGGGATTACAACAGGCAAAGAAAGGTGATGGTGTGTGCCGGTGGAGATTTGAACCCCAGACAACGGGCAAGGTTGGCAAGCATCCTACTCTCGAACCACCAACGAACATCCCGTAGTACTGACAACAAGATACGACTCAAAAGATTTAGTTACTTGGAGAGCTGTGAAGAGCAGTACATTTAAACAGGACAAATTTTAAAATTGCTTTTGGGCTATTGCAGCTGAACTATGGACAGTGAGGATGTATGTGCCAACCGGCACAAAGGGAAGTGCAAAGCAGCATCCTAGCCTGATTTGATGCGAACCTCTTATGACAAAACTTATGACACATACACACACACTATACTTTTTAAAACTACCTAGGCTACATCGTTCCAACTACAGGCAATCGGCAAAGATGAGGAATTTCAATAGTTGGTTTGTGAGGATTAGATTTAGTTTTGACGAGCTGATCACGGATTGATATCAGTTAGAGAACCATTGAAAACCAGTATTGGAGTACTGCACAGCTGTTTCATTCTAGTTTGGGAGTCATCGGCAGTACGCACCCATTGGGGATCGAACCCAGGACCTTCCAGTTGGTGGTCACGCTAAATCACGAATTGGTAGAAGTTAGAATTCATAAGCTGGCCATTGAATCAGGTCGGGTCCCAGAGGTTGAATGGCATACGAGCTTACCTTGTAACCAGAAGGTCCTGGGTTCGAACGCCCTATGGTGGATGCGTACTGCCGATGATTCTCAAACTAGGATGAAACAGTACAGTCCAGTACTCCAACACTGGTTTTCAATGGTTCTCTAACTGATATCATTCCGTGATCAACTCGTCAAAGATGAGGATGTCAAAACCAGAATCGGAAACGCAAAACAAACCTTCGCCACTCTGAAATCAATTTGTTAGGGTGCAGCACCACTAAAGATAAAGAATAAGATTCGAATTCTCGACACCGATGTTAAGTCAGTTGATCAGTTCTTCTGTATGGGTCAATTACTGGGTATTTCCAACAGACCACTACAGAATTTTATCAATAGCCTCCCACTTGTCCTCTGGCTCCATACTGAAGATCAGATGGCCAGCTGGCCGGAATGAACAAGCAACAAGTAACTCTCAGAATGAACCAATCAAGAATCTACTGCCGAATAAGTATGACGAATAAGATGGAGATGATTCCGATACACACTAAGGGGATCGTTTAGTGGCATCATAAGCCAGGTGGCACCTTGAGTAGAACCCGAGTGAGAAACGACGAGTTGGGTAAGTTTTGATAGTGTGGAAAATTCCCATATTATGAATTAAAAGTCAATCTGAACGAAGAATATTTTTTTCAATAATTTCTCTTCAGGTTCTTACAATTATAAAATATAATATTTCTTGGCATTACAACAATGGCCAGTTATGTGGCGGATACTTTTTAACGTAGAATAACAGATTAGCAGTTATGGGGTGTCAAAATAAATAGTCGTATTTGTGTGATAAATGTGCTCTGGGCTGAAATCGATTACAAAATATTGTAAAACGGGAGACAATGGTGATTAATCATAACAGATTTGTAGAGTGTGGGGTGGGAAAATTGACAAGTCAGTTCAAGGTTATAAAAGGTGTCAGGTGAGTGAGTGGCTAGTACAAAGTGGTCTGTGTTAAACAGGAGATGGTAAGACTGCAATGAGAGGTTCATAATGAGATAACGAATATGTGAAATGAAACAGGTGGAGGCATATATTGAGAAAAGAGATAATATCACTAATAATAAGTCCGGATAGTATAAATGGAAAATTCGATAGTATTGAGAGAATGTTTGCATGAAGGGTATAAATTATGACGAATAATAACAACAATAATAGTGATAATAATAATAATTTTAATAATAAGCAAAGAGGAAGAAACCAAGAGGGTTAAGGAGAAGAAGCGCTCTTGGTGAGAAGAAGAATCATCAATCCAAGTTTGGCCACGGTAGGAGCAGCGTCTGGACGTGTTCTTTTTGGATACAAAGTTCTGGTTTAGTCGATCTTATTGCAACAGCTTCAGCTATGTGTAGGAGACGTAAGCGAACTGTACGTGATAACGACTTCGGAATTCGGTATATCCCTGAAAGCTGTGTTGACATCGATATGGTGTCCAGTATCGACCAAGTGTGACAGGATCGAGCTTTTTTTGCACTTAATTTCCTCCCTTCTGAAATAGGCTGGTAAATGTTCTCGAACCCGTAGACGAACCTGCCTAATCGTGCGCCCTATATAACTTGAACCACAGGAACAGTTGAAATGGTATATGCATGAAGAAGAGCTGAGGTTAGGTAAGACATCTTTGAGTTGCTGGGCGAACATTGGACGGCTAGTGAGGGATAGCGACAGATGTGCAGAGTAGAAAGTTTTCTTGATCGCCCTAGTTAAACGTTGCGATAGAATCTCTGCAGGAGTATCTCCCTTGAATTGGAGACGTAAAAACAGAGGCTTTTTCTCCACCGTTGCCAGTTCATGTTTACGGCTATTGTAACCTATGTTGGCTTTAATGAACTTCTCTGGATATCCGTTGTCGCTTAGAATATCTCGGATGACCTGGAGTTCTTTCTCTACACAGTCTTCGGAACAAATAGACCTCGCTCTAAATGCTAAGCATCTGGTCAGATTACGTTTGTATTTCATCGGTACAAGGCTAAGGAAGTGTGTATACTGAGCTTTGGTCTCTACTTTTCTAAATATGGTTCTTTTGACGGAACCATCCTCTCTTCTCGTTAGTAGGACGTTGAGGAAGTGTAGAGAGTCGTTGCATTCTTTTTCGTAGGTGAAATTGAAATATTATATTTTATAATTGTAAGAACCTGAAGAGAAATTATTGAAAAGAGTATTCTTCGTTCAGTTGGGTAAGTGCCAGAGAGTGATGTGGAGGAGATGACAACTCATGCAAAATCCTGGAGTCAGATAAAAAAGGATCTCATAGAAGAGTATGAAAATGGAGGTGTTCTGTTGAAGCTCTGTGTTCCCGAAGGGGATAATAAATTATACATGATAACACTCCTTATTTTACAGTCCACTTAACTAAACAATAACATGTTTGTTTTTGTGAGGGTGAGTGTGACTACAACAAAAAGAGGGATTATGTTATTTATCTGATATAATAATCAGAATAAAAACAAGTCATTCTGTTAAATTGATGGAATGAATGTCACTTATTTTAATTTCATTGTTATTTCATATAGAGGTATAATTTATGTTTTCAATGGTTACCATGGTTATTAATTGCAGTTTACAATGAAACAGTGATGATAATAAAAAGCAACTTCTGGGTGAGCTATATATATATATATATACAAGCCACCACACCTTGTTTCTATACAATTAAAGAGAATATAATAAAATTGATAATGATATTGAAAATTCGTGGAATATTATAAGATAAGAAATACATACTGCGAAACAACCTTGTTCATGTAAAAGACCAAATCCCCAAAAGATTCTCTATCTAATTGTGTCTATAAGATTAAATACTTCCTTGGAATATGATGCGATATACATCGGATAAACATCGTCAGGGAGAAATCAAAATCAGAGGAAATGAACACCGTAGAGCATCTGTGTTCGACCACGGAGAAATAAATCCAGTTGAACTAGAAAAGTTTGAAAAATCATCATCCAGCCATAGGTCGTCTACACGCTAGGCTATAGAATCAGGTCACAAAATTGATTTTGACAATATTGAAATCATCATCCGGAAAAATTTCAGAAACCACAAGGAACGTCTGGTATCGTTGGAAGAACTTCATATCAAATGGAATCCAAATTGTGTGAATAGGAATGAGTGCATCGGTGACACAGTGGTTAGGACGCTCGCCGACCATGCACATGGTTCGGGGTTACGATCCCTGACCGACTCACTCCTTTACCACGCCAAACCAGTAATAAAAAGCCGGTAAAGAGGAAAGGTTGAGCATGAGGCTAGCAACCTCATCCTGTAAAAGCAAACACTGCTACAGAAACTTCAAGCCTCTAGCTTGAAGCCGTATGTTCCACTGGGAACGTGAAGTAAAAAAGAGAATAGGAATGATGGACTAAAACAGAATTTGACCTGGTTGCAACACCTCCCTCCGTCCGCCACGAAATGAAAAAATCAACACGAATGTGATAAGCAATTTCATTATGCAAACACACGCTGCTTTTATAATTTTACACACTTATCACATCCAACAATCTACACCTGGTTTTGTTATCTTTACCAATTAGCCAACTTGACAACGCAAAAATGACCCCATACTGATGATCGATGATTAAGTGGTTATGTAACATAAGCTGAGATTTTGTAAATTCTGGTTTAATATAGCTACTTTGATAAAGCTATTAGCAGCAGCATTAAATAGCGAAAAGTCATTCATAGGGAAATACAAAAAGAACACTTTATTATAATGAATATCATATACCCAATGCCGAAATTTTTTCAAACTGTTAAAAGTGAACTTGGTTTAGACATATATAAGAAATACATATATAAACCAAGTGATGCAAGTAATACTGATATGAAGTATGAATGCATCTATTTTTATTTTTTTAAATTTTGATTTACAGCTTGATTCCACACCGTATTTTCAGTACAAGTGTGGAATTTTCAGCACGGATATTGGTAGCCCAAATTCAGGCCGACCATAGATATCGGGTGTGCGCCGGCAGGGGATCGAACCCCGGACCATGTGCATGGTCGGCGAGAGTCCTAACCACTGTGCCACCGACGCACATAATCTCCAGACATCAAATTTCCGTTACCAAGATATTTCATTGTTTTCTTACTATTAAATAGTTATTTCGAATTGCTGACATTTCATGACATTCAAGACTTTGTAAAGTAGATATAATATCAGTGCTGTTTACGCTTCATGTAGTGGTAATACACTATTGAATCAGGTACCTATGAGTTTTCCACTAAATCTCTGTGGCATATCAATTTTCAGGAGTTAGGCTGTAGGGATTTGATTTGTTTCAAGTGCGACCCTATTGTGTAGTTGTGTGTGTGTAATTGCCTGTAGTGCTTGCTATCTACGACTGAGCTATTCTCCAGATTTCTCATCTTATTCGAATCAGCTAATCTAGAGTTTTATTTAGGTTTTTGTGCTCCGTTAGTTTGATTGACCCCGTTCTACTAATTTGACCTGACAATCATAGTAGGCAGGGTATTAGATAAACTAAATTATTTTGTCTTTAATGGGCACCACAGGATCCTTTAACCGACATAATTTGTTTCTAAGAGAGTATGTGGGTTTTAAGGCTGAACAAGAATGAATATAGAATGATGGTGAGATGTTTTAGATTCCATTATGGATAAAATTTTTATTCTGATAAAGTCTCACAGTGTTGTTATACAATAATATTTACTGATGACCACGTTTCGAGCACAGTTTATTCCTGCTCATAATCATATTGAGATTTACTGAACACAACTTTCCAACTTTGTTTATATAATTTCAATATTTCTCATCTCTCGAGTTGATCGGTAGTCATATTTTCCATATCTCTGGTGCTGGTACTGAATCATTCCTATTGCATGTGTTGGGTGTAGACTCAATGAACCAGGCAGGATTCAGTAATCAATCTCTCTCTCCACCTACCTATATTACTTCTTAGAATTTTAGCCCTCTCGCACCCTATTTTGTGGTTATGTGTTAATGCATGCAGTGCAATTGCTGAGTTGTCTTCTAAATTACTTATCTTCTTAGGGTCAATGGGTCTACACGTAGCTAAACTCTAATGTTCTGAAAATCTCACTGTTCCCGATCTACAAGTTTGACCCGTGTAGTTGACTTAACTCACAGTCATTTCTGGGTATTTTGCAAATCGCATTATTTTGTTTAATTGGATCAACCCAGAAAGTCCTTTAAATTACGGAGCTTGTCGTACCTGAGTGAGTTTGTAGGTTTTGAATGCCACCCTAATTCCCGCCTTATTGAGAATCCTACGTAGGGTGGGTATTAGATGTCCCCTACTTATATGGTATAACAGTAGATGCCTTATATTCTTTCTTATTCATGTTATCATTATTAGTTTCACTACTATTTTTCTTTTGGCCTTTTCTGATCTTCCTAATGAATTTTATAGGATAGATGGTTATTTAACACCAACCAGCTATTCTTTTATCTGTTTTATTTCATCATTTAGGCTTTTTGTTGTACTACTCAGTGCTATTGCGCGGTTTGTTAGACACTTAACTAAGCCTGCCTTAACAGTTAACGGAGTCGCACTGACACCGTGACAGACTATTGAAATCCTCACTGGTCTACATTTAGCTAACCTCTTCATCATATCTATATCTGTCTATGGTGCTGTCAATCTATTGCCTTATTTTCTGTAATTCTTCAAATTGTAGCAGCTTAACCAATTGGTATTAGATGGTTGGAGGCAATCGGCCACAGGAAGCCCTACCTGACCTAGGTGTCGTGCTAGTTGGCACTCATCAGTCAGCAAGGCGTATCTGCAACCTCCTTGAGATTCGAACCCGTGTCACCCAGTGCAGTGCTGCAGTCAGAGACGTTTTCACCGAGCTGTTCAGGCTCGCGATTGACCTCCTGTCTGTCTGTCTGTCTGTTTTCGACATAGAACTTCGCACATATGTGCGGCAGTTCAAGTCGCCACACTCGATGTAGCACACAAAACAAGAGAAGAAAGTAGAAGAAATGCATAATAGAGACAGTAAACAGAGGTGTGAGACAAAGGAATAGTAATAAAGAAGAAGAAAACAATTTAATTGGAGATCACGAGTCACAAGGAGTGGATGCATCTGCATCAGCTATTGAGAACGATTTTGAGCCATATCACCAATTGTTTCCAACCATTTGTTTTTATCGTCACGAGGACCCCAACCAGTCAGGAAGTCTACACCTTCCTACGTGGTCTAGACTAACTGTTGTAGATTTCATTGAATGGTGACATGTTTTGGTTTGACCGCCGCCAGTTCTTTTCCAGCCTGGCCCTATATCAGCTAACACTGCCCGTCGGTTGAGGAAGGCGATGGCAAGGCATACGCAACACATGTCCTAACCATCTCAGTCGATGTAATTTTACAGCCTCGTCGGTTGATTTTCCCTCCTTACCTGGCACTGGACGCCTAACCTCAGTATTGCTCACCTTATTATACCACTTCACATGGGAGTTAGAACTCAGGCACCTATGATCAAAGATAGATAGTCAGGCTTTTCATGTATTCCACTCTCAATGGCCAGGTCTCACAGCCGTAGAGGAGGACGGAGCAGACTGATGAGCAGTACACACGCCCTTTGGTCGACCTCCTGTAGGACTGTATTGGATATTTTTGATTGGACACTAGTCAGTAACTAGTGTGATGTATGTGTCTAGTTCAATCTTCGCTGCAGACTGAATTCTATCAGTCATGCTTGCAAGCTTAACCAGTTGTAAAATCTGTAGAAAGTTCGTTCTACAGGTTAGAATGTTTAATTCTTTCACTGCGTTATCAATGCAAAATACGCGTCATGAATTGAGGAGAGAGAAAAAAAGAAGCACCTTAGAAAACTTGACTAAAATCAGAAGCTTTCCACAATAAGTATATTTAGATCATAAGGTGTGTGTGTGTGTGAATTGATTTCTTTATTGGTTTCATAATAAATGTATCCGTTTGTGTTTTTTGTTTGAACATACCTATGCACATAAATGCTACACAAATACGCACACATACATAATTATTGTGACGTCGTATTTTTTTTGCCTACATAGTTGTTTGACTGGGGTGATTGGATTTTGATTAGTTTTATTTGTAATTTTTGAGATAAATGCACGTTTCATCATCCATTCCTTGCATGCGCATATATTTATATTTCAGTTTACGTCATCAGGGTGAAAATCAGAAAACCTCTTAAATATATTAATTATTGTTGATACTAACCATTCAATTGTAGTCGAATGACAATTAGACTACATAGCAAAAATATTCATTCAGACATCTATAAAACACAAAATAATCGAGCAAAGAATATCCTTTTTCGATAATTTCCTCCTCTTCTCGCTCTACAATTATATGCATAGAATATTCTAGATTAGTAGTCAATAATAATATTAGTGTGCTTTTTAAATAATATCGATTTGTTAAGTAAGATCACAATGGAATCACCACAGTTCATTAAAGATGCTTAAATCATAATAGTAATAATAAAGATATGGTAGCAAATAGAATATCAACTAAACTTAGGAGAATTCCACAAAAATTCAGGATCATTCAAACCTAGATGGCCAAAGTAGGGATAATGTCTGAAGTAACTTCTTTTGGATGCATAAATTGGGCTTGTTAATATGGATCCCTACAGCCAGCCTCAGCAATATTTATTAGTCGAACTCTTAAGGTGAAATTGAGATTCGTTGGTATGCGGTAAATGACCCTGAAAGTATGGTTAACATCAAACTTGTGTTCTACATCCACAAGATGAGACAGAATAGCGCTGCAAATAGATTTTGTTTATCCTTTGCTTAACCACTATGTGGGGTGATGTTCGGGAATTCGACGAAAAACATGCCTACTTGTACGGCCTATGTAACTGACTCACTCCACAGGAGCAGTTAAATTTGTAGATACACATGGAAGAGGCGAAATTAGTCAATTTGTCTTTTACTCCCGAACGCAGAAGAGGAGTGGTTTTAAAGATACAGCATAATTCAGCAACAAGGAATGCTTTTTTTACCGCATTTCTTAGGCGCTGTGTTAGTATCTCACTGGTGTTGTCCCCAAGGAACGGCATTTGTATGAATAAAGCCTTTTTTGGAACTGTTGGTAACTTGGACTGTTTCGGTTTTAGATTCATATTCTTATCGATAAACTTTTCGGGATAACCATTTTCACTTAGCAACTGTTTAATATTATTAAGTTCTTCACCAAGACATTCGTCCGAGCAAATCGCTCTTGCTCTATGAACCAAGCACTTTATCAGATTGCGTTTGTATTTCAAGGGTACGAAGCTGAGAAAATGTGTGTACTGACCCGTTGATGTGGGTTTTCTATATACAGCTTGTATTTTATAGTGAGTAAGACACGATTTGATGGAGGATTTCATCATGAGCTGACACATGAGTTAGAGAACCATCGGAAAACCAGGTGGGAGCACTGAACAGTTTTTTCGTCAGCCTAGTTTGTGACTCTTCATTAGTACGCACCTACCACCGGAGTTCGAACCCAGGACTTTCTGGTTACAGGGCTAGCGAGCTCGTAGACCATTTAAGCCACTGGGACCCAATCCACGATTTGAAACTGTGTATGTTTGGCGGTGAAGTTAGTTCTGAGAAAGTACATATATCGCACTAAACAAGGGACTCTACTCAAACTCACACGGTCGGGTAGAAGCTTATAGAGAGTTTTCATGTGAAGTTATCTGACAACCAGAGGTATGGGTCAGAGATGCTTACTTTCACCATTTCTGCTAAACTTCATCATAGCTGTACTATTGGAATTAAACCTAACTGACTTCACCCGCTTAAGAAATAGTCTTGTTTACTTAGAAAATGTGGATGGTATTGCTCTTCTTAAAGCGTCGGTGACACAGCTCACCAACCACGCCTCTTGTGGCTCGGGGTTCGATCCCCGGCCACAGACTCACTCCTTTACCTCTCTAAGCTAGTAACAGGATTGGTAAAGAGGGAAGGTTGGACGTTAGGTGGCTAGCAACCCCATTTCGTAAAAATAAACACCACTGCTACCAAAATTTCAAAGCTCTAGCTTGAAGCCATATGTTCCACTGGGAACGTGAAGGAATAAAAAAATGCTCTTCTTAGGTGAGGTGGCTGATAAAATAAAATATAGAGTTTTCTGGACACCTCGATCAGGAATCTTCGGATAATTGGCATGCGATTCACACCTAGACGTGATATTCGACTGGATAACAACAACGGAAGTGTGTAATATGCACCAGTTTGATCCATCCTCCTTCAAGTCTTTGAGATATGGTTATTGAAAGGAGAAGATATGGAAAGGCTGGTTATCTTTGATCATAGGTGCCTGGATTCTATCCCCCATGTGGGATGGTATAGTAGGGCGAGTGGGATTGAAGTTAGACATCGAGTATTAGGTAAGGAGAGTAAACCAATCGACGAGGTTTTGAAGTTACATCGATACATTAACCGGCCCTTACCACAACAGAAGTTAGAATAAATGGACCATTGGATTCTGGCCCAGTTGGCTAAATAATCAATAAGCTTGACCTCGTGACATGTGGGTGCTCGGTTTGGTTTGTTTAGGGATCATGGGTGTCTACTAGTGAAGAGTCCCAGTCTAGGACAGGTATTCAGCAATCCCTGTTTTTCAATAGTTCTCTAGCTGACAACAATCCACAATCAAACCTGAAATAAATCAAATCCCTACAAAATTGATTCCTGAAAATTAATCTCCTGCTCGCTGGTGACTGGCTACAAGAAAACGTTTTCTGGAGTTCTAGTAAGAATTCGAGACCAGTGGGGTCCACCCAGTCGGGAGTGAGGACAAATACTCGCCGATGACAGTGTTTATTAGAAAAGAGAATTCATGAGCTGGCCATTGGATCGGGTCCAGTTGGCTGTGATCTTGACTTGTAGCCGGAAGGTCATGGGTTCGAAAGCTGGTGTGTGTGTGTGTACTACGACGGAAAAGCTGTCCAGTACTCCTGGGTTTCCATTGCTTCTCTAACTAATGTCAGTAGGTTATCAGACTTGGAACAAATCAAATCCCTACAAACGAAAACTGGAAAACTCAAGTTTCAAAGTTGCGTACTTATAATCGATATGATTATGAAGAATAATAAATTGTGTTTGAAACTTTGTCATCCAGTAAATGGTAATATTGTTTAACTCTGTGATATACGTAATAAACAAATTAATACGGAATTAATCTTACATCAGTTAACATTCTTTCTTTGAGTATCTTTAACATGTGTTCTAGCCATCTGGATCCATGGGAAATCCACCAGTATATCGTCTAACGTATCTTCACTCCATAAAACTATATAGAACCTTATCATTATTATTACTTATCACTTTGCCTCGAGCAAAGACACCAAAATCTGAAAACTACTAATGATTCCGAATCTCCTTTTATTTTAGCGGCCGTATCCCACAGCCGTAAACTGGAGAAGGAGTGAACTACTATAAAAGATATTTACTCTATGTTGGTGTTGTTCGTATATAACTCAAAGCGTGTATTACATTTGTTATTCGTCTACATTAGAACTATTAAGCCTAAACTATGGATACAGCCATTATCCCTCCCTTGTTGGCCTACTAAGACCTAACCAAATGATGATGTCACCACCACGCCTTACTTACTTATATTTTCAACTCCACTCTCTTATCACCCCTTAGTCTTATCACATCTTCATTAAAAAGCATTTTATTTACTTTCCTTACAATCTAGCATTATATAATCGGTCTATTTGTGTTTCTTAACCTTTATCGACTATTGCATCTACCTGAACATTTGTTTGTTCAATCACTCTGTTTTTCGTTATTCATGTTATCACAGATCGCCTCACTTTTTTATCCGTATTATTGATAAAACCATTATTACTATTAGCACTACTATTATTATTGTGACTAATTGCATAATTAATATACACAATCATCCTATTAACAAATCACCATGATTATTTCATATTTTAATATTTATTTGTAAAGTTATGTAATATTAGTGTTAAGTTAGATAATGAACTGAGTTATTTGACAAAATTGTGAATCTGTACTAAATAAATAAAGAGACGTGGATGCATGTAAACTTAGTCTTCTTAGAAGAGCACACTCGTTGGTAACGGATTGGAAGGAAAAGAGAAGAAGAAATATCAAACATTACTGAGAGTCTCAAACAAAACAACTACCCAATGAACTTCATCAACAAAATCAACACTGACATTAAATATGGCCGAAAACATGGGCCTCAACGGTTGTCATTCCACATAGATCCGAGACGGCAGACGATATCAGAAGAGTACTCAATAAGCGCGACATTAGAGTTTACTTCAAAATATCAGACATACGGCGAAGCAACCTTGTCCATATAAAAGACTAAATCCATAAGGATTCTCTATCTAATTGTGTCTGTAAAATAAAATGCTTCCTTGGAATGTGATGCGATATACATCGAGCAAACGTCACGAGAGAGAAATCAAAATGAGAAGAAATGAACACCTGTAGAGCACCTGTGTTCGACCACCGAGAAATAAATCCAGTTGAACTAGAAAAGCTTGAAAAATCATCAGCCATAGCTGGTCTACACGCTACGCTATAGAATCAGGCCACAAAATCGACTTTGACAATATTGAAATCATCATGCAGAAAAATTTCAGAAATCACAAAGAACGTCTCAAATCATCACGAGCACTTCATATCAAGTGGAATCCAAATTGTCTGGGTAGGAATGATGGTCTAAAACAGAATTTGACCTGGTTACAACATCCCCCCCCTCCCCCATGAAGTGATAAAATCAGTATGAATGTGATAAGTAATTTCATTGTGTAAACACACTCTGCTTCTACAATTTTACACACCTATCAAATCTAATAATCTACACCTGGTTCTGTTATCTTTATCAATTGGCCAACTTGACAACGCAAAGATAACCCCATACTGAGGATCGATGATTAATTTGTTATACATAAGCTGAGATTTTGTAGTGAATTCTTGCTTAATACAGCTACCTTGATAAAGCTATTAGCAGCATTAAGTAGTGAAATGTCAGTAAAAACATCAACAGTAGTGTTTTGTTTCTCATTCAGTGGGAAATACAAAAAGAACCCTCTATAATAATGCATATCATCAAGCCAATGCCGAAATTTTTTCAGATTGTTAAAAGTGAACTTGGTTTGGACATATGTCTTAGTCTGGCTGTAGTTTACGATAACACTCAACATTTTCTTAACTATGATTCAGTTATGTCATGTCAGTATGGGTCATTCATTATGTGAAATCAATCCATAAACTGTGTGATAGGAAGTGGGTAAGACGAGAATTGATAATTTAAGCTATTGGCTCCGTGGTACAAAAGCCTTCATGTATCACTGTTAGACATGATAATTTTATTGGATAATCTTTGACCTTACAGGCCCTAGACGCCTGCCTGACCTTAGACAACAAATCAGATTAGTAGATGTGTAAAACTTGGGCATTGTAGCAGTATGTAATTTCATATTACTTTGTTCGATAGATACATGCCATAGTGAAACCGTATTCTTTGACTAGATGAGAAAGTTTCGAACACCATTTATTGTCCATAATCATATCAGTTTATAGCTACACAAATTCGAAAGTTTCGTTTTATAGTTCTCCTAATTCCTTTCCATGTCCTGTCGGGGTAATAGAATTTTCCAGATATCCGGCTGGACACGTGTTGAGTCACTCCTATTACATATATTTTTAGTTGAACCGATAAATAAAGCTTTAGCTATCAATTTCTGCCTCCACCCTTTTGTTATATTAGATTTTAGAACTATCATCTTACCCCATACTAGTGTATGGTTGTGTGTAATTGCATGTAGTGCTATAGCTGAACTATTCTCCAGATTTTTTATCTTATTCTGATCAACTAATCTAAATTTTGGCATGGTTTCGAGCTCCCCTAATCTAATTGACCCTTTGACATATAAAGTCGTTGACTAAGAAGTAAATGGGGTCCATTAGTCACCTTCCCAAATTATAACTTCCAACAAGTCTAGTCTCAATCAAGTACCTCTTCATCAAGTGCAAACATAATTTTATGAAACACCACGACTAGTATTCTTTTTATCACCTGGGTTCCGAGTAGAAGATATGGCCGACTTCAAGTCTCCAAGTTTCTTTCGCGGTAGTGTTGTTTTTTTTACAATCATTATATTTCTTGACCTAAAGGCGGGATTCGATTCTGTCGACCGAGAGGTTCTCTGGCGATGCTTGGCTGTAAAGGGAATGCCGAGAAAATACATTGCACTGATTAAGGCACTCTACTCGTACTCATGCAGCCAGGTGAGGGCTTATGGCGAGTTGTCATCTGAAGTGGTGACGACTAGTGGCGTCCGTCAAGGATGCCCATTATCCCCATTACTATTCAACTTCATCATAGACGTATTAATGGACTTAACCCTAACACACTTCAGCGACTCAGGGATTGACTTGTTACCAGGGAATAATCTCGTCGACTTAGAATATGCGGACGATATAGTCCTTGTAGGCGAAGACGCTGACAAAATGCAGAGTCTACTGAACACCCTGAGCAACAATCTTCGTATGTTTGGCACGCGATTCGCTCCCACCAAATGCAAGATGATGTTACAGGATTGGATTACACCGACTCCTAGATTAGAAATAGGAAGTGAAGTGGTAGAGCACGTCGACCGCTTCACCTATTTGCGAAGTACCATCAGCCTCAACGGGTTGATCTCCGACGAAATCTCAGCACTAATACAGAGGGTTAGTTTCGCATATGCCAGTTTACGCCGTCTCTGGCGTAGACGCGATATCCGACTATCGACCAAAGGGCGTGTGTACTGCTCATCAGTCCGCTCCGTCCTCCTTTATGGCCAGCTGTGAGACCTGGCCATTGAGAGCAGATGATATGAAAAGATTAGCTGTCTTTGATCATAGGTGCCTGCGTTCTATCTCCCGTGTGAAGTGGTATAATAAGGTGAGCAATATTGAGGTAAGGCATCGGTCGAGTGCTAGGTAAGGAGGGGAAATCAGTCGAGGAGACTGTGAAATTACATCGACTGAGATGGTTAGAACATGTGTTACATATGCATGTCTAGCCATCGCCTTCCTCAACCGACGGGCAATGTTAGCTGATATACGGTCAGGCTGGAAAAGAGCTAGTGGTGGTCAAACCAAAACATGGCACCAGTCAATGAAATCCACAACAGTTAGTTTAAGCCACGTGGGGAGGTGCAGACTTCTTAACTATTTGGGGTCGTCGGGACGGTAAAAACCAATGGTTGGAAACAATTGGTGACATGGCTCAAAATCGTTCTCAATGTCTGGCGCAGATGCATCCACTCCTTGTGACTCATGATTTCCAATGAAACTATATTGTTCTTCGATATTACTATTCCTTTGTCTCACACCTCTGTTTACTGTCTCTAATATGCATCTCTTCTACTTTCTTCTCTTGCTTTGTGTGCTACATGGAGTGTGGTGACTTGAACTGCCGCACATACGTGCAAATTTCTATGTCGAAAACCGACCGAGTGTTGTTTTTACGGGCTGTGTACCACACTCAACTTCCCCTCGTCTTCTGGGCTTACTGTTGGCCAGTAAATTAGGCTAGATTTAAAAGTGCATCTTCCGGCAGTCGAACCCGGGCCACATGCATGTATCCTATCTTTAGGAGAATGATTTTACTCGAATTGTATTCATACACTATGGCCAATCGATGTTATTTATTCTCGTGGCATCACTTAATTCTCTCTACCGACACACCTCAGTCATCATTGTCTCAGAGTAAGGCATATTACTTATCCATTAGAAACAGGTATATAAATGAATATGTTACAAATAGTGTACTGTATAGATTTTCTATGACGTCTGACGAAGGTACTCTGTTACTAATTTAATCTAAATTTAAACGCGTAACTCCTACAATGTATAATTCATTTGATTAGTAGGACCAAAGGAATAATACCAACACACCTATGGTTCAGTATATCTGATGTGAAAACAAAGTGATCTGAAAGACGAAAGTATTTAGCATACGCCTTCTTAAATTGTCCATAATCATTTGTCTCAGTGAGATCGATACTCAAGTTATATTAGATGGTTGGAGGCAATGGGTAGGAAACCATACCTGGCCTAGGTTTCGTGCTAGTTGGCACTTACCAGTCGGCAAGGCGTATCCGCAACCTCTTTGAAGGAACTCATGTACCTTCTGAGATTCGAACCTGCGTCACCCAGTGGAGTGCTGCAGTCAGAGACGTTACCACTGAGCTATTCGGTCTCGCGATTGACCTCCTGTAGGACTGTATTGGATATTTTTCATTGGATACTAGTCAGTAACTAGTGTAATGCGTCTAGTCCTTTCTTTGGTTTCGAATCTCCGAAGGGACATGAGTTCCTACGCCTTGCTGACTGGTGAGTGCCAACTAGCACGAAACCTAGGTTAAAGGCTTCCTACCGATTGTTTACAACCATCTTATAACATCAAATCAATGTGCACCGTGAAGGCAAGCTGCCTAGAATCGTGACCACAGTGCAACCAACCAACAACCACAACAAGCACCAATCATCATCAACGGATAAAGTTTGGAAGAGGTCACTTCCCTCATATATCTGACCGGATAGCATTGTTCCAACTACAGACAGCTGGCAAAGATGAAGATGTCAAAATCAGAGGGATCGGGAAAGCGAAAGGGCCTTTCATCACTCTGAAACCAGTTTGGAAATCTGCTACACTCAGCATAAACAACGAAATTCGGATTTTCAACACTATAATGCCAAGTTGATGAGTGCCTTTATATGGGTTAGAGATTTGGCTAACGCGTCATCAAAGGCACTGAAGATTTTCATCAACAGCTGCCTTCACCAACTCCATACTGAAGATCAGATTGCCAGCCAACCAGCCAGAGAGAAAGAATTAGCAACAAGAGACTTTAGGAAGAAACCAATCAACAACCTGTTGCTCAAGAAATAAAAAGAAGATGGAAAGAACACACGCTGAGGAGACCATCAATTGACACCACATACCTGGCAATAATTCGAATGGAAGGTAAATGGAAAAAGACGAGTTGGGCGAGTGTCCGGGGGTAATATGGAGGATTTTGTGTGGAGAGGATATGGTAGTCTATGGACATTCGTGAGGCCGGCTGAAGAGAAGTACAGAGAACAGAACAAACTGTGGATTTACTGTTGTAACCCTATGTTTCAATCGTAACTCAAGGGAACAATAATAATAACACACATTCAAGGAAGATGATGGATGTATTTCACTTCCCAGATGAATAACAACTTCTGTCATTCCGTAACAAATGAAACCATTAGACTTTTGTTAAAATAATTGGCGAATGTCTGAACACACTGTAATGGAATCAGTAATTAACGTCTGTACACAATGATAGGCATTTCCCTTCACATTACAGTATGTTTTTAAAATATTTCGTAATATCTAAAATCCAGGATTCATGACCTATCAGTCAGTATCTCTGACTTTCAGCTTATGGTTAAACAAACTATATGTAAGCGTTGTTAAATGTAAAAATGAGATGTATGAGTGTAGGCGGATAGCTAGACAAATCACGGAAATTTTACTGACAGCACAAAGTTGACTCATTAATTCAGTGAACATATTCAACTTTTATTCATAAACGCTCTAACT
>OX235271.1:212168714-212345543 GCA_944472155.2 Trichobilharzia szidati
CGGCTAGCAACGGACCAAGTGGCAAGCTCATAGCTACCCAATCTCTCTGTCGATAGATTTCATTATTGAAAAGAAATTGGATACTGAGAGCACATCGAAGTATTAGCTGTTTTAGGTATGATGTGAGAATTCCCACAAATGAAGCATAAAGTTTCATTTAATGGAACATTGGTAAAAAGTAAGTATATATCAAGTGATAACATAGTTTTCCCAGTAACATTAATATCATTAACACAATTTACAAATTCAAGTGTCATACAAAGAATAGGTACATACTTTATTAGTAATAATAATTTGCTTTATTCCAAAACAGTACTTGTGATACAGAATGGAATTCTCAGCATTTTTACTACAGTATTGCATCCAGTTAGTACATTAACAATAAATAATATTCTACATAGACTATGGGTAATCTCAGTTCATTATGACAACAATATATTAGCATGTTGGTAGCAAAGCCAAAGTTGAACAGTGTTTGAAGGTGTTAGAAAAGTGGGTGCTATCATATTTACTGGCGTAAGCGGAAGAAAGAAACAAAGCAGCACATAACACAAAAAAGAGAGAAAAGGAAAAGAAAGAAAGAAAAAGTTGCCTTCCTAATGGTTCCAAGAGTTCTGCTATCCATTTTACGACGTCATTTTGATACGGTGAATCTGCCATGTCTAAAGTGGGACGCATTGTAATCCAGAGTTATGTATTTTCGGTAGGCCATAGAGTCGAGGAATGATTGATCCAGAAGGTCTGTCGCGGACCTTAGACTTAGCTAGCTTAATATACCGGATTCGAATAGAAATAAAAAAAATACAAAATCCGTACAGTTACTGGAAGAATATATTAAAATTTGTTACTTGGGTTATTACAAGGTCCAAAATCCACAATTAACTTAACAGACTCCAGAAGTATTGTAAGAAGACTGCTCCAATCTTAATTCTCCAATGTCGATATTGCCAGAGGTTGACCAAGGTAACGTAGGGAGAAATTACGGCGTCCCTGTGAAATTCTGAAATAGAAGATAGGTAATTAGAACTGGCCGATGGCATCTGAGATGGCGGAGAAGACGGAGAGTTGCAGGCAGAACTCTATTTTCATTCAAAACACGAGGTTAAGTACAGAGATTCTGGTTAAAACAAAGTAATGTACAGTATGTTCATTTCTCACATAATAGTAAAAGTTGGATAAGTTCATTTTTGAGGACTCCACAGGTCTTCACCTTTTGTATAGCTCAGTTGTCAGTGATGAATCTTTCTTCATCTATTTAGTTATTCATTCATATATCTCATCAATCGATGGGGATTCATAATCTTACACGCCAATATTATTATAGCACTTGAGTATTTTCACTCACTGTCGAACTTTAACACACACACACACACACAAGAAAACTGATTGTAATTGTCTACTGTAATTCATTTAAATGAGATTTAATAATGTGAAATATTCCCATGTCATGAATTAAAAGTCTATCTGAATGAAGAATATTCTTTTCAATAATTTCTCCTCTTCAGGTTCTTACAATTATAAAATATAATATTTTTTTGGCTTTGCAATAATAATAGCCAGTTATGCGGCAGATACATTTTTAACGTAGAATAACAGATTAGCAGTTATGGAGTGTCAAAATAAATAGTAGTATTTGTGTGACGAACGTGCTCTGGGCTGAAATCCATTACAAAATATTTCGGTGAAATGGGAAACAATCGTGGTGATCATTGAGTCATAACAGATTCGTAGACTGTGGGGTAGGAAAATTGACAAGTCAGTTCATATAAAAGACCAAATCCCTAAAGATTCTCTATCTAATTGTGTCTATAAAATAAAATGCTTGGAATGTGATGCGATATACATCGGACAAACATCTCGAGAAGTCAAAATCAGAAGAAATGAACACCGTAGAGCATCTGTGTTAGACCACCGAGAAATCCGGTTGAACTAGAAAAACTTGAAAAATCATCAGCCATAGGTCGTCTACACTCTACAGAATCAGGCCACAAAATTGATTTTGACAATATTGAAATCATCATCCAGAAAAACTTCAGGAATCACAAAGAACGTCTGATATCAGAAGCACTTCATATCAAGTGGAATCCAAATTGGCTGAATAGGAATGATGGACTAAAACAGAATCTGACCTGGTTACAACACCTCCCTCCCCTCCCCCATGAAGTGACAAAATCAACACGAATGTGATATGCAAGTTCCCTATGTAAACACACACTACTTTTATAATTTTACACACCGATCAAATCCAACAATCCACACATGGTTTTGTTATCTTTACCAATTGACCAACTTGACAACGAAAAATGCCCCCAGACTGACGAACGATGATCAAGTTAGTAAACTTTGTTTTGATATCATAACAGACGTACTATTACCTTTGTTATTTGGTTCAGTGATCTTCATTGCTATTTTTACTTCCAATATGTTCCTTTAACTTGACCTATGTCTACTTTCTCACCCCCTAACTGTTTGTTATATATATGCTGAGATTTTGTAAATTCCGGTTTAATAATACTACTTTGATAAAGCTATTAGCAGCATTAAATAGAGAAACGTCAGTAAAACCAGTATCGTTTTTTTTCATTCATTGGGAAATACAAAAACCTTTATTATAATGAATTATTATAAGTCAGTCCAAGGTTATAAAAGGTGTCAGGTGAGTGGCTAGTACAAAGTGGTCTGTGTTAAACAGGAGATAGTAAGACTGCAATGACAGGTTCATAATGAAATAACTAATGTGTGAAATGAAACAGGTGGAGGCACACATTGAGAAAAGAGAATATCACTAATAATAAGTCCGGATAGTATAAATGAAAAATTCGATAATATTGTGAGAATGTTTGAATGAGGGGCATAAATTATGAATAATAATAATAATAATAATAATAATAATAATAATTGCAATAAAAAGCAAAGGGAAAAAACCAAGAGGGTTAAGGGGAAGAAGCAATCTTGGTGATAAGAAGAATCATCAATCCAAGTTTGGCCTCGGTAGGAACAGTGTCTAGATGTGTTCTCTTTTTTGGATACAAAGTTCCGGTTTAGTCGATCTTATTGCAACAGCTTCAGCTATGTGTAGAAGACGTAGGTGGATTGTAAGTGATAACGACTTCTGAATTCGGTATATAACGCTGAAGGCTGTGCTGACATCGATACGATGTCCAGTATCGACCAAGTGTGACAGGATCCAGCTTTTTATGCACTTAATTTCCCCCTTGCTGAACCAAGCTGGTTAATGTTCTCGAACCCGTAGACGAACCCACCTAATCGTGCACCCTATATAACTTAAATCACAGGAACAGTTGAAATGGTATATGCGTGAAGTAGAGCTAAGGTTAGGTAAGACATCTTTGAGTTGCTGGGTGAACATTGGACGGCTACTGAAGGATAGCGACAGACGTGCAGAGTAGAAAGTTTTCTTGATCTCCCTGTTTAAACTTTGCGATAGAATCTCTGCAGGAGTATCTCCCTTAAATAGTAGATGTAAAAACAGAGGCTTTTTCTCCACAGTTACCAATTCATGTTTACGACTATTGTAACCTATGTTAGCTTCAAATGAACTTCTCTGGCCATTATTGTAACGACAGTAAATATTATATTTTATAATTGTAAGAACCTGAAGAGGAGAAATTATTGAAAAGAATATTCTTCATTCAGATTGACTTTTAATTCACTTATATATGCATATATGATTGTACAGCTACGAAAATGAAATCGTCGAAAAGACAATTTTCTTCTCTGAATTCTTTATTTTTATGTCTCAATGGGGATTATTAATTTGAATGAAGAAAACACTGTGCGTCGGTGGCACAGTGGTTAGGACTCTCGCCGACCATGCACATGGTCCGGGGTTCGATCCCCTGCCGACGCACACCCGATATCTATGGTCGGCCTGTAAATTTGGGCTACCGATATCCATGCTGAAAATTCCATACTTGTACTGAAAATACGGTGTGGAATCAAGCTGTAATCGAAAATAAAAGAAAAAAGAAAATAAAAAATAACTATAAAATTGAATTTTTGAAGTTCTGTAGTCATAAGTGATGAAATGATTATGAACAATAATCAGTTGTGTCAGACAACTTTATCATCCAGTAAATAATACTGTTTCACTGTATGTGATGTATCCAATATACAAATTATTCTTTTTTTTGTTTTTAACTTCTTTTATTTATTTCCCGTTGAAAATTGCGCTTTCCGTTACCATGGCATTCATTATGGCTACAGCACTGTATATACCTAATCGATGGAAGAAGTCAGCTGACATCTGAAGTTAATTTATAACTGATAAGAGATTATTGGTTAACTGTTGACAACATTAGCGACCAGAGTGTAGAAATTAATTTTCAGATTTTACTCATTATAGAATATATTCTCACATAAAATTATTTCCTCTTAGGTGGAATAATCGATTACAGGTAACGGACAGATTTAATCACAATTTGCATGCATTGAAATTCATATGAAACCTCATACTTACTTTCTGCCTATATATATATATATATATATATATATATATATATATATATACATATATATATATATAGCCCTACACCTGTTGTTGTACGCTTTCTTCTACTTCCTAAATTACTGTTCTATGTTCTGTCTCTCACAAGTTATAATCATTTAGGTGTAATGTATGTCATTCATTTTCCAACCTAAATGATTTTGTTAAATAAGTTGGAATTGACAGTCTATTTTAAGAACACAATATTCAGCTAAGAGACTCTTTTCAACAACGAATTTATTATCAAGCTGTACAATCGTATATACACATATGGTTTTTAAGAAATTATATCCGGTGAGGGAATTAGGTCAAAGGTGTGAATACATGGAATTATAGTAGTATGAAGTGCAATTAAAATATTTGTGATTATAATCATAGTTTAATGTCAAGTAGCAAAACAATCAATGTCGTATATAGAATAATACATAAGGTGTATAGATTTTGGGAAGAGGTACATAATTATAGGATTAGTAGACGAATATAAAATGTTACATAACATGGTGTGAAATTAGATAAGATAGAATTCCATATTGTAAAAACAAAAAAATATGATAATTTTGGATTTAGAATGACAAGTGGGACAAGTGGAAACAGTTCACAGTGAGAATAGTGATAATAATAATGACAGTAATAATAATCGTAGTAATAAGGGAAAGGTAAATAGAATAACTAAATAAACAAAATAAATAAATGTCTATCCATCTACAGCCAAGGCAAAAGTAGGAATTGTACATACTTCTTTTGTACACAAAGGTCTGACTTAAAGTCATGAATTGCCAAAATCTCCGCTGCCTTTAGAAGTCTGTAACGAATAAAATGCGGGAAGTTAGCATGGATTCTACATATGATCTTAAAATCATGGTCAGGGTTGACAGAAGTCGATCAGGTGTTCCAAAATGGAGCTTCGCACACACTTCCTTTCTCCCTTGTAAAACCATGCTGGAATATGTTCTCGTATCCATGTGGAAAGCGTCCTCTGACTACGGCCAGTGTACCTTGCTCCACAAGAGCAGGTGAACTGATAGATGCACATGGAGGCGGTCAGACGAGGGAGCTTATCTTTTACAGAGGTAGAGAACAACTTGCGGCTAGTAAACGTCATATGTAATTTTGCTGCATAGAACGTCTTACTAACTGATTTAGAGAGACAATTTTTGAGCATATCTGAGGCTTGATCACCTTTGAATTCCAAGTTCATGAATAGGGTTTTCTTTGGAACTGTGTCGGTGACCAGTTTAGACTGCTTATCTTCCATGTTGCTGTCAATAAATCGGTTAGGGTAACCGTTTTCTGCGAGCGTGGCTTTTAAGAAGTCAAGTTCCGAGTCAACGGAATCAGAACTACAAATTTTCCTTATCCTAGAGCAGAGCGAATGAATTAAGTTCCTTTTCCTGGAAATAGGCACCCAACTGTAAAAATTAGTTAGTTGTTCTTTCCATGTAAGTTTTCGGTGGATAGATCTTTTGAGAGATCCGTCATTACATCTGCTGAGGCACACATAAAGAAAGGGGAATACTTAGTTCGGATTCCTTTTCTACGGTGAATTGTAAAGAAGGATGGCAGTTGTTGAAAGCAAACAAGACATCATCAAGTATTATATTTCTATTGCAGATAACGAAAGTGTCGTCTACGTATCTTTTATAAATGTCAAAATGACCGATGGCTTGACTAAGTTGAGAATTTTCAAGCTTTGCCATAAAACTAGTTATATTCACATACAGAAACACTGAAGTTGTAGATTTCTTTTTAAAAATCCTTGGTCGATAAACTGTTGTCTTCAGATTTATCCAATGACTAACTCGCAGATGTTGCATCGGTGGCACAGCCAGTAAGAAGGCTGCTAATGAGGAAACGCTGGGCATGAAGCTGGTTAGCAACCCCATCCTGTAAAAAGAATAAACACCACTGCTACAGAAACTTCAAGCCTCTAGTTTGAAGCCCTATGTTCCGCCACTGAGAACACGAAGGGATAAAAAAAAACACGTAGATATAGTGAATGACATATTTGATGATGTGATGTATACGCAACAATCAGTAGTCAAGATAGAGGGATTATAAGCGTACATTGTGCTGATAGGCTATTCAAATGTATCTACCAGTGTGGTGAGAGCTGATTGCTAGCCGAATCGGTAGATGGTAATTTAAGTCAATGTTTACGTCCCCAATATTGGTGGTGAGAAAAATATGAACAAAGACTGATTCAACAACCAATCACAGCAGACTTTGCGTAGGCGGATACATTTAACATATAGATGATCTGACATTCAAGAAACAACCACAAAGAGATGAAAGATTAACTTTCAGTGAGAAACAACCACCAATCAGAAGACTGTGTTTTTCTGCTAACAATAATCTATAATAATGTACATGTAAAGCTATATATATGTGCTGATTTCCTTAATAAACGACCTGTTGCCTAGCCCTTGTCTTCTGTTGTTACACTAGAATCTAAACATGTTTTTGAACAGATTAAGAAAAATACCGGGTAGTTGTAGTCTTCTTCGCCTAAGTAGATAACATTAATAGGATTCAAACCAGATAACAAACCCGTAAACTATTCACCCACTGGGACCTGACTCATTGGCTTGCCCATAAACTCTAACTACCTACAAACCAAATCTTGAAAATTAATCTGATGCTCGATAGTGAGTGACTGGCTACAGGACGAAGTTTCCCGGGATTCTAGTGGGAAATTGTGACCAATGTGGTCCACCCCCGGTCTAAAGTAAGAACAGATACCTGCCTCTGATGAAATTGGCCTTTGGTCGCGCTAAAATCATGAATTGGTAGAAGTTAAAATTCATCCACTGGCCACTGTTTCGGGTCCCAGTGGCTGACTGGTTTGCAAGCTTCACTTGCATTCGTGCTGCTGAAGAGTCCTGGGCTAGTACGAAACACCTGTACAGTACTTCTTGGTTTCCAATGGTTCTTTAACTGGTATCACTTCATAACCAAACTTGAGAGAAATCGAATCTCTAAAAAATAACTCTTGTTAATCTTATTGATAACACTGACCTTATAATCCATTTGAACTTTATATTGACTTTTATTTATACATTCATAAGTCTAACCAATTTATTATTCGTGATTATAAACAAAGTTGGAGGATTGTGTGAGTATATCTTGATATGATTATGAGCAGTAATAAGTAGTACTCGAAACTTCATCATTAAAATAATAATAATAATGTTTAACACTATGAGACTCTATCAAATAAATTTACTCTGTCTGGAATTATACTCTACCACAATGCCCTATTGGCTTTTCTTATACCACTCGCTAGTGTGTATATCTGAGTCATTCTCTGATCCCTAATTCACTTTGCTGAACTGTGAAAGAAACTAATAATCTAAATTTACCATGTAGTTTTCCTAAAAGCTTTTATTTTTTTTCTGCTTTACTTTATCTGACTGACCGACTGGTTTCACCATAGAACTTTGAACCGATGTGCAGTAGTTCAAATCGCCAAACTTCAGTCAGCACACAAAGTCAGAGAAGAAGAAGAAATTAAAAAGAAATGCAAAATAGAGACAGTAAACAGAGATATGAGGCAAAAAGAATAGTAATATCGAGGGACAATATAGTTTTATTGGGTATTATAAGTCACGAGTGGATGCATCTGCCCTAGCCATTGAGAACGAGAAAATTGAGCAATATCACCGATTGTATCCAGCCATTGGTGTTTACCGTCCCGACGACCCTAACCAGGAAGTCTACACCCCCTACCACGTGGTTTAAACTAACTGTTGTGGATTTCATTGACTGATGAAAGCATGTCTCGGTTTCGCCACCACTGGCTCCTTTCCAACCTGATCCTATGTCAGCTATCATTGCCCGTCGGTCGAGGAAGGCAATGGTTAGGCATGCGCAACACATGTCCTAATCATCTCAGACGATGTAGCTTCACAGCCTCGTCGATAGATTCGCCCTCCTTACCTAGCACTTGACGCCTAACCTCAATATTGCTCACCCCATTATACCGCTTCACACGGGAGATAGAACGCAGGCACCAATGACCAAAAACAGCTAGCCAACCAGGCTTTTCATGTCTTCCACTCTCAATGGCCTGGTCGCACAGCTGTACTGCTGAGCAGTACACACGCCCTTTGGTCGACAGGCAGCCGGATATCATGTCTACGCCAGAGACGGTGTAAACTGGCATATGCGAAAGTAGCCTTCTGTATCCATACTGAGATTTCGTCAGCGATCAACCTATTGAAACTGGCTGATGCACCTTCCCAAATAAGTGAAGCGGTCAATGTGCCCTACCACATCACTCCCTATTTCTAAGCTAGGGAGTGAGTCAATGTAGTCCAGACCTGTAATATCACCTTACATTTGGCGGGAGCGAATCGCATGTCAAACATCCTCAGATTACAGCTCAAGGCGTTCAGAATACTCTGCATTTTGTCACCGTTTCCACCTAGAAGTACTATATCATCTGCATATTCTAAGTCGACGAGATTATTCCCTGGCGGTAACAAGTCAATCCCTGAATCTCTGAAGTCACTTAGGGCTAAGTCCATTAGTATATCTACGATGAAATTGAATAGAAATGGGGATAGTGGGCATCCGTGTCGGACACCGCTAGTTGTCACCAGTTCAGATGACAACTCGCCGTTAGCTCTCACCTGGCTGGCTGCATGAGTTCGAGTAGAATGCCTTGATCTGTGCCTTTTCTTTGTAATGAGAACAGTGTTTGAGGATAAAGTTATGAGGAAATACATGTCAACACAGACAAATATAAGGACGCATCTGTTGCTGTTTTTGAGAAAATTATCCTCTGAATATTAATTTCCCCCTACCCCACTTATGATTTGTATTGCAACTGACAGATTGGTCGAAATTATAACGAATGTTGACATACTGTTATGTAACCTGTTTATTCTAACCACCTACAAAAACACCCATTTCAATGAATAAAATTCGCTTCATTGCCCTGATGATGTAACGGTAGAAGATAAGAGACTTCATAATGGAATGTTTATTTGGACTCCGGTATCTCCATATAGCGAAATTATATACACCCTATCTTCAAATCATTATTTGGACATATCTTCTGTCCGTTGTGCTACCTCTGTTGCTCCTTATTACTGTGTTTCTTAATGTTCCTTTCACGTCTCTCATGTTTCTCCGCAATGCTAAATCATTTGCTTTCTCTGACGCCAAATCTATCCCCTTGCTATCTGACCTTTTTATGCTGATGAATATCTCTTTATATACTACTGATAAATCTTATCAGCAGTACACGCCACACTGACAGTATTATGTATCAAGTATTGAACTTTAACTGAGTTCAAGTGTAGTCATGATGAATCCGGTTTCACTTTCTAAGTTTTTAAAAGCGCGCGTGTCACTGGTTACTAAGTTCACCGGTTTTCGACTAATGGTGAATGCCATCAGTAAGTTTTTTCTCCAAATTTTTTTGGTAAAACTCCATTCACTGAAGCTCCATTCTGATTTATGAATTATTGATTTCATAAAAGTTATCATCCTGAAGCTAGTCATGGTTATGTAGACATCAGATATGATGTTAATAATAATAATAATAATCTACTTCATTCCAAAAACAGTACTTATAATACAGAATGGAATTCTCAGCATTTGTCACAATATTTCATCTGATTTACTCAAAATATAAATAAAACTAAAATTAATCAGAGGAATTTGTCCACATTTACGATATAAAGGCAAAAATATTTGAAGCACGAATTGAGAATATTTGTGGTGAGAGCTGTGTATTAGCCAAATTGGTAGACAGTAATTTACGTCAATATTTACGTTCCCAAGATTTGTCGTGAGAAAATGTGAACAAAGATTGATTCAAAACCGACCACAGCAGACTTTGCGTAGGCGGATACAGTTAACATACAGAGGATTTGACATTCAAGAAACAGTCACAAATAGATGAAAGATTAACTTTACGTGAAAAACAACCAATCGAAAGACTGTGTTTGTTTGCTTAAATATTCATAGTAATGTACATGAAAATATATAAATATGCGTTGATTTCCTTAATAAATGTTCTGTTGCCTGACTCTTGCCTTCTGTTGTTACATATTAAATATAGTAATAATAATAAGAGTAATAATAATAACAGTGAGTTTGTTTCAAACAGTATTGTCGATTCAGTTTGGAAATGCGTAGCATGTAAGCACAGATTATTGAATCTAATTTTCTGTTGATATAGCAGCATGGTGAGGGAAATACAAAATTAAAAGTTATAACACAGCACAAATGATGTTCACACTTATGCAAAAAATAAACAAAACAAAAGATTGAGAGGATTATGAATATAAGAAATACAATAACAATAAAGTTTGATGTTGTAAGGGTGGAGGAAATGGTTTATTTAGTAGTGTAAAGGAGGTTAGTTAGTTCATGCCTAAAAATATTTTCATCACACAAAGTACGTGCCAAATATGGTATAGTGGAATTTTTATACTTAGGCGTACGTGCATAAAGTCTTTTGAAAAGACTTCTTGTTTTACCTGAGGAGACACAAGGTTGGAGCTGAGGGTAGAGTGGGTGCTCACAGTCTGACAGAATTCCTTTAGAAAATTTGTTGCACGAAGTCAAGTCCCTACCGGTGACAATGTCAACAATATGGCCGAATGGGATACCACTCACCCTACTGACAGCCAGTCTTCAGAGTTCTACGAAGTATGACATAGTCTTTTTTAAGCAATCCAGGAAAGAATAAGCAAGGATGAACAGTAAAGAAGAATAGGTGAGATGCAAGAGTTGACAAACTGTAAGAGGAGGGTTTGGTTGAGTTATGACTGAGTGCCTTAACTTCTTAATAAAGTCTATTTGACGAAGTTCTTCAGAAAACACAAAATAGCTAACATTTTGAAAGTGTTTTGGTACAATTTTTTCCTTTTTTGTAAAATATAATCGAATCTTTATCTTTTTTTATTCTGGAGTTTCAACCATCCAGACATAAAATTAGAAATTTTTTTTTCTTTTGCCTTCACGTTCCCCAGTGGAACATAGGGCTTCAAGCTTGTAGCTTGAAGTTTCTGTAGCAGTGTTAATTTTACAGGGTGGGGTTGCTTAGAAATTGCTTAGTCTCTATTTCATTCATTACCTCAGTCGTCAGCTTGTTGAACAATCACCTCTTTATCTTACTCAAACGTAATTTACACATCATGTTAACAATTAATTATCTGATTGGTTTTAGGATTTCATCATGAGCTAACATCGGTTGAAGAACCATTGGAAAACCTGCAGGGAGTACTGGACAACCAGCTGTTTGATCCTAGTTTGGGAACTTATGTGAACGATACAATTAACCCAGATTAAATCTGTGATATATGAAGAGGAATCCCGAAATAGAATTGCCTTCCTGGATGTCCTCCTTACAAGAAAGCCAGATGGTAGTATAAAGAGAAATTCGCATAGGAAAAGCACATGAACAGGACAATATACACATTTTACTAGCTTTGTTCCTCTCCAGTAAAGACCCTCAGCCACCGGGTTAGAGCTATATGCTCAGAAGAGGTAAGTGACGATGAACTAAAAATTGTATATGATACCTTGATTGAAAATAGCTATCCAGACAAATTCATCAGGAAACAAATGACTAAGAGAATTGAAAAGGACTAGTCACTATCCGTAAACAAGAGGCCTTTATTCATACGACTGCAATTCAAGGGCGATATACCTTGCGAAATAATTACGAAGAAATTAAGAAAATCACTTCAAAGAACTTTTAATGCTGGCAAATTACAAGGCTTATTTTCTACGCGACCGGTGGTGATTCCCTAAATGAAAGATGAAGTACCTAGACTAGCCACTTCTAACTGTATTTACCAATTCAACTGTGCTGATGGTGGAGCGAATTATATTGGCCGTTGCTCGAGGAACTTGATTTTTCATGCTCACTCGGCAACATCTACCAGTGTGACTAAGGAAAGGTGTGAAAATTATCAACAGTTCGATGTTAGACCACCTGGTTCAAACCGGCCACAAAGGCAGCTAGCATTGAAGAATCCTTCTCCACAATCATCTATCGGGTGCCAAGCAAATTGCCAAAAACATCCATGTATCGCATAATGCAAACAGAGGCTATCGCGATTCGCCTTAAACAACTAGAGCTTTGTGTGGAGAAGAAGCAAGTCCAACCAGCCACTACTACTGCCCTGGCCGGCCTTCAGTGGAGACTATAAATTCATGCATGAATTTGTATTATTATCTTTCCTAATTTTTCTGACATTCACTGTATTGATGATATTAGATATTATGGCCACCATTCTAGGTAGCTCGCCATTTGATTTGCTGATATTGGACAGTTGGAGGCAATCAGCATAAAGCCTTGAACCTAGGCTTTGTACCAGTTGGCACTCATCAGCAAGGCGTACCTGCAACCTTGGAGGAACTCATGTCCCTCCTGAGATTCGAACCCGCATCACCCAGGGAGAACTGCAGTCAGAGACGTTACCACTGAACTATTCGGGCTCGCGATTGACCTCCTGTAGGACTGTATTGGGTACTTTGATTGGACACTAGTAACTAGTGTTCCATTGATGTTATTATTTCTATTATTGATTCGATGTTATTTAAACAGCATTAATGTTGTTAATGACACTAATTCATTCATTCACTATTATGTATTTATATATAACTGTAGAACCGGATGATGATGAAGTTATCGAAAAGAATATTCTTTGTTCAGTAACCATTATTCATTTGAATTATTTTGGTCATTTAATCCTAATCGTTAATATATTTATTTGTTTAAAAGGATACTTTGGTGAACTTCTAGTAGTTCTAACTTCATTATAGTGTAAATTTATTTGATAAAGTGTCAAAGCCTAGCACAGTGTTATTTAGGCATGGTATGTGTATAAAGAGCCAATGAACTCATCGTAGCTGTTATCTATTTAGGCAAGCTAAATTAAATATTCTAAGAAACCGAACAAGTGATACATTAAGAAATCTAAATAATGAAATGAAACAGACACTGGTGTTCAATAACTAAACTGTCCTTGTAAAATTCACTAAGGAATATCAATAAAGGTCATAAGATAAAGGAAAATAACAGTGCTAATGATAACATAAATAAGAAAAAATTTAAGGCATCTACAGTAGTCTTACCATATAAGAAAGTGACATTTGAAACCCTTAGTAAGATTCTTAATAAAAAGAAGGAATTAGAAAGGGATTTAAACCACTCAGGTACGACAAGCTCTGTAGGTTAAAGGACCCTGTCGATTGACCCAATTACACAAAATAATATAATTCACAAAATCCTCTCTATGACTATGAAGTCAACTATACAGGTCAAACCAGTACAACGGGGTTAGATTATTGGAAAATAAGAATTTAGCTGAATGTAAGAAAATATCTCAGCAAATAAAGTGTATGCAATAACACACAGCCACAGAATAGGGTTGGTGGGACAGAGTCAAAATTCTAAAAAGTAATACAGATTGACAGAGAGACAGAGGGGATGATTACTGAATCTTCGTTTATCGAATCTCCACCCAACGTATACAACAGAGATGACACAACATCAATAGCAGAGACATGGAAGATATTATTACTAATTGTTTCATTTTGTCTTTGTTTTATTTCAGTTTACATTATCACATTCTAACATTTATTTACTTATTTTACTGGCAAAACATTTTATTTCCCATCTTATTTTACTGGAAAGATTCATCTGATTAACTGACAACATTCATCTTATTTCCCATTGCATTATATTTTACTGATATATAGACAAACAGAAACTGTAGCCGTGGGAAAACCAATATCCCCAATCGTAACAGATTTATTGATTGAGAGCTGGAAAAATATGACTCTTAATACATTTACTTCATCCTACTCCAAAAATATGGTGGAGATATGTGGATAACTGACACTTTCACAGTGTTAAAAACAGGACATATCTCTAGCTTCTTGACACATATAAACTCACTAGTGGAGGGAATAAAATTCACATTTGAATCAGAAAATGAACAAGGAGAATTAGCCATGATGTTAGATTGTAAAATAAAACGAATAGAAGAAGGCAAACTAAACACTAGTGTTTATAGAAGATCAACGCGTTCTAATAGATATTTAGATTTTAATTCCTCTCATCCGTTATCTGCAAAGGCAGGCTTAGTTAAGTGTCTAACAAACCGAGCAGTAGTACTAAGTAGCACAAAAAAAGACCTAAATGATGAGATAAAACAGATAGAAGAAGCGTTGGTGTTCAATCACTATCCTATAAAATTCATTAGGAAGATCACTAAAGGCCAAAAGCAAAAAAAATAACGGGGAAACTAATAATGATAATACAAATAGAAAAGAATATAAGGCACCTACGTAGGATTCCTAATAAAGGAGGAGTTAGAGTAGCATTAAAACCTACAAACTCACTCAGGTAGGACAAGCTCTGTAGGTTAAAGGAACCAGCTGACCCAATTTAACAAAATAAAATAATTTGCAATGACTGGGAGTTAAGTCATCTACATAGGACAAACTGGTAGATCGGGAGTAGTGAGTTTATCAGAACATAAGAATTCAGCTAAGGGGTTAGAATGATTGATCCCACCCGCGAAGATAAGTAATTTAGAAAAAAGCTCAGCAATTGCAATGCATGCATTAACACACAACAACACAGTAGGGTGGGATAGAGCTACAATTCTAAAAAGTAATATACCTAAGTGGAGAGAGAGACTGATTACTAAATCCTTATTCGCCGAGTCTACATCCAACACATGCAACAGGAGTAACTGAACTCAAATACCAGAGATATGGAAGATATTATTACCACCAGTCAAATCACAGGATAATAAATAATCTTAAAATGTTTTTTAATTCACATTATAACATTCGAACACGTTGCTTATTTTACCATAAAAGCATCTTATTTTCCATCTTATCGACTAATAACACTCGTTTTATTTCCCACCGCATTCTGTTTTATTGATAACAGACATCTTATTTCCGAATGTAGTTTATCTTCCTATCTCATCTCATCTATTTCACACATGTCTGTTCAACTTTATACTCACCTCTATTTATTCATTCATATGTCTAATCAATGTGTTACTCATGTATGTAAAAGAAGTTGAAAAGATTTGTGAAAACCTTGATATGATTATGAGCAGTAATACATTGTGCTCAAAATGCTCAAAAATAATACTGAAACCAATTAAATCCCGGTTAACCAACATTTGAATATCAATTCTATGCTAACTAGTGACTGGCTCTATTCAGGTAGGTAATTACCTGGGGTTCTAGCGGGAAGTCATGACCAGTGGGGTATAGCAGGTCGAATACTCGCCACCGATGACATTTGCTAGTGGTCACGCCATATGGTGAATTGGCAGAACTTGGAATTCATGGACTGGCCACTGGGTCCGGACCTACAAGCTTGCCTTCTAACTGCTGAAGAGTTCTCAACTAGGATAAAACAGCTGGCTGCCCAGTACTCCTAGGTCTTCTAATCGTCTTCTAACCGATGTCAGTTCACGATGAAATCCTGAGACCAATCAAATTCCTGCAAACCAACGCTTGAATAATACTGTATAAAACTGTGAGGCTCCATCATCAAATAAATTTAGTCTATTGGGGAATTATAATCTATTACAGTGAGCACATTCTATTCTTAAATCAGTTAAAGACACTAGTGAATATCAGGGAGCACTGGACCGCTGTCCTGTTCCAGTTAGAGATTCTTCAGCAGTGCTAACCCATGACCCATCAGGGAGTAAACCCGAGACCTTCAGGTTACGAGACTAAGGTCGTTAACCATTCACAGTCCATGAATTCTAACTTTGTCAGTTTGTGATTTGGCACTGCCCTCAACAAATGCCCCTTCGATGAGCATCCACTCCACCTTGACACATGATGATGATGGATCCCACTGGTCACGACTTCTCAGTACAGCTTAAGGATTTCCATCCAGTAGTCATCAATCAGCTGGAGATCGATATTTACACCATAGGTATACACTGCTGAAGAGTCTCAGTAACTACGATGAAATAGCTGTCTAGTTATCTCTGGTTGTCAATGATCCCTCTAACTGATATTGATTTTTGATGACATGTAGACTGAAATGAATTCAAATCCTCACCAAAACAAAAAACACAATCTGTTGCTAATGGATGGTTGGAGGCAATCAGCAGGATGCTTTACCTGATCTGGGTTTCGTACTTTTTTGACACTCATCAGTCAGCAAGGCATGTCTGCAGCCCTGAAGGAACTCATGCCCCTTCTGAGATTCGGGCCCGTGTCACCACCCAGTGCTGTAGTCAGAGATATTACCACTGAGGTATTCGGCCTCGTAATCGACCTCCTGTAGGACTGTATTGAATGAATACTTTGATTGAATGTTAGTTAACTAGTACTAAGGTCGAAACATACAGTTTACTTATGAATCTTAGTTGAATCACCATGTTCATCTTTCATTTCAACATAATCCAGTGGAGTGTTCTACTGGCAAGGATTTATAAGTAGTATATAGTGCATGGTGCCTTCTGCAGAGGATCTTGAATAGCGGTTGGTATGGATTAAGTGGTGAACAATAGAAATGAAAAATCCTTGTGGAATAATAAATGATAGAGAAATCATGAAAGAAAGACAAAGGAAGTAGAATGTACTTTGATTGGACACTAGTTAAATACCCAGTGTCATGTGTCTGATCGTTTGTTTGGTGTAGACTGAATTCTATCAGTCAGATTATCTAACTCGAATAGCTGAGTGGTAACGTCACAAACTTCTGTATTGGATGACATGAGTTCGAATCTCACAAGGAACAAGCAATCCTGCAAGATTACAGATACGCCTTGATTCTTCGGGTACCTGAAACAGAGAGAGGGTTAGTGTTGCGTGACCGCAGAGCCCAATGGACAACTGCTTGAGGCTGGTCACACACGGCCTGTATGAACTGGTTTCTTGGTTTGGTTCCGTATTAGTAAAATTACCGCAGGTTACGGACCACCGTAGGGTAAGTCGCGATGTGCAATTTTTGGGGTCCACCTTTCCTAACCCCTCTCTCCAGAGTGGAGAGACAGCATAGGTGGCTGGCATGCTGGTCATCTGAGGGAAACACCTTACTGCTGTTACATCCCTGTTCCCCAGCAGTACGACTTCGCCAACAGACCCCCAGCATAGTGTAAGAAGGATTCTTACACAATGCCGGTAACTGCTTTTAGTCTAATAGTTATCCTAACAACATTCCTGGCATGGTAGGACCTGCAGGAACATTGGTTCCAGCCAGTGTAGCTTGTTGGGTGGCAGCTATCGGTCTGGTGTAATAAGGTGAGCAATATTGAGGTTAGGCGTCGAGTGCTAGGAAAGGAGGGGAAATCAATCGACGAGGTTGTGAAATTACATCGACTGAGATGATTAGGACATGTATTACGTATGCCTAGTCATCGCCTTCCTCGACGGGCAGTGTTAGCTGACACACGATCCATCAGGTTAGAAAAGAGCTAGTGGCGGTCAAACCAAAACATGGCACCAGTCAATGAAATCTACAACAGTTAGTCTAGGCCACGTAGGAAGGTGTAGACTTCCTGGTTGGGGTCCTCGGGACGGTAAAAACCAATGGTTGGAAACAACTGGTGATATGGCTCAAAATCGTTCTCAACAGCAGTGCAGATGCATCCAATCCTTGTGACTTATGATTTCCAATGAAACTATATTGTTCTTGTTCTTCGTTATTACTATTCCTTTGTCCCACACCTCTGTTTACTGTCTCTATTATGCATTTCTTCTACTTTCTTCTCTTGCTTTGTGTGCTACATGGAGGGAGTGTGGCGACTTGAAGTGCTGCACATCGGTGCAAAGTTCTGTGTCGAAAACATACAGACAGACAGAGATACGCCTTGCTTGACTGATGAGTAGTGTTAACAAGCACGAAACCTAGGTCAGGTAAGCCGTCCTGACTATTACCTCTAACTATCTATTAACAACAAGAACTCTGAGTTCATTGTGATAACAAGCCACCTAGAATAATGACCACACTGCAAGCTTGGCTGACGATAGAATTCAGTCTGCACCGAGAAATCCAAATGAACCGGGAAAACTTGAAAAATCATCAGCCATAGGTCTACACGCTATAGAATCAGGCTACAAAATTGATTTTGACAATATTGAAATCATCATACAGAAAAACTTCAAGAATCATAAAGAACGTCTAATATCAGAAGTACTTCATATCCAGTGGAATCCAAATTGTGTTATTAGGAATGATGGACTAAAACAGAATCTGACCTGGTTACAACACCTCCCTCCCCTACCCCATGAAGTGACAAAATCAACACGAATGTGATAAGCAAGTTCAATATGTAAACACACACTGCTTTGATAATTTCACACACTGATCAAATCCAACAATCCACACTTGATTTTGTTATCTTTACCAATCGACCAACTTGACAACGAAAAATGCCCCCAGACAGACGAACGATGATCAAGTTAGTAAACTTTATTTTGATATCATAACAGACGTACTTTTACCTTTGTTATTTGGTGTAGTGATCTTCATTGTTATTTTGACTTTCAATATGTCCCTTTAACTTGACCTGAGTCTATTTTCTCACCCCTTAACTCTTTGTTATGTGTATATGCTGAGATTTTGTAAATTGCGGTTTATTAATACTTTGATAAAGCTATTAGCAGCATTAAATAGCGAAACGTCAGTATAAACAGTAATATCGTTTTATTTTTCATTCATTCATTGGGAAATACAAAAACAAACCTTTATTATAATGAATATCATATACCCAATGCCCAAATTTTTTCAAACTGTTAAAAGTGAACTTGGTTTGGACATATATGACGGTATTGACGTTCGCTGATTGTACGGAGTATACTAACGCAAGATCTAATACCAACAACTTCTATAGTATTCGTTCCATGTAGACCGAAGGCAAAGCAAAATACCAAAATTGATCGTTCAAATTACGAGATATATTTCGGGAACAAATCGTAGAGCGAGATGATTGCTTAGCTGGCTAGTGATCGTGCACAAGCGTGACACGACGGAGTACCAAATGGCATGGATACTTGACCGGAAGCCTTCAGCTAAACAAGTCGACTTAAACAGTGAGGGTCAGCATCCAATGTCCAGTGATGAGTGCTGTGGTCAATAATTTTGGGGAATTATTTACGTCTACCACAGAATTCAGTCTGCACCAATATAAAGAACCTCTAATCTAAGTATGAAAATACATTGATCCACATACATGAGTGTAACGATTCCTATTCATTCACTCAAAATTGAAATTAACGATTTTTACTGGATATATAAGTAAAAAATTAATTATTGTACACACTTAAATAAGATTAGATTTTGGCATGAACTATCATGAATGACTAAGTCAGAAACACAGGTTCTCATATTATAATAACCCGTCGTAGTAGTCGTGTTCACATACACACACACACACAAACACTAAAACACACATACACATATGAATACAACTCACAGTGTATGTTAACACTTAACTAAGCCAATTTCGTGTTCAATTTACAAACTTTCTTATTAACTTTTATGTGTTATTGTATATATAAATCAGTGGATAGACTGACTTTCTCTATTTATCCTAAATAATTCGTAGTTAATAACGTATTTAGATTGATTTGACCTACAGACTTTATATTTGTGGTACGAATAAAACCAAAATACGTACAAATGTGGACAGGAATATATATTGAATATATATATTGATTAGGAAATAGCAAAATCATGACAAGCACACTACAACATTGAATTCATTGTGGTAGATTAGATAGTGAAGTCAATAAAATTAAATCGATAATTTGAAGGCCACCAGTCTGAATCTTATCGATTTGTATTATTATTACTAATAGCTTTATTTAAACAAATATGACTATGTATTCAATGTACAAATGAGTGCATCAAAACAAATTATAAATTAACAGTAATAACTATATCGTTTATAGTCACATCTAACATGTATTACTTAATGTATCGTTATTTTTTTATTGTTATTTTAAACTTTAAGCTTTTCACTAAAACTTTAAATGATTTTAAACAGTGTAATACTGAGGTCAGTTTAGATTATAGAATTTGTGAGGATTTTGGATTAATTTCAATTGTTACATATTCTTCATGAACCAACTATTAACTAGAGAGAGATCATTGAAGACCAGCTTGAAACACTGGACAACTGTTTCGTCTTAGTTAGGGACTCTTCAGTAGTGCCCACTCACGACTTCCTCCGAGACCATCAGACTATAAAACCAAGCTCGTTGAGCAATCAGTCATTTGGGCTACCCACTGTTGCTTACTAGATGGATTTCTTGGAGCTGCAGTGGGGTCCACAATGTTAAGGTGAACTGGATACCAATAGAAGCTGTTGGTGAATTGATAGAGTCAGAATACACAGGTCACTGAAGTGGCTGAATGATCAAAGACGTTGGTCTCGTAACCTGAAATTTCAGAGTCCGATCCCTGGTGGGTTCGTGAATGAGCACTGATGAAGAATCTCCAACTGGAACGAAACAGCTTTCTGGTGCTACATGATTTTCACTAGTCTTTCTAACTGATTTTGGTTCGTGAAGAAGATATGACATTTGAAATCTGTTTGATGATGTTTCACAATTAGTTTTTCCCCATAAATCTGAGATTTAATACTAAAAATGAGGCGAAGTTCAAGAATAGCCTCCCAGGAGTGTGAACGCTCAAATGATCTTGAATGCTTGCTAGTCGTTGGTTGAGGAAACTTACCATTCATTATTCTAGCGCGAAAATGAACTGTGTTCATCTGCTCAGATGCAAATTTCACGCAGATCACGTATTTCAATACTGCCTAGATAATGAATTGATAGGACGTACTCGAATATATAGTTGTGGTGCTTCAATGAACCTACAGCCGTATTCCCAGGTCATTGATGGATATATATTTAGATGTACAGAGTGTAGGAAACGAATAAGTGTTCTGGTACTGGTAAGTGACACTCTCAGTTAATTGTCTTCTAGGAAATTTCTTTGCTAAATCGAAACTTTCGTTGATGAATATACTGTTTCTGTGCCATTACTGGATTATGAAGTCCGGGGTGAAATCAACTGCCGCTCAAACAGATAATACATTGACGTCTACTGTGCAATGGTTCCAATTTTCAAAAGAATGGATACTGAACAAAGAGTACTCTTTTCGATAACCCCTTCATCATCAGACTCTACAGTTATATATACATTATAGTGAATGAATGAATAAGTGTTATTAACAACATTGGTGATGTTTAAATAACATCGATTCAATAATATTGATAGATTACAGTTCAACAGCATCAACATAAAATAAGCTGAATGTCAGAAGAATTAGGAAAGATAATATTACAAATTCATTAGTTTATAGTTTCTATTGAGGGCCAGGGCAGTAGTAGGGGCTGGACTTGTTTCTTTTGAACACAGAGCACTGGTTGTTTGAGGCGAATTGCAATAGCCTCTGCTGTTTAGAGCATGCGGTGCTTCGATGATTTTGATAATTTGTTAGGCACCCGGTATATCATAGAGAAGGATTCTTCTACGCTGGCTTTGTGACCGGTTTGCACCAGATAGTCCAATATCGAACTGTTAATGGTTTTCACTACACCTTTACTTAGCCATACTGGGAGATGTTCTCGAGTTATCACGAAAAATCAAGTTCCTAGAGCGACGGCCAATATAACTCGCTCCATCACAAGCGCAGTTGAACTGATAGATACAATTTGAATTTTGTTCCAATTTTGTCGAGATTTGGCGTCCTGAAAAATGAACAGTATAACGCAAGTCTTGGGAGGAGTCGGCGTTGTGATTCATATCGATGAAACGGTCCTTATTAAGAAGAAATATATTCACGGACGTGCTAGAGTAAATAACATTTGGGTATTGGAGCTTTACGATACCCAAATTCGAAAAGGATTTATGGAACTCATTCCAGATAGGAGTGCTGACACTCTCATCCCTACCATCCAGAGACTCATCTTGCCAGGCACTACCATTCACACGGATGAATGGGCAGCATATAACCAATTATCGGATTTGGGATATATACATCATCGAGTTAACCATTCGGATGACTTCGTCGATCCCAGAACCGGTACTCATACGAATTCAATAGAAGGTTTCTAGGGAAGACTAAAAAATAGAATAAGAGCTATAAATGGATCTCAAAACCAAGTCATTTTTAGTCATCTGGATGAACATATGTATAGAAATTGGTTTAATTTAGAAACTGAGACTCCTCATTATAATTGGGACATCTTTTTATCGCACATTAGACAAATAATACCCTGTTTAATGTTTTTTTTCATGCTTTTTTATGTAAATATACGTAAATTTTTATGCAAAAATCCTCCAACTTCTGATTGGACGGCTCAAGGTCACTCGTGCGTTCGCATCCCTTGGGACGCCATTGTAGAACTTTGCCCTAAATAAGTTTATTTTCAATATCAAAAACAGAGATACAGTAGTAAAAACTGGATGAAGTTTTGAGCATAAATTATTGCTGCATGCATCACTGTGTCTGATATTCGAAATAAACTTATCAAGCATGGAATAACATTCTATCACAGTGCCCAAATTCTACACTTACAATAATAAAACTGAGATTTGTTAGCTGTATCAGTGTTACACTTTGTACTGTTTTCGAAATAAATTTATTTTTTCAAGTATCGGTATGCAGAGATTTGATTAGTTTCAGAATTTCATCATGAACTGACACCGGTTAGAGGACCATTGGAAAACTAGCAGGGAGTACTGGACAGCCAGCTGTTTCGTCCTAGTGCTTGGGAATCTTCATCAGAACACACCCACCGCCAACGTTCAAACCGACGATCTTCTGGTTAGAAGGCGAGCTAGCCACTGGGACCCGATCCAATGGCCAGCTCATGAATTCCAACTTCTGCCAGTACAAAATATGGCTCGACTACTAGCGAATATCATCCGTGGCAAGTATTTGTCCTCACATCTGATGTGCTGTAATCCCCACTGGTCACAACTTTCCACTTCTTTGAGTTCCGGGTGTAACACACGTCTTAACAGCATTCAATCCTCCGTTATCACTTTCAACTGGTACCAGGACTGCCCACAAGCTTACATTTCCTCTCCACAGGTCATCCTCGGACACCCAATCTCGTCACTACCTATTCGGCTTCCACTCCAAGGACTACTTACTTGGTGTACAATGTCATTTGGTTGTTTCCTCAGAATACATGCACAATGTGTCTTTATTTCCTTCAAAATATTTGTTGGGCAATGCTTTCTTGATTGGTTGGCTGCTGAAGTTCTTTGTTGCCTATCCTGCCTGGCTGACCATCTGGTCTTCAGTATCAAGCGAAGGCAAATGATGACGACAGTTTGCATCCTGCTGGAAATGCTTTTCGTGAGGTGGTCACCAAGTCTCTCAACCATATATATATAACGGTCCAATGAGGGTGAATGCATCTGAGCAATTAAGAAACATTTTGAACCATAGCTACAATGATCCCTATCCAATGGTTCTTATTAAGAACCTCAAGAACCCCAACCAGGCAGCTTACACCTACTTACATGACTCAAAGTAACTGTCAAAGTTTTCATGGACTGATGTCAAGTTCATTAGCAGTAGAATACTCGCCAACCACGGATGTCATTCAATCTCCGACTGATGCACGCCTACACCTCACTAAGCCAATGATGAGCTCCGTAATGAGGGGTGATTGGGTGAGAGGCTAATAATCCTACCTTGTTAGAAAAAAGCCATTACTTCTACTGAAATATCGAAGCTCAAGCTTGAAGCTCTATGATCCACTCGGAAAGCAAAGGAATAAAGCAATAATAATATTAATAAAGATGTCAGGTTTTTATCTAACCACCCCTAAACACTTTCCAACTTAATCATGTCACAAAACTTTGGCCGTCGAGGAAGACAAATGACTCGGCATGTGCAACACGTATCCTAGATTAACTTACCCTCGTTATCTTAAGCTCTAGGTTTCAATCCCAATGTTACTCACCACATTATACCACTTAGTGAGAGAGAGAGGTAGACAGCAAGTTTCTGTGGTCACAAACAGCTAGCCTTTTTATATGTTCTACTTTCAATAGTTATGTCTCACAGCCATAACGGAGGACAGAGGGCGAAGGGCTTCAGCCGTGCGTCTCCATTGCGTTCAGTTCTCTGCTAGAGTCTTCACCTGGTTCCAAGTCTGTCCACACGTTTTCATCTCCTCTTCACATGACCTCCTCCAAGTCACCCTCACCCTTGCACTGAAGACCAACTCGCCGCTTCCCTTTCGGGTTCCACTCGAGCAATGGCTTGTCTAGTGATGTCACTTGATGGTTTCCTCAGAGTATGGCCAATCCATCTCCATTTCTTCCTGCCTATTTGTTTCACAATCGGTTCCGGCCGGATATATCACGTCTTATTTCTACAAATCATATTTTTAATGACAGTTAGGTGAGTAATTCGACAAGCCTTGTAACCAGCTAAAGTAAGCCTCTTTACATACCTGAATTCATATCTAAACTATTACTAAAGACTTGCGTTCTGCAGTACATTTTGATTGTAGTAATTTTTATGACGATTTCTTACAACAGGTGCAAAAATATGTTTGTTTTTGCATATAGTGAGTTTACTATACAGTTTGTCCATAGCGCTGATTACATTTTGAAGAAATTACTATTAGTTTTGAATATGAATGGAATATTAGGCTACCTTCAGATATATGAGTTCAGGAGAACGTTAAGCAAACCGGAGAGACATCAGGAAGTCTAACACTCATAATAGTACAGAAGGATAGATAATATATCACCACCTTTTATTAATCGTATACAATTATGCAACCCCTGAAACTACTGGTTTTATTACTTTGTCTATCAGTTAATGTGATGTCATGAACTGTGACGCACTCGGTCGGAAGTAACCTGTTCTAATTATTCACGGATATATCTAACTATGACTGTATGTCTTTATTGTATGAAGCTATTTACATAGATCATATTTACATCGGTCAGCGAAGCGAAGCGAGCATCTTTTCTTCTACTATAAACCAGCCTTCGGTTAGCAATTAATATTGGAGGAAAAAGTATCTACGAATCAAATTCCTAATTTGCAAACTACGCAGTTCGAGGAGGTGATATCATCTTCATCACAGATCTCTCAGGAAACTGAAACCATTCACCACCTGACAATGCGTGATCTACAATCAAGAAAGCAAGCATAAATCCATGATGCCAAATACTGCTGATTAATTCACATGGGTAGTTTTGTACTACTCACATCGACCAGTAATACTTGCTAGCCCAAACCTGGTTGTCATTTCGCTTGTTTGGGGCTGAATTCCTCAGCAGTCAGTGTACCCAGTTTGACTAAGCTCAGAGAGCTAAGTCAGTTCAGGCCACTCGAATCCTGGCTGGTTTGCCTAAGTAACCAGCCAGATATCGGTTGGTTTGGATTATTCCAGTCAACAAACTCTTCCAGGGCTAACTCAGCCAAAAGACGCCCTCATGGTAACCTTCTATGTGGACAGCTACCAACCTGGACAGTTCCTGCCTTTATATTTCAAGGTAGGGCCAAAAGAAGTTATTATTTTCGAAATATTGCATCGCAGAAGTGACGTTGCTCGCGTAGTATCGCAGAGATACTCCAGTATGATTGACTAACTGGCTCGAAACTCGTTACTAAAATGATCACGTCTCTAAAAGCTTCTGTTAAACAAGATCTGCACGAATTGGTTCGTTCACAAGATGCATGTATGTAGCACAGAGCAGACTGAAATAGAAACTAAGTCAAGCATTAAATACCTTGGGATAGTTGTCTATCCCCTGACCTCTCTTGGTTATCCCATATCTTGTCAATTTCTAAGAATATGTTCCCAGAAACATATATTAATAGGTTAAGACAGTCAGGTAGGCATCACTCAACCTCTACTTTTACAGTTTGTTAACTCTTACATCTTACCTATTGTTCTCTCCCCTGGTGTTTTCTGGACTACTCAAAAAGGACTGTATCATTCTGTAAAGGGCACTACAGGCCGCGGTAGGGTAAGTGGTGTGACACTAAGTCAGCTTGTTACTACTGTTAGTTGACAGGCATCTGAACTCATGCGAGAAATGAGTTAAATCCATATTGTCTGACTCTCAACACCCTCTTTGTTCACAACTCTCCCCCCCCTTACATCTCATCAGGTAGAGCTAGAAGTGATTATAAAAGATAATACGCGTTCACTTGCACAGCTCTAAGTACAAAAACTCATCGATACCCTATTTGGTTGGCATTCACAATGTGATAGAGAAAGTGTTAAGCGTAAAACTTGCCATGTGATTAGCAAAATATAAATGGCACTTCGATCTTCTCCTATTAATATTATCATTTTATACTTTTTGTACATTTCAACTAACACTGACTGTCGAGGAAGGCGACAGCTAGACAAACGTACCACACGTTCTAACCATTCCAATCGACGTAGCTTCACAACCCCATCAGTTAACTTCCCCTCCTTACCTAATACTCGACGCCTAACCTCAATATTACTCACCTTACAAATACCACCACCCAACACGGAAGATATAGCTTAGACACTTATGATCAAAGACAACTAGCCTTTCCTCCAATAACACCATTGAGATACGGCAACACACTCACTTCATAGTTATACTTCTTTACACTATCCCAATGCAACAAAAATCATGAATTAGTGTGCTTAAACTTTTCATAAGATATGGCAGAGGTCTAACAAGCAGGTAGGTGAAGTCAAAGTATCACAGCCAATCAGATTTAGGCTACACAGGAAAAGGCTGTTCCAAATCAAATCATACCTGCCTATGAGTTTGTTTCAGGAGAATATGATAATAAAGCAATATAATCTTGTAAAAGATAAATATTACTATAGATGCAGTTTATGCTAAAAGAGAACACCCCCCATCATGACAGCAGGCACACTATTCTACTTATTCGCACTAGGTACCTTTTCTGTCAAGGTTAGGAGTAGGTTAAAGGAATAATCAGTGGATGCCGAAGTACCATGATATACAGTCACCTGGATGAATACATTAACCATGAATGGTATGATTTATCTATGGATTATCCATGGAGTAACTGGGAGACACTCTTACAACACATTAGGGACAATTAGCCGGTGTTGTAATATATCATGTTTGCAGGGCTTCTTAAAACATTTCTAACGATTATGCGACTCTCTTTCCACCTACATTCGAATTGGTTGTTTTAAAGATCACTGTGATTTCGGCTATAGCACCAACCTCGATAGCACGCACATATTATATATTGCAGAAGTAATGTACAACTTTCCATCCAGCAGCTGCAAAGTGGATACACTCATCTTCCCAAATAACCAACCGGTTCACAAGGTAGCTTAACACACAAAACAAATCAAAACACACAGCAGCAAGTAATTTAATGTCTAGCTATTTATTGTGAGAATTGGTGAGAGAGAATAATAAAAGCGTAAGTGCAAATAGGAACCAATCACAACAAATAGTAAATAATAAGTTAGTTAGCTATTCGGCATGATCACAAGATTTTAACTGCAATTATAAATATTATACTTATAATCACAAAATTAAAGAGCGCTGGAAATATTATCACTTCTAGGCCACTGTGAAATAAACAACAAGAGAAGTTTAATGACCACCAACAGTGTCAAAGAAGAGAGGAATAGCAGCGAATGAATGAGGCGAAAAAATTGAACGAAAGTGTGAGCTCAAAATGCGAAATTAAAACCACTATCAAAGATGAAGTTAAGTTGGTTATCGGACGAAAAAAAATTGCACGGATAGCATCATCGAAAGAACAAAAAAACAACTAACTGACAAATAGTTGTTTTGTGAAGGCTTGATAATCGTATGCATCCAAAATTGGCTGACCACTTTTAGTGTAATATGGGGGCATAACTCGACTACAATACTCCGCTTGTTCTTTGGATAGATTCTGTGGTGGAAAATGGAGAAAAAAAATTAACTGTGAAATAATACTTAAAAACCACTAAAAATTTTGTTATGATAATATTCAGTGAACAGTTTAACACATTTTAATTACAAATTTGATCACGGATTGACATCGATTAGAGAAACACTGAAAACCAGCAGGAAGTACTGACTGAATTTCGCACAGATGTGCGCACCAGTTCGAGTTGCACACAAAGCAAGAGAAGAGAGTACAAAGAGAGATATCAAAGAGATAATAAACAGAATAGTAAGGGAGAAAGAATAGTGATATGGGAGAACGATAGAGCTTTGTTGGATATGACAACTCACAGAGAGTGGATGTATCTGCGCCTTTCAGAACGAGGATTTTCAGCCATATCACCAATTGTCTCCAGCCCTCATTGGTTCCTACCGTTCCGAAGACTCTAACCAGGAAATCTACACCTCACAACATAGCTTAAACTGACTGTTATGGATTTCATGGAGTGATTCCATGTTTTTCAACCTGATCTTATGCCAGCGATGGTTAGGCACACGTAACACATGTCCTAACCATCTCAATCGATGTAACTTGAAGGGAGTACTGGACAACTGCTTCGTCATAATATGGAACTCATCCACCCACTGGGGTCGAAACCAGAACCTTCCGGGTGCAAGGAAAGCTCGATCAGTTAGTCAGCTACTGGGAGCCGATTCAATGGCCGATGAATTCTAACTTCTGCTAATTGGTGATTTTAGTGCGACCACCAGCTGATGTCATCGACGAGTGTTTATTCTCACTCCCGACAGGGTGGACCTCACATCTTAATTAACTTATGCATTGAAATTTTCAACATTGACAACCTTTCCTATTCAAAAACATTATTCCCGAAAATAAATGATACTGTACTTCATCTACTAATCTCAATTACGTAACACAATAACACTTAATGAAATAGGGATGTAGAGTAGAAGTAAACCAGCTTGTAATGAAGAATCCCGAAGCTTAGTAAGATAAAATTAAACAAAACAAGATCTGCACTTACCGCATACAGTTCTTCTTTTGTAATGTATTCTTTGCCTTCCTTTGTTAAAGCGCGGAAGGCTTCTTCAACTTCATCACGGGATTGAACATTCTCAGTTTCTTTGCTAATCATAAATGCCATAAATTCTTGAAGTGTTATATAACCATCACGATTAGGATCAACAACATTTAATATAGCTTCGAATTCAGCATCCACTTGACCTTCTCCGACTTCGTGTAAATCATGACCAAGAGCACGCAGACATGATTTAAATTCACGGTGATCTAAACGGCCAGACTTATCCTTGTCAAAGTGTTTAAACATCATGGAGAATTCACGAAGGGCTTCTTCACTGACACCACTCACATTTCTAGCTTGAATTTGTTGTTCTAAATTATGTTGCATACGCATGGCAAGCTGATCTAACTGATCCCATGCTTGACTTAAACCAACCTGAAATTAATTCAGACAATATAAAAAAAAGTTAGTTGAAACACATAAATAAAATAGTAAGGAAATATCTGATACCAGAAGATGTAAATATGAAAGGATAACACCAACAAAAGAACGTAAGAACGTACAGTGCTGTGTTCAGTATACCGATTATCCAGAATGAGATGTTCTTCAAGCAAAGTTCCAAGTTTTTCAACCTCTCGCAGATCATTCTTTCGTGCTCTAACCTCAGCCGATTTCTCACGAATACCTTCAAGTTGTTCTTCAAGGCTTCCACTGCCTTCCATCATTGAAGTACGCACTTTCTGTAAAGTAAGTAAATAAGGTTTTTTGCATAAGACTGATTATTTCTAATACGACATAAATATAAATGGATATTACTTGCAGTTAATAACATAACGAAAATTAGTGTGTGTTTGTGTGTGTGCAGTAAGAAAAGGTTGACATTCTGGAAAATAATCGAAATTCTCACCTGAAGCCATTGATGGAATGAATTCGCAGCGACCGCAAACTGTTGTCGTAGTTGATCGTTCTGTTCTTGACGAACAGTTTCACGTCGAAGTTCCGCGTCTCTCTCTAGAATGATTTTCTGTAGGTTACGCCAAGTCTCCACAAGTGACTCCATTGTAAACCATGTGTATGGATTCATGCCAACCTGACAGAAACGATATAGAGAGAATAATAAAAGATTAAAACTGAAATGCAGGATGTATCACAAAACACCAAGCTGGTGAAACCTTGAGGAAAACTTCATGCGTAATAAAAGAAGTGATTATGGTGTTGAGTGTAGAACTGGAAACCACCCTTCTGCAATATATGTCTTGCATGAAGCAAGGCGGCAACGATGACGCCTGTGAACTGACTTTAAAGGTAAGTTAGAAGAACACTAAAATAAGCAATGAGGTTACCGAACACATGCTGATATTTCTCGGTAATTTGTATAACAACTTAAAGAAGCATTTAAATTACTCTTGATATTCACTACGTTTCCAGTTTGACCAAGGATTGATATCACAGTTAGAGAACCATTGCGAAAGCAGGTAGTGAGTAGTGCACAGCTATTTCGTTTTAGTTCGGGAGTCATTGGCGGCGCGCACCCACTGGGATTCGGGACCCGCTACCTTCCAGTTGTAAGCCAAGCTCGCAGACCATCCACAGCCACTGGGATCCGACTCACCGGCCCATGAATTCTAACTTCTACCAATTCATGACTTTAGCATCGTGATTTCCAGTAACTCCCTGGTTTTTAGTGGTTCTCTAACTGAAACAATTCAAATCCCTACATACCAACACTTGAAAATTTACTACGTTGTAAAATTCTCGTCATGTGCTAATATACACTGGAAGTTCAAACAAACCTTAATAAGGTTAACACATGATAAAAAATCACACTGAATAAACAGGAGACAACCAAGTTTAGTTATAGAAGTACACATGTAGTCAGTTATTAAATGTTAGCACTTAAGAGATTAAAATCCTGGCGTCCTAGATACAAAACAATGCATCCTGTCAGAATCTCAGTGAAAGAATTGCAAGAAATTATGGAGTTGAGTTGTGCACGCATCTTTGTCTGTCTGTCTGTTTTCGACATAGAACTTTGCACATATGTGCGACAGTTCAAGTCGCCACACTCCCTCCATGTAGCACACAAACCAAGAGAAGAAAGTAGAAGAAATGCATAATATAGTCAGTAAACAGAGGTGTGAGACAAAGGAATAGTGATAACGAAGAACAAGAACAACATAGTTTCATTGGAAATCATAAGTCACAAGGAGTGGATGCATCTGTGCCAGTCATTGAGAACGATTTTGAGCCATATCACCAATTGTCTCCAGCCTTCATTGGTGTTTACCATCCCTGAGACCCCAACCAGGAAATCTGCACCTCCCGATATGGTTTAAACTGACTGTTTTGGATTTCATGGAGTGGTTCCATGTTTTGGTTTGACCACTACTAGCTCTTCTCCAGCCTGACCCTATGTCAGCTAACATTGACTGTCGGTCGAGGAAAGCGATGGTTAGGCATGCGTAACACATGTCCTAACTATCCCAGTTGATGTAGCTTCACAGCCTCGTCTATTGATTTCCCCTCTTTACCTAGCCTAGCACTCGATGCTTAACCTCACTATTGCTCACCTTATTATACCACTTCACACGAGATAGAGCACAGGCACCTATAATCAAAGACAGCACGCGTCTTTAAGGAACATTCATTATATTCCCAGGTTCATTTTTAAAAACAAACCAATATATGTGACTTAATTATAATAATTATTACGGTCTACATACTCTAGCAGTAGTAATGCTTTCACAGAAATTATGGTATCTAGTGGTTTAAGATATTTCTCTGGATAGAAAACAACATAATTTGATATCAACCAACAACATTATGAACTTACACCATAACTCTTGATTTCCCGATCCAATTGGGCAAGTTGTTGAAAATCAGCTTCAGCAGCTTTTAAAGATGCTTTGAATTGTTCTTGAGCTTCACACAGGGCATGCACTTCATCTAATGAATTACAACGCACAGGATCAGTTAAATCCTCTTCGGCATTTTCAAACCAAGAATTAAAGGTTGATGCGCGTTTAGCAAAAGCTAGATAGAGTTCTTCAACTTTACGATATTGCTCTTGAAGTTGTACAAGATCGGCTTTGCGACGGGCAGACTCACGTCGAAGACGTTCCCAACGATCCATCAGTGAAGTGAAACTGAAAAAAGAGAATGCCAGAAAATCATCAAATAGTATAATTCAAATCACTGGAAAATTACTGCTAAGAATGTATCATTATTTTCTTCTTAAATATAATAACTAACCGTTGTTTTATTGCTGGACTTTGATTGTGTTCCGCTGCAATAAGACGATTATAGAGATCAGTGATTGTCTGAATTCCTTCAGTATGAAAAGATTCCAATGCGGTGTCAAAAGTCGCATGTTTTGCCAACAAGATTTGAACACTACTCAAATCTCGGCCGTAGTCATCGCTACGCACTTGTGTTTCTCGGTCAGCGATCCACGACTCAACAACATCTGTTCTCCACATAAACTGTAAAAATGCTGAATTATCAGTGAGATTTGTTTTGCGACGTTGAGCAGCCTGATTGAGCATATTTAATTTTTCCATCAATCCTTCGCATCGTTGTTGGATTGCTAAACGATTATGATTATCAGATTGTACAAGTTCAGATCCAGTTGAACATAGTTCTTTGCACTTTTCATTATGCACCTGTAACAGAATATTAATAATATGAAGGGGAAGTTACACTTACATTAAGATCTGATTCGAAAGCATCGTGTTTCTTTAAAAGACCTTGAACAGCTGCAAGAGTGTCACCGTAATCTTCACTGCCAAGTAAATGTTGTTTCTCAAGAATCCATGCTTCTTCTTCTTCAACACCGTCAATGAAATCTTGATATGCTAAAGATTCTTCTAATTTTTGTCGACGAAGTGCACTAAGACCTTGTAACTCTTCCCATGCAGATTGAAGACGCTGGAAAATAAAGTAAAAATAGTTTATAAGGATATGGTACTTCAGCGAAGCACGTACATGTGAACAACTAAATCTTAAAAGTAAGGTCACAGCATATTTAAGTTATTTCTCAATTACAAACATTTTCATGTGTATCTACAATGAAGACGGTGCAGAAAGCACCTAGTTATCAATTCTACGTAAATTGACTGTTATACAACACAAGAATGCAAGTTTACACTTGCCTATCTATCAACAGAACGGCACAAAGTACTATGGTTAGTTGGTAAACGTTTCTCATAATAGACTTTTCATGTATTAGACTGAACCACACTGACTGTGTGAGCTAGTGATATCACTTAGCCCCTTATATCCGAGTATATACAACGAGATATTTAGGCGGTTAGAGTGTCAGTCGACAATTAAAGTGATGTTTAACCCAATCCAAGTTAAACAATTGAATGAATGGTGTGGGTAGAAACAATTTACAGGAGAATAACAATCATTTTGCACCGAGAATTTATGGTAAAGGGATAAGCTAGTAAGCAGTGACGAATGTATTCTAATTCTTCTGCAAACGTGAGAGCGTAAGCTTTATTCATTAATACTTACATGAGAATTTGCATAAATCAATAGCCAATATTTTGACCTGACACTAGTGTTATACGTCTAGTCCTTTGTTTTGGTGTAGCCTGAATTCTATCAGTCAATTCTGCAATGTGGTCGCCACTCTAGATGGCTTGCCATTATTGTGGTGTGATAGAATTCAGTCTACACTAACACACAAAGGACTAGAAACGTGGCACTAGTTAACTAATGTCCAGTCAAAGTACCCAATACAGTCCTACAGAAGGTCAAGCGCGAGCCCCACCAAATGAGTTCAAATCTCAGAAGGGACTGTGAGTTCCTTGGAGGTTACAGATACGCCTCGCTGACTGGTGAGTGCCAACAAGCAGGAAACCTAGGCTGAAGCCTTCCTGACGATTGCCAGTAACCATACGATGGTAGCCAATATTATGTTTCGAAACTTTTTGAAAAAAATAATACTAATTTATAGTTACCTGCATTCGTTTTCTAACTTCTTCGGGATCAGCGAGCTGAACACCGACAGTAAGTTCTTCTCCTTGTGCGATAACTTGTTTAATAAATGGATCGTGTGCAGCCACTTCATTTTCAATACGTTCATGCTTTTTGCGTAGATTGCGCACACCGATAAGATCACGTCCATAATCTTCAGAACTAACCAAAATTTTCTTCTCACGGATCCAAGCTTCTTCATCATCAATATTACGATAGAAATCATGCAGGCGTTTCGCTTTACCAAGAGTTACAGCACGATTCTCTGACAGAGCACGAATCTTTAATGGAGAAAAAGGGTTAAATCAATTTGTTAGATTTTTGACCAAAGATAAAAGTGAAAATATAATAAACGTGAAAAATACACTTTCTTCGGAATTATATTCATTAATAAAAAAATACTCACTTTTTCATATCGTTCATTGATCATTTTTTTGCGTTCACGAACCATATCAGCATCCCAAGCACCAGATTTAATGAACTCATCTGCACGGGCATCTAGTTCCTTAATACGATCTTCATGTGCTTGAATATCTGTGATTAGTACCTATGAACAAAAATAGAACAAATAACATAAGGAATTATCACGTTTAATGGTAGGTATTAGTAAACATGTATGGAGAATACTAGTTAATATACAAAAGTTGAAACAAAGATGTGAATGATCTGTTTCATCACACTTCGTATCAACTTTTGTCATTCACATCCTTGTAAGGTGGAATAGTGGGGTGAGTAATATTGAGGATAACATCGACGGTCGATGTTAGTTGACATAGGATCACCTTGGAAAACGGCCAGTGGTGGTTAAATCAAAACAGAGAATCGGTCCATTAAATCTTAAACACTTAGTTCGAGCCAGTCACGTATGGAGATATAGGCTTCATCGTTGGGGTCCTCAGGATCCTAAGAACCAATGGCTGGAGACAATTGGTGGTATGGCTGAAAATCCTTGTTCTCAATAGCACAGATGCATTCACTCCTTACACTCTTTCATATCCCTTAAATCTTCATGTTTCTCCGTGTTACTATTCTTCCTTTCTCATATTATCGTTCTTTCGAATCCCAATTTTTTCTCTTTTGACTCCCTTTGTGACAGCTAAAACTGTAGCACTTCTGTGCAAAGTTCTGAGTTGAAACCAGTCAGTCGCTCCCATAACCCCTATCATTATATCATACTTAGAACTTATCAATCGGTGGATTCCTCATAAACCTGGAGATTATTTCTAACAAACTACAACTGCACAAAAATATTAGTACCTTACATGAGGTGATGTGGAAACGACAGAGGCTTGAATGCTGTAATTGCAAAATAGACAGGAAAGAAACTTCTGTTTGTTTCAGACCTTGACTAACATGTAGTAACCAGTCAGTTTCAGCTAAATGTCAAAATGAAGAAAACTGAAAATGATCAGACGGCAGAAGACTCCATCTAGACAAACCACAACAGTCTTGCACAGAAACACAATGTACTGAAGTGTTTCATGACAGCTTATTAATATTCAAGTATTGGTTTGTAGGGATTTAATTGATTGGTAACAGAATTTCATCATGAAGTGACATTGGTTAGAGAATCATAGGAAAACCCGGGAGTACTGGACAGCCAGCTGTTTCGTCCTAGTGCTTGGGACTCTTCATCAGTATGCACTCACTGAGGTTCGAACCCACGACCTGGTTACAAGGCGAGCTCGTAGACCAATGGACAGTTCATGAATTCTAACTTCTGCCAATTCACGGTATAGCGCAATTGATTGCCCAATGTCTTCGGCGAGTATTTGTCCTCATGCTCGAACTGCTGTACCCTACTGGTCTTATTAAGACGATGCGCTGGACACTTTGGGTGGCAATGCAATCGTTTCCAGTGCTGGGGCAGAATAAGACGGATACTTCACCAAACGTCAACTCAATAAAGGCTACTATAACCCTTCGACGTTAACCACTTTTGTATTAGCTTGACCAATAAAAATAATTGCTAAAATTATGGTTTTTAAATGGCAAAAATAAGGGCGCAAAACAGAGACACAACACAGTTATACACTTTTAGGAATAATCCCATATCTAAATAATATCACATACCTGATGTTTTGATAGAAGACTATCAACTGATGCCGAATCTCTACCATAATCTGGACTAACCAGTGAAGTTTCCATTTCACCTAACCAGAATTCAATATCTTTGATGCCAGCATTATATGCAGCTTGGCGATTAGCTTCTTGTAACTTTTCAGATTTTTCATGAGAACGATTAACAAGATTATCCCATTGGTTAGCCAGTTTGGCAATACGTTCTTCCACGGCACTTTCCTGTCCTTTGCATTGATCTAGTAAAGAGAAATCATAAAATAGGTGAGATATGGAAAAGCAAAAATTGTGAAAGGAAACTGTTTTCACATAAATAGTATGACTTACTTTTCTGCTTTAAGCGCTGCCCAGCTGCCAAAATCCCCTGTAAGCGTTCTGCGTTTGCCGCCAGTTCTGCTTCAAAAGCTTGATGTTTTTGATGTTTAGCCTGAATATTTGTAGTTGGATCTTTGTATGGCTCATCCATTGTAAATTGCATTTTTTCATTTATCCATAATTCCATTTCGTCTGCATCTCGAATGAAAGCTTGAAGTGTTTGAGCGTCGCCCAATTTGCTTCGATTGTCAATCATAGCATCCTTTAAATGAGTCCAGCGATTTAAAACCTCTTCACGTTTAGCCTTGATTTGATCTGCATCATAATGATCCGCTTCTAGAAGTTTATCAGCATTCGCTATTAGGTTCTGAATCTTGACTTCCTGTAGAGTGATAGCACGATTAAAGTCCTCATGTTTCTTTATCAGTGCATCAACCTTGTTGCCATCAACATCATCACCAGCCAAAGATGCTTCACGAATCGCCATCCAATCCTCAGCTTGTTCACAATCGCGGAAGAATAATTGTTCCTCCAAATTTTGCTCTAGTAGCTTGTGTCGGTTTAACCAAGCGCTAGTGCAGAAATTGAAAATAATGATTACTTGTCAGGGCTTAGAAAGACCAATTTTCAAGGAACAGTAGGAGAAATTTGTACTCACATCAAAATTTCAAATGCTCTTTCAATAGTTCACCTTCCAATGACCATCATATTGTTACACGACATGGAAACCAACTGCTAATGTGATAAGCATGCCTAATGAAAGCCATGAAAATTCCCTATTAGCTACTACTGATCGAAATATACAACCACTTCGTTCGCACTAAAAGTCCTCCACAATATATGCCGCTAACACTAGTCATTGAATAAATCAATCTCACGATCGCATTCTACTTAAAACATAAACTTTACGGAATCCTATCACTAACCTGACAATAAACAAGAGCGTCATAATTTTTTCCCACTAGTGTTCATCTATATTATTAAATGTAAAACCTAATTATTTGTCTTATAACTTGTTCAGAGAGCTTATCCGAAATTACATGCATTTAGTCTCAAAAGATCAATCTATAGGATTTTAACAGAAGACACGTAAAATAAATTTTATAAGAAATTGGTTCAACATATTACAAGCTAAATAAAACAAACCTTTAAATCTAAGAGGCATCAGGGAATTGAAAACTTTTAGGCTTTTATAACCAGTAGACAAACTTACACATTCAAATTTTCTCTTGCCTCTGCAATTTCCTGGAGCTTTTGTTGTACAACATCCGAAGCATAATGCCCATTGTCCAATAATTCCTTACCAAAAGACTCGAAGTTTTGGAATGCCGGAGCTCGAGTATCGATTTCAGTACGGTATTCCTATTAAAGTAAGTAGAACAAACAGAAAGACTTACTCGATGAGTATCCAGCAAGGACTCTGCACTTGTAACGTACGTTCCCACTTGCTTCGATGAGACCAAACCATACATCGTAGTAATCCACGACTGAAGATCCCTGGAAAAATTAATAATAATAATAACAGTGAAACTCTCTAACCAATCGCATATTTTTTATCCTGAGCTATAATCCACACTTTGAGTGACCATAATAAACCCCGTAACACAAATAGGTGAAAAGAAGTTTGAAGAAGAAATCAAACTGGCTAAGCTATTGATCAACTGAGCAAAATATGTGGACTAGAAGAAACTACTGCGAAACATGTAGTCAAAATGTTCCAACTCCTGAGTCCACACTACGTAACATAACATTATGAAGCAAACAGGGAGTAAGTAAATAAAGTACTGAGTATAAACATTTATAGTCCTGTGAGTCTGAAGCGAATTAGCTCTGATGGGGTATTTCACAGGGATACTTTAAGTGACTTTCTCTTCACTGCTTTTCTTTTGATTCAAAAAGTTAGTTTTATACAAAGATGCACATGGACCTTTGGAAATAGGTGAGCTGCTTGGATTCATTGGACGTCAGAAGCTAGGAAACCATTTATTTATCCCTGTGCTGTTACTAATTATGCTTGCAACACTCAGTTGGTCAAATGAGATTACGACAAATGCAGTTGGCAAACAGGAAGATGACTGAGCGTCAGATGCTTCGGTTAACATCACTCTCAGGGACGTCCTAATGTGAATTCCTCTGCAACTACTTCAGCCTGGGCAAGGGGGCAATATCATCAGTCGTCAAACGATAAGTACGGCTCACAGCTTCGTACAGGTAAAACCTGTTCAGGTTAAGTTAGACCTAACTAACCCACATCAAAACTGCTAATCTTAAACATAAGCACATAAGCAATAAACACATGGCTTCACAAAACGTAAAATTGTAAAGTTAGGTAAAATATTAACATTATGGCATTCCTAACACCTAAGCGAAGTTTGAGGCTTTTGTGAGAACACCAAGGTAGTGTTCCGGTTGAGTTTAATTAAATATAATTAGTTAATCGATGGTAATGGTGCAGCTAGTGATAACTCATAAACAGACAGGGGGCTTACCTTGCATCAGCTAAGAACTTTTGGAGATCTAGAGAATCCAAAAGTTTGGCTTTTCTTTTTTCAGCAGTTGCAGCCAAACCATCCCACAAATGGTTGATTTCTTCTTGATGTTTACATATTCCCTCCGCATCCTGAGGATGAATTTGCACTAGGTCAGCAGCCTTTGAATCTAACTGTTTGACTCTTTCGCCTAACGCTACTAAATCTCTTTCTAATGCATCATGTTTACGTATTAGACGTTGAACAGATGTGAAGTCACTCCCTACATCATCTGTCAGTAGTCTACTTTCTTTTTCTTCTATCCACTCTTTGGCTTCTTCACATTCTCTATGATACCGTTGAACGGCATCAATATCTTCTAGTTCCTTAGCTTTTTTAGCAGTAACTTCTTCTAACTGTTCATATTTCTTTTGAAGTTGCATGATAATACCTTCGATCTTCTCTACCGCTTCAGTCTGACCACCTCGCTTTAGTTTATCGGCTTTAGCGCATAGTTCGGTAACTTTGGCTTCTCGTTCTTTCTGTTCCATGACAAACTCATCAACTTTTTTCTTCTCTGACTCTACTTCTTCTAATCGCCCAGGAACTATAGTCTCTGTTACAGCAACTAGTTCTTTTTCAACAACCCATTGGTGCAAATCATTTGCTTCTCTAACCAGCTGATAAGCTTCCACTGAGTCTTGGAGTCTCTCTCGGCGATCACGACCCAACTGAAGTAAATAATTATACTGTTCTTCGAGACGTTGCTGTTGTGAAGCTACAGTAAGTGGTTTAGTCATCAAACCAGATTGAGCATCAGATAGCGGAGCTTCAACTTTTTTGACGTACGCAGCAGGAACGAACCCTTGGCGATCATTTACTTCTACTTTCCACCAATCCTTATGATTGCTGGCTAAAAGAGTTAATATTTCTCCTTTGCGCATAGAGACTTCTCTAGGAGATTTCTCCTGATAGTCATAGAGGGCCATAACAACATCTTTGCCGAGCAGATCACTTGCTGGAGCTTCTTGCATGCGACAGTTACTGGCTTGGACACCAAGAGCTTCAATAGTCGAACCGTAGGCTTCAATGTCTGCAAGCAAGGCATTATGTTTCTTTAGGAGCGCTTCCGTGGAATCTTCATCCCGACCAAATTCGGATGAACCAACTAGTGGCTCTTTTTCCCGCATCCAACTCTCTGCTTCACTAGCGTCTGCAAAATACTGTTGGGCCTGTAACGAGTCTTCCAACAACCGTCGTCGATGATCTGCCTTTTCACAAAGCTGAGACCATTCTGAAGTAAGGTCAGCTATACGTCTCTCAATGTCGCCAGAAGCATAGTGGTTGGCGCGAATCATGTCTTGACCTTCCTGAACGACCTCTTCAATGCGCGGTGAGTGACCGTTTATTTCCGCATATATAGCTTGATGCTTCTTGATCAAGTTCTGAACACCAATCAAATCGCGACCTGAAACAATATGAGATTCGACACTATTAAACAAATCGAGAAATTAGGTGGACAAAGTGAAATCTACCAAAGGTAAGAAATCAGTTAATTCTGAAACATCTAATCATGTAAAATATTGCCCGCAAGCGTCCTAGGGAGAACTAATGCTCGTCTGAAAGTTAGCGGCCTTTTATATTGCCTGAAGTACTGGAGCATTCTGCTCATAGACTCTCCAGCCGAAATACCCAAGTAGCTCAACATGTTATTAAATGAAGTTGGGGATGGGGCCAAGTAAGAGAAGTTATTTGGTGATGTTATGAGACTCGAAAGTATCTTATACGTATCAAAAGGTCATCTTTATCTACAGACACTATTAGACGAAGTATAACTAAGTTGTCACAGTTAAAGGTGATCAGATTACGTCATAAAGGTAACCCATAAAGTCAACTCTAGAGATGCAGACTGCTGGGTTAGGGCACCAGTGAGTACCACTATCTTTCTTTATTCTTATGGATTTGTCCAGTCAGGCAGCACACAACTGCCCACTGGAATGCAATCGGGCTGTTTTCTGATTTCTAGCTCAACACTACTCCTACACAAGCAAGTTCAAGGGGAATACCCATAGGATCTCTTGATAACCGTATACTGAATCTCACAGATTCACCATGTTCAGGTTGGGTTAGGGAAATAGGCCCACAGCTCTACGTCAGCGTCCCATAAACACAACACATCTAAAGCATGAGGTGCCAGAGATTTACGTAGTGAGACATACGAACTGACTGGCCGTAAGGTTTGAACTCTAAAAGCGTCAATATGAAGTTTACAGTACGGTTTTAAGAAACCATTAAAGGTGTTCCTCTTAAGTCAATAAGGATTGTCTACGAAATAGTATTAACATAAGGATGAAAGCCAGGAATTTATTGGCAACAAATAGACGAATTATGTGCTGATGGAAGTGCGTGGGCGGTTGCCCACCCCAAGGTAGAGTAACTTCATGGGGTCTTTAAACATTCCCGCAATTAAAACTAGAACAAGACATGTAAGCGAACAATATTGTTTCTTGTATGGTATGTATAGTATATATACATATATATAAATTAGAGAAAAATCTGAAGATATAATTGAAAACAATATTGTTCGCTTATATGTCCTGTTCTAACATCTTGGAGTGTCTAAAAAAAGCGTAAGTTGCGTTACTGCGGAGTCCAAGACACAACTGCTGGTCGCTCGTCGCATGCGGCCTGTTTAGAGGCAACCCTGAAGTTAACTATGGACTGCCGTGAGGTAAGCCAGGATGTATATTTTGGGGGCCAACTTTCCATAACTGCCTCCTCCAGAAAGCTGAAAAGCAGTAAATGTGGTTTGCTAGGAGGCTCATATGAAAACATCTGACCGTCATACCCCTATCCACCAGCAGTACGACTTCGCCCTAGGAACGACGACCTACATTACAATTTAAACCCGACCACAGCATTATGGAAGTAGCTCAACATAAGGTGCGCTAGGAAGGAACATTAGGACACTGACATGGTCCCGAAATAGTGAAAATGCACTTGATGTGTCCAATTGTCATCTAACAGATTTTCGTTTAATTATTTTCCCACCGCAAACACGCTTGTCTATCAGCGCATTACTGTCCATATTTCCTTATGCTTTTCTGAAGTGTGGTACCTCGAAGGGATACGGTTCTGTTTTGACGTCTAATGTCAACTACTTACAAATAACTGCTCTGATGATGAATCACTGATTACTATAAACCAAGTGAATTTCAACCGCATAGTTCTTAAAGCACTAGTCAGAATTATGGACAAAGTAGTCGAGTGATACAACTGACCCAATGTGTACCTTAATTATATCCAGTTTTCTGACATCGTGTAGAAATGGAATACACTGGGTTTAGTGAAACCTGACTTTATTATTAAGGTCACGACTAACGTTCGAAGGCAGACAGAATTGCCAATGGACCAGTTTTTGTATTAGTTCACTAATTACTGATAACTTGTGAAGACATCTGACAAAATTCCAAACATTGGTAAATTTCACTGATGGTGAAAGCTATGATGCAGCCAACACGATATTTAAACCAATTTGGTCATAGCCATTGTGTGTCTTGCCTCGGCATACATAATTCACATATCGCTGCAAAGAGACTGTAGTACTCGAGGTACAACCTAACATTGTAAATACTCAATAAGTGTTTAGTAGTGACATGAAGGTTTAGGTAAGCAGAAAAGAGAATTTCCTATAGACTGACAAATTTTTATTGGCAAATGGTGTTGCTGGTAGCGATACTTATGATAAAGTTCAAAAGACGGTCGAGTTAATGATGAATAATATTTGTATCAGTTTAATGTCCGAACTCACGACACTCCTATGAAGCAAAGAGTTGTGGAAGAATCTCTGCCAGTACTTGCCAACATCAAAATAAAGACCAGGCTTCATAACTATAGAGGCACAAACTCACAAGGCAGAGTCATATTATCCAATTAAACTCCCAAACCATGGATTAAACGATATTAAGTGTGCATAGCGGAATTCCTTTTAAGTACAATTAAAACTCTTAAAAATTCCTAATATATGTGTAAAACTTGGGCACTGTGGTAGTAAGCAATTCCACGTTAGTCTGCTTATTACATACATCACATAATGAAACAGTATTATTTACTGTTTCACTGTGATATATCTAACAAATAAACGAATACGGAATTTCTTAAAAGTTCTAATTTTCCCACAATTACTTTGGGTTGGAGTATAATCCACTAGTGATGTTAAATAAAATAACTTATGGACTAACATAATTAGTAAATTCTAAAAGCTGCAAAAACCTTGTAAGCCTCCGCAAAAGGCAGGATACTACTTTTGCATACTGCTGTGAAAAGAGGCTTATTGATTTACGGCACTTAAAACCATGCACATGTACATGGGGAACTAGTGCCGAAGAGATAATCGACTGGTTTACTTACCCACATTAGTCGAACCTGCGACTGATTCTTTTTCCCGGATCCAGTCTTCTTCATCTTCTACGTCTCTAAAGAATTGGTGCAACTTGTAGGCATCTCTTAACTTCTCACGACGTTGACTTAGAGGGCCTTGCAGGTCATGGTAACGCTGGGCTAACTGTCTTTGTTTTTCTTGGATAATAGGAGCGTCGAAATGACCTTCTGCAGCAAATGTGTCAGCCTGGACTTTGAATGCATCTATGCGTTCACGATGAGCAGCTACATCAGATTCAAGCAAGTTGTGCCGCTTTTGTGCGTTCATCACACCGTTAAGATCACGACCGACATCCTCCGAGGCTATCTGAGCTTCAACATCACTTAACCATAACTCAACATCTTCTACGTTGCGAACAAACTGTTGTTGCCTACTTGCTTGGTCTAAATTCTTCTTCTTGTTTCCCATGGCATTTACAAGATGAGACCAAGTTTCGTCCAATTGGTCAATCTTTACTTTTATTTCTGGTGAGTTGTAATGGTTCGCATTTAACAAATCTTGACCTGTCTTTTTGATATCTTCAACGCGGGATTGGTTGGCTTGTATTTCTGCCTCGAAATTCTGATGCTTCTGCACCTTTGTTTGCAAATTCGTGGAGTCTTTGTAACTTTCATCAAGTGCATTTTTAAGTTTTTCTGATATCCATGACTGCATTTCATCTGCATCTCTATCAAACATTTGATAACGGTGGGAATCTTCAAGACGCTGACGGCGGTTCTGAGCTTTCTCCTTTAATGCATTTCGTCTATTTTGAAGACCTTGCTGAATCTCATGAACCTGTGCAGCTGCATAGTGATTTGATTCGATTAATTTTGCGGCGAATTCATCAAGCTGTCGCATTTTTTCTTCTTGTGCTAAAAGGGACTTTTCGAAGTCTTCATGTTTTCTTATAAGTGCTTCAACAGAATCCAGTGAGTCTCCTACATCTTTTATTTCTAAGAGGGCCTCTTGCTTTCCAATCCAAGATTCCGACTGTTCAGCGTCGCGGTAAAAATACTGGAGACCCATACACTGCTCTAGCTGTTCCCGTCTTTCCTCACACAACTGCATCAGAGAGGCTCTCTCCCTTTCAAGGGCGGAAAGTTTAGCAGCTATGTCTCCACTACAGGGATGGCCAACACTTATTAATGCCTGACCTTCTTGCATGCATGTATCGAAACTGTCAGCTCGGGAATTTATCTCAGCGGTGTATTCCTTATGTCGCTCTACTTGGGCTTCAGCACCAGCTACATCTTTTGCCAGATCATCCGCCGATATTAACGTTTTCATGTCACTCATCCAGATACTCAAGTCTCTCCAGTCAGCCAAAAAGCGATGCATCTTGAATGACTCTTCTAGTTTACCCCTCCTATCTACAGCCTGACTTTTCAGCTTCTCCCATGCAGTAATTAAGGCGTCATATTTGCCTTGTATGGTGTCTTGCGAATCAGGATGCTTCTGTGCAAGAGCCTTAGCATCATCTCCAAGCTGAACAATCTTTTCATCTAGGGCAGTTAGATCCCTTTCTAGTGCTTCGTGCTTCCTTTGTAAGGCTTGGACTGAGGCAAGATCACGACCACAGTCCTCAATGGACAAAGGAATGGACTTTTCATTCACCCACGATATAGCTTTATCCGTGTCTCTGAAGAAGCGCTGTATCTCATAGGCTTCCAGAAGCTTTTCTTGTCGTTTCTTAGCCAGATCCTTCAGACGCTCTAGAGCTTCGCGGACCTCTCTGGATTTTTCTATGACTAGGGCATCCTCAGGAAATTCTTCTTTTAGAAGTTCATCTGCCTTCCGATAAATGTCTTCGGCACGACTTTCTTGATACTCGAGATCCTAGAAAATATGTATTATGTATTTGCTGACATACCTTTGTAAACTCATCAAACTTTTTTTGGAGTGTCTCAACATGTTCCAAGTCTTGACCGAAATCCTCCGAAGTTACGTAAGTTTCTTTCTCACGTATCCAGAAAAGTATTTCGTCAACTTGGCGTAGAAACTGAACAAATTTAAGCGTAAGGTTAATAAGACGAGATTTTTCTCTGAACATAGCCATAAGCCTTTCCCACAGGGCATGCAGTTCATCAAGACGGTTCTACAAACATGAGGAGGAGGAAATCATATTACTTTGATAATCTCTGTTGCGTAGTGCCCCTGACCAATCATTTCTTCTCCCGCAGAATCCAGAGCTGACAGTGTTTCAGCATGAGCTGTTACTTCGAGCTCAAACGCTTGATGTTTCTGTTTTTTCGCCTACAAACACAAGTATGTAACAATGAGGTGAGGGTAAGTTACCTGAAGATTACTGAGTTCTTTAAAATCCTCATTTGCATATGTTTGCAGTTTTTCATTGATCCAACACTCAAGTTCATCGGCATCCCTCTTAAAATATTGATATCTAACCAAATAATTTAAAAAGACAGAACTGACCTTTTGGCTTCTTCCAACCTGTGGCGACGATATTGTGTCGCTTCTTTGAATGCGGAGTAACGAGAGAGAACTTGCTCTCTACGCTCGCGGATATCTTCCGGAGTTTCTAATATCTTAACTTTAGTTGGTGGCTCGGCCATTCTTGAAAACCTTGTAGAACCGAAACTACCTTTGATAGTACAAATTACCGAGGTGGTGCATATAAACACAGATTTGACCTTGCCTGTATCCAATACAAAACATACCCTGAAATTCAAATAACTCATAACCAAGGATTATTTCTTAGATTTTCTGCAGTTACTCATGCATTGTTTTCAGTTGAGCAAACTATAGCTAATTTATTGAACCGACAGTCGTTCCACTGTTATAAGTTACTTTCTCCAAATCCAGATTCAGATTCAGATTCAGTTGATAAGGATAGAAGGCTCTTGTGGCCTGTGTTAATCCTTGCAAAATATATCTCTGCAGAGATCTAACTTCTCTTTGAAAGCGTTCACCGATGGAGCTGTTACTACGGAATCAGGTAAGGAGTTCCAGTCGTTGACCACTCTATGAGAGAATCTAAATTCTGCACGTATTTTAATCGTCCTCGGTTTGAGCACATTTTTGCGGTGACCCCGTAAATGTATCCTAGAAGGGGAGAAAAGTTTAGAAAGGTCAGTTCCTAAATCACCCTTAAGTATACGGTAAGCCAAAATTAGGTCGCCTCTCTTCCTTCGGTATGATAACGGAAAGAGATTTAGATGCTCCATCCTCTTATCATAAGGAAGGTGTGATATACCACGAACTAGTTTCGTTCCTACTCTCTGTACTCTTTCCAGGATATATGCCTCCTTTTTGAAGCATGGACCCGCCGCTTGTACGCAGTATTCTAGATGAGGCCCAACATATGTTGCGTAGAGTATTTGGAACATGCCCTCATCTAATCGTTTGAAAGCCCTACGGAGTGCCCATAGCATTCGAAAAGCCTTAGCTGCGGCTGCATTGCAGTTTGCAGTTGTTTTCAAATCATTGCTGACAATGATTCCTAGGTCCTTCTGTTCGTTAACATCAGGTAGTTCTGTGTCCCCTAGGGAGTACGACGTATAAGACTTCTGACCTAAGTGCATTACTGCGCTTTTCCTAGAATTCATTTTCAAACTCCACAGGTTCGACCACTCCGCTAATTTATCTAGATCAGTTTGTAGGGCCAACCTATCCTCGCTATTGTTTACAGTTTTCCATATCTTAATGTCATCTGCAAATAACAATGAAGATGAAGTAAGAATCCCTGGTAGCTCATTAACGTATAATAGGAATAGCAAGGGGCCTAATACAGTTCCCTGGGGCACTCCACTGGATACTGCTTTCCACCCATCCCATGGCTTAATCTCTGAGACAGGCATACTACTGCTGGCTGTAACATCCTAGTGTATCTACAGAACAATACATTTATTGACCGAATAATTCTTCATTGGTTTTCAGAGAAACAAAACGCAGGTTTGGCAAGATAGGTGACCACACGATAATCGTGAGTGATACTTCTAGTTAAAGTTGACAGGATAACGGGCGCGGTGCCATTCAAGCAGTGAAATTTAACTGGTTTCCATAGTTAAGTGGTTGCTCGGGTACATTGTACTTAGCGAGGCAGTGCAGTGCGGACACTAATGAAACCACGAGTGCCTTACAATTGGTGAGCCGGAGCATCACTTGTTGATATATCTCGTGGCAAGTTTATTCATATTTTCACTTATTTAACGATTGTATTGTTTTTTGCTTTTGCACGCTACATTATCATTATTTCTATATTTGTGGTCGGGTTATTCGATTAGTGTAGCGTTTCGTTCTGTTCACTCGCAACAACATATCACAAAGATGGCTGCAGATGGAAGCCACTCTGCAACTTCTCACCTTCTGGACACACCACCTATCTTCATGGCCTTCTAATATGGAGGCACAGAGCGCTCTGTCATATATCCATTCACAAGGAACTCACTCTAACTAAGTTATCAATAGCTTCTCTAAACACAATCTCAGAAGCTAGCACAATTCCACCCATAATTGCAGAGCGCCTAAAGCCGAAACCCTTACAACTACTTGAGACAAAGTCTGAGAGATCACTGTTTTTAAACGTGACCGACTTGGCTGACACCATTATTATTGCAGTTCTCCTGAAGCACTATCGGCTGATAGTATACACTGGCAAGCGTAAGTCTGTGGATATTATCTCGCGACCCTCAGTCTAGGGAATCGCCTTCTCTTAGCCCACCGTATTCTAACCCCTACACTTCATTTTCCTGTGCTCCTATCATCTGATCTAGTGAAGTTTTCAAACCCAGTCGTGGTACACGTCGTGTAACGACTGATGTCTCGTATAAAATCACAACTACTGACTCACTTGTATTAGCTAAATCATGGGAGCTGTCTCCAGAGAAACGACAAAGTATGATTTAGGGAATCTGATAGTAATGGGGATACTCAGACCATTTGACAGCCCATAGTTTTCATTTCTGTGTGTAGTACCTGCGAGTAACGTCATGGACAGGGAGCTTTGCGTTGATCACCGAAATCTCAGTGGTCAAACAGTCCCAGATAGTTGTCCATTCTCGAACATAAACAACCTGATTGGCTCTTTGAAAGGAGCGCTTATTTTCACTAGGATTTATCTGAGAGGTGCCTATCAAAGTATTCCAGTTCATCCTGATTATGTCCTGAAAACCGTGGACATCATTCTTCTCGGTCTTTCTGAGTTTTTTGAGATATCCTTTAGTCTATGCGTCGCTCAAATACTTTGACATTACATTCATACGTCTTTAGGGAACAAGACTTGGCATGTTTCGACGTTTTTATAACGAGGCTGCACTGACCAATCTTCCAAAAAGTTAAAACGAAATGCTAATCTTGATTCCAGAAGCCTTGGAGGCTTTCAAAAAATCATGATGGCCCTTGAAGATACCTTTATATTGGTGAACATGGAATTAAGTCTTCCTCTTAATTTTACTTTTGGTACATTTTAAGCAACTTTTGAAGCTATTCTACAACAACTTGTAAATTAGGCTTAGATTCATTTCGCCTTCTTTTTCAGCAAGCTGTCTGCGTTATAGAGCGTTCAGTGTCAAACTACTACCAACCAGGCTTCCATCAGATAGTTCCGTTACTTCAGTTAAAGTCAGGGTACACTGTCTTTACGAAATGAAAAGCATTGACATACACCTTCCGTACCATAAAAGATAGATAGTCCCTTAGTGAAATCCTCCATTTCGCCCAAATGCTTCAACCCGCACTGGAAACACACCATGTCTCTCATGTGATTAACCCAAATGAAGACAAGATTTCTCGAATTTACACAGCCTCAGCAACGCTGACTACTGGCACGGGGAAAGTGGGGTGTTTTATTCTTCAAACATTAGGGATGACAGGTAGTACCACGATTGCTTTCAGCATATACGGAGCGCACCACATGCCAAAAACTAGGGTGAGATATTGCGTTACACAAAATAAAGAAATCTGGAAAATACAGCTATAATCCGGAAACTATTGTAGTATCTACAAAATATACAGAAGATTTTATAAATCCTACTGAAAGGGATCGAAGTTCGTCTATTAAACTTAATTTAGGCCATTTGATTTCCAGCGATAAATTCATTTATCTGTGCTGACTAGATCGGATAATGTGGACATCTTTAGTCCACTTGCACCCCATTCTGAGCACTCATACCTAGTTACGTGTGTGGAAGACTGCATTTGTTGACCGGTTTTCATCTACACGCCTAATACTACGGAAAAAAGCAACTCTCCTAGTCTTTGAATGCTCTTCTACGAATACAACGAAAATAGGGTGGGCGTCTGGATCGGCAACCCACAAGGGACTTTTGGATGAGCTGGGATGCAAATATATTAAAACCACGGCGTACTATTTATCTGCTAATGGCAAGGTAGAGTGCTTTTGTAGTCAACTTGAAGCTGGTTTAATGGTTGTTGACAATGTCAAATGGACAGATGGTCTCGTTTTGGTCCTTCTCAGAGGTATCCCCACCATCGAAAATGATACACACTGGCTCTTCGTAGGAATCGTTCGCAGCACCACATTACGGTGAACCTGTTTCCATTGTGGGCAGTGAATCGAGTGTTTCTTATTTTCATAGGCATGCCCAAAACCTTATTATATTATAATTATTCTCTTGGTTTCTGAGTGGGACAGGACTTCAGCAACACATCTCCACTTCGTTCTATTTTCTGCCATCCTCTTCAGCTGGGTCCACGAATGCCCAAACTCTCTCATCTCCTCCCAACACGATCTCCTCCATGTCATCCTAGGACGACCCACTCATCGATTCCCTTCGGATTCCACTCGAGCAATTGCCTGCATTGCGCTCACTGTCGTTCGGCGGCCTCCTCAACGTATGCCTGATCAGTCCGTCTTCATTTTCTCTTACATATTAGTTGAGCAGTTGGCTCTCGTCTGACGGTTTGTTCCCAGCCAGAGTTTCTTGTGCTAATTCTTTATGGCTTCCTGGCCAGCTGTCCTGCGATTTGATCTTCAGTATGGAGCTAGAAAACGTGATATCTGCTGATAAAAGTCTGTAACTTGTTAGAAATCCTTTTCGTGACGCGCTGGGCAAGTTTCTGACCCGTACAGAAGAAGTGACTGACTTCTTATTTGTGTTAAAAATCCGAATTTCGCTTTTTATACCTGCTGGGTGCAGAAAATTTCCAAACTTGCCTTTCCAATTCTGGCTAGCTTTAACATCTTCAACCGTTCGGCGTTCCTGTGGTTGAAACAATGCTTCTTGGCCAGATAAGGGAAGGAAGTAATCCAGATCTACTAGTGTTCCAACGTATTCCTGTCTTCTCACTCTTGATGCGCAGCCTGACGCATAATCCAGTCCACCACCACAACTAGGAATATCATCGGCGATAATAGGTAGCCCCATCTTACTACCGTATGCACTTCAAAAGCCTCGCTGAGTTTTCGTTTGTGGATCACCCGAAACATAGCATTGTCATATAGCTGTTGAATGAGGTCGACAAAGACTTGTGCACTGCACGCCATAGTGTTGAAGTAGTTTCAGATTACTTATCAGTCAACGCTGCCTGTAGAACGCCTTTTCGAAGTCGATGACGTTAAGGTAGAGGTTTGACTGCCGTTCTATGCTATGTCTGATGACGATATGTAGAGTTGCAATTTTATCAGGAGATAATTTGGCTTTCCTGAATCCATCCAGGTTGTTCCGATGGGCGGAGTTCTGCATCCAGTGCATCTTTTATTCTCTCCAGAATGACTCGACTTGGTATTTTACTTGGCGTGGACAAGAGCATTATTCCTCGCCAGTTCTTTCAGAGGTTTAAGTAGCCCTTCTTTAGCGGCTTGACGGTAGGTACCCTTCCTTCTTTCCAAACCTTCTGCAGTAATGGCGTGAGCACATCTGCCGCAATCTCTGGCTCCGTTTTCAGTGCTTTGGGGGGAATTCCGTCCGACCTTGCTACCTTTCCTGCTGTCGCTCAGTGGCTTGATTGTATTCAAGATTTCCGCTTTTGCTGGAGCACTGGTTTCCACTGTCAGTTCCGTGAGTGCTGGTGGTGGTATTTCTGGACAAATCACAGGTGAATGTGGTCGAAACAAGAGTCTTCCCAAGTTGTCAGCCTATTGTTTTACTCATTTCTCCTCTTTGGTAATCAGGTTCTCTTGACCATCGTTCATAGGCTTCACGCACGTTGATCTCTTCCCGGATAGGGCCTGGTTATCTGATGTAGTGTTATGGGGTCTCTTTTACATGTGGCCTGTTCTGCTTTATCTGTCGGCGTGTCGTAGAATTGTCTTATGTCTTTCCTAACACTTTTCGCTTTTCTATTCAGTGCAGTATACACTGAAATTAGTTGCTACGTCTGTTGTCCGTCTCTGCACTGAGTCATCTCTTTCACCATCTTCCTCCCTTGTATTACCTTCCATGTGGGTGTCCATTGACAGCCACTGATTGTCTTGTCTTTTATTTCTTCCTAGAACAGTTGTACACGTCTCTCTGAATATCGCCTTCAGAGTTAGTTATAATGTTCTTCCATGCAGGTTTTCTCAGTGATTCCACGTAGCGTATCCGACTTTGCTTCGATCTGATCTGTGGTGAAGGTATCACTTTTAGTCTTATGCTTCAGTTTCCGAATGTTAAACATGAATTACAGGGGCCTGTCCCCAGTTGTTATGAAGGCTTTCTGCTCCACCTTGAAGGTTCCTTGAGCTAGATGATGGCCTCAGCCCATATCTGCTCCCCTTCTCGACTTTGTATCCAGCAGGCTAGCTGCGTCTCCACTTCCTTGAGATTGATATGAAATCTATTTGGTTTGTGGTATGTCCGTCAGGCGAAATCCATGTTGTTTTGTGACCCCGCTTACCAAATCAATGAAAGCACAGGAGTCTGGGAGGAGTTCTCCGTTCTCATTCACTTCTCTGAGAGCCACTTGACCTATGATTAGTTCTCTTCCTGTACTATCTGCTCCCAGCTGTGTTGGCATTCATAACGCCCATAAAGATTTTCATGTAGCCATTCGGAATTTTGTCCATTACTGTTTGTAGCTGTCTGTAGAAACCTTCCTTCTCCTCTTGTTCCGCGTTTTTTGTAGCACTGTGCGTAGCATTGGATAATTGTGACCCTCCTTCCTTTTGAATTGAATCTTGCCTTCGTAATTCTGGATGAAATTGGTTCTCACTGCATGAGATGCTTTGGCTGCCGCTGGTGACATCATGAAAGCCACTGAATGCCCCAGTGTGCTCTTGGTTGTTTTCTGGGTGGCCGGAGTAGTTTACTGACTCACCAGCTGATTATTTTGATAATCCACATCCATTTCATCTGCTCACGCAGATTCCCAGCACTTCTGTGTCATATCTTCTTAATTCTTTGGCTACCTGGGCAGCCTTTCGGTTGAGCTTCGAACGTAGGACGAACATTTCACATCGCAGTGCTTATTCTGCTCTCATGGAAAGAAGACATATCGACTTACTGGCTTCCCGAAGGCTTTCATCGGCCTTCTGTGTCATTAAGCCTCTCAGATTCCTGCGAAGAATAGATTCGACTTTTATATTTTTCTGCTTTTATATTTCGTTGTGCGTTGAAGTTTCTTTAGCGATTTGATTGGCATTGTGAGGTAGGGTCGCTAGACCTTCTCCCAAGTCTCCCTCTTTATCCGGGCTTGGGACCGGTTAGAAAACTAATGTGTCCGTGGCACAGTGGTTAGGACTCTCGCCGACCATGCACATGGTCCGGGGTTCGATCCCCTGCCGACGCACACCCGATATCTATGGTCAACCAGGAAAATTTGGGCTACCGATATCCATGCCGAAAATTCCATATATGTACTAAAAATACGGTGTAGCATCAAGCTGTAATAAAAAAATAAAAAAAACTAGGCGAGGCTATATCCGGGACTTTACCTGCTTTATTCTTCAACTTCAGCCTATAACATTCATGGAAAAGTCTAGTACGGACATGGAGAATATGGAAACTACTGATTTGGAGAGGAGGCCCAAAGAATTTATTGTCAAGCACTACAGTCGCATGAATATCTCTTTTTGAAATAGAAACGTGAATTACAACAATATATTTGTGATCATAATCGAATAAAATGCGCAATATAATATGTAAAATATTTTATACAGTGTACAGCTTTGGGAAAAAGGCACTGAGCCAGTGAAATTAACAGACAACCGAAACGACGCGTAACAGCGTCTGACTCTTGATAAAATACCACCGTAAAGAAATTTATTAAAGTGAATGGAGAGCGACAGGTGAAATATTACCGAAAACTATTCTATGTGAAAATAATAGTGACAATAGGAATAGGAAAGGATGGATGTACAGGTAGCTGAAATCACTGAAAAATAGATTACTGGCGGAAATGAGGACTACACAAATTTTGACATAGATTAAGACGATGAAAGATGGAATGGTTTGCAAATATAGCTTAGGGTTTTACATTTTTGTGTCTGCATTCAAGCTGTCCTTGTAACGTTTTGGGTTTGGGGCTTTTTCAGGAGTTGATTTACCGTATTTATGTAATTGCAATATATTGGCAAGACGCTTAAAAATGGATGCAACGCCCTGAGGTATCATTTAGACTTTTCCATAGTTCTTGATGCACCGATTCCCGTCTTGTAAGCTTCCATCATAAGATTAAGACTCATAGGAAAAAGCAGGTGACTTTTCCGTTTAGAGACCGACTTATTTATCCAAATAACTAGCCACATCGTCGACCGAAAGCTTGTATTGTACTTTCGGTTTTTAATGTTTTATTCAGAAAGCACGGCAGTGGTCAATTGAAGCGGGGAATTTACTCAAACACACGGAAAAGCATTCATCGCTCAGTACATAAAGAAAGCCCTGAAAATCGTACAGAAGATGTAGTTCCTTACTGATTGCGTAGAGACCAAGGGTGTTGATGTTCACGGATAGTACGATATATACTAACGCAAGATCTAATGCCCACAACTCTTATCGTATTCGTTTCACATAAACCAAAGACTAAGCAAAACACCAGAATTGATCGTCCAAATTGCGAAACATATTTCGGGACCAAATCGTAGTGGGAAGGTGACTGCTTAACTGGCTGGGTATCGTGCAAGAACGAGCTTAACATGGAGGCGTGCCAGATGGTGCAGATGCTTGACCGGGAGTCTTCAGCTAAACAAGACGACTTAAACACTGAGAGTCAACATTCAATGTTTAGCGATATATGATTTGACCAATAATTCTGGGGAAGTACGTATTACTACAGTTACTTGTTCCCCCCATCTGGATTGCTCAATCACTTACTACATCTGAGTATGAAAAGTTGTTTTTCATGATAGACGGGAATATGATGGTTCAGAAATCAACAAATTCTGACCTTGTCTCTCGTGATTTTCATGTGGTCATCAGATATCTTAATGTAAACACCCATCATTTGATACGGACTTGGGATGAGCGTTGTACTCAATCTTCTTTAGTGTATTTGAATTAAATTCACTAACCATTTGGTTCCACACATCAACACTGTTGGGAAGGTCCTTGTCTGTCCTAAAGGAACAGTCGCCTTTGTATTGTTACTTTTGTGTCATTGTATTATTTCCACTACATTTTAGAAACAGATAAAGTTCACTTTAAGTCACCTGATTTTTAACTATAGTAAGGCCTGGACTCTATATGTCCAGTACGGATAATGAGGACCAAATTCTGTCAACACGTTTAAACCTACAGCAGCATACTTTGTTACAGAAGCCCCAAAGCAGATGAATTTCTGAAATGACCAGAAATCATGCTAGTTTTTCTGCGGGTAACGAAACAGCCTCACCACGAACTGCCGGGAATAATGAACAAAGTTAATTTCTCTCGGCTGGACCCTCCATAATTTCAAGGCTACTATCATTGACATACCATCAAGAGTGAGTTATGGCTTCCATTTTGTAGACGATCGGAAGGCCTAGCGAAACATCTTGTCCACAGTGCAAGTGGAGCTCTACATTAATCATAGAAAGAGGAGACACCACTTGGCATCATACGCAAATTTTTTGGCGTATTGTGGAGGATCAAATAGGCTACAAATTCAGATGAGCTCCAGCCTTTACACATTCAACGAACAATTCGTTTGCCCGTGCGGAGAGAATCACGTTGCGGACAACTACATATAGAAGGCGTAAGAGCATGGTTTTTGACATGCAGTGTGATTGTATGTCAATAAATTCTGTTTGTCCTATCGTCAGTAAACAAACCCGTGAAAAGCCACCACCACTGGATTTCCCTTCAATATCTGGGGAGGTATGAAGGGCAGCCCAGCCACCAAGTAAACGAATCGGCAGGTAGTATGGCTTTAGAAACCGGCTTTTTCATCAAAACGATTATCCGGATTACCGACCAGCGACCTTTAACATTGTAGAAGACCAATGGTGTTTATGAACCTTTATTTCAGGAGGCACGTTAGAGGGCAGATTTCTTTAGTATCAATGTCATTTTCAGTATGCGCTGCATAGCCCATTGATTCCACTTTTGGGATAGATAATGTAATTAGATGTGCCTCTCAGACAGTGTGCCAAATCAACAAGACTAGCCGTCTAAGATGGCTGAAAGGTATCATTCTTCAATCTGTTAACTGTATCTACACACTAAATGGACTAAGTGATTCTGAAAATAAGGTTGATTGCAACTTCCTGATAGCACAGTGTTTGGCGTGGGACATTGTTGAATTAACAATGTGACTAGGATAACGATAAACGAGGCACAAATAGGAAATACATAAAGGCAGACTATCTTTCCCCCTCGGTGTTGTCATCTATTTCGGGCCGATAGCAGTGACACAATATTGGAGATGTTAATGACAATGTTTTCATGACCTAACGACCTGAGGAAACTGTAGTCACAAGAATTGAAGTCACTGGCAGCTGCTGACAAGGGTTCGCGTAGGTAGGTGGCAGTAAAGAGGGTAAATTTATTAGCAAATAAGGATAGTTCTGATGGACTACATTCAGGTGCAGACATGAATATTAGAAATGTATGTGTAGTTGAATCTGGACAGGTGTTTCGGTCAACATTTAACAATGAGGCAGCCAATTTTATAACAGAAGAGTGCAAAACATAAATTATTAGAACTGCGCAACAGAGAGTTAGTGAAGGTCGCAAGGCCACCGCCACGTTACTTCCTAGAGCTACATCGATCTTTTCAGAATAGTTTGAAACCAAATAGACAGACTAAACCATCATCACATAGGTCATGGAGTCAGGTTTCTTGAAGATTTATAACCCCTGCATTGAGGTATGCATTCGACGACACGCGGGATTGCAGGTAGTTCAACAGAAAGACAGCTGGCAATGCAGCGGTTCCGTTCAACGAAGCTCGGACCTGATGGAGACCCGTTAGTGTTGGCGGTGAAATTGACCAATCTACTTCGACGTGCGTTTCCCACTTTGGATGAAGATTCAGAGGCGCAGCTGCTAAGTTCCCAGTTCATCGAGAGTGTCCCAGACCACATTTCTGAGCAATTACAACTGGTTAACGCTACGCAGCCGATGGATATTAATGAGCTGGCGAAGGTGACCAGACAGCTGCTGAGCACAACTGTAGCTGCCACAGAGCTACCAAAACCAAACGAATTCGAGCAGAAAATTGAAGCGTTGCAGCGGGAAGTGGCGGCGTTAAAGTTGGGTGACAGGAAAGACCGGTGTTTTGAATGCGGTAAGCCGGGACACTCGAGGAGATACTGTCCAGAAAGGGGAAAAAGAAAAAGTTTCAGACGGTTTAATACGTGTTCTTTCTCTCGTATAAAACTAGATTTAGTGGGGGCTATCGAGAAAGGGGCTGTGTATTCGAAGTTGCGAGTGAATGATCAAGAAGTAGTATGTTTAGTAGATACGGGGGCGGCTTTGTCTCTAATATATAAGAACTTGTGTGCGAGTGTTAGTCCATGCTCATTGACAGTACAAACGGTAGGTGGGCACGTATTGCGTATCACGGGTAGATCGAACTGCACGGTCGTGGTTGGCAGCTGCGAGGTGACGTTCCCCTTCCTTGTTGTGCCCGAATTACGACGGACGATACTTGGCGCGGATTTTCTGCGGGAGATTGGTAACATAATAATAATATTTTATTTCTGGAACAGAAACCAGCCATTTTTACAGGCATGAACATATGTACACTAATTAGAACTTATAGAATATGTATGATCTGTTAATCTAGAAATAGATTGAATACTGGTAAATTTGAGAGAAATATTTAAAAAGAAAAGTACAAATAAGGCAATAGGTAATTTTCGAGATATGCTTTCAACTGAATAATTAATGAGATATAGCATCAAATCAAAACTGTAATTGAAAAAAATACGGTATGTCAATTTCACGCGGGAATTATAAACGATTACGTTAATTGTGGAAGTTAAGTAGCATTTTTGTACAGGTGCTGACGTGGAATATAAGGGATGCGGAATGAACAGTAATTGTAAGTAAATGATTCATAGAGAGTTTGAAAGTCCATAAAACTTCAAATTCACCGGTAAGTACACCATAATTGTGACATTTCCAGTTGTATATGAGACCAACTTTGAACTTGTCAGCAGATTTCATGATAGAGGTGGTTCCGTTATTCACCAGGTGGGCTAGCAATATTCCGAATTAGTTGAGGATAGCGGCATTGTTTCAGTGCCTTCGTTTAAGGTAGTACCTTTGAAAAAAGAAGAAGACACAAGGAAACCGACAGAGAGGTGCAGAAGTATATAATAGGTGTTAATAATTCAAAACATATGTAAAAAACATGGGGTTCATCATTTTTTTGTTTTTTTTCATTTAAAAAATACTATTTCCCCCTGAGATTTTCTAGTGATGGAGTTCTAGTCTTTCTTGCGAAAAGAAAAAGTTTAAGTGAAAAAAGATGATAATTTTACCTACTTATATAGGTTGAATAGGAGTTAAACACAAAAGTCAAAGTGCGTGAACTATGTAGAAGAAAAGCGAAGGCTTAATAATAACTGCTGTTTTTCTGAAGTATACATTTAGGTGTCCTTCTGAAGTAGGGGACTCATACCATGTACTTGCATTCGAGGAGTTTGTTATTCAAACTTCAGCTTTAGGCAAATTTTCAACTTCTGTTTTTTTAAATATTATTTATTCTCTTATTTTGCAGAAGCCATTCGAACTCAGGAGCCTTAGCAATAGAGTGCTGTCCCACAGTTAAGGGTGGTTCTCATATGTCCCCACCATCATATCCGCTGACTAGCAATCACCACCCTCCCACCTTTTTTGTGCAAGGCCCTGGCAAAATGCTTCATTTTTTGCTATATATATCTTTTAGTTTCTGTTATATGGTGCGATAATCGACACGCAAGCGAAGGTTGTGGTCACGAAATACGGACGTATCAGCATGTATGAGACCAGTGAGATAGCAGCGGTTAACCTGTCGAAGGTACACAATATGACAGAGTTAATTAATAAATACGATCATCTGTTTACTGGAGATGGGGACCCATACGGTTATTGCGATAAGGTGAATCATGAAATTCCGTTAAGTGGCCCGAAAGTAACGTCATTCACCACACGAAGAGTTCCATGTCATTTAGAAGGCGAAGTTGAGCGACGGGTGCGAGAGATGTTAAAAGATGATATTATTGAAGAAGCTGATAGCCCGTACAACTCTCCAGTGCTGTTAGTAAAAAAAGCGAATGGGAAGTATAGATTCTGCGTTGATTTTCGACAGTTAAACAGTATGACAGAATTAAGACCGTGTGCCATGCCAACAGTAGTAGAAACTTTAGATCGCCTACAAGGCGCAAATTTGTTTTCAGTTCTCGATCTTCGCTCAGGATACTGGCAGATACCGATAAAGCCAGGTGATAGAGATAAAACGGCATTCGTCGTGGGTCAGACACAATATCGATTTAAACGCATGCCGTTTGGTTTAGCAGGTGCACCGTTCACGTTCAGACGACTGATGACGCTATTACTTAAGAACTTGAAAAACGTTTAGGTGTACGGTGATGATCTCGTCATATATAGTCGAAACGAGAACGATCATGTGAGCCATGTGGAAGCCGTGCTGCGACGCATCGAAGAGTTTGGACTGCGCGTCAACAAAACCAAGTCTCAGATAGCCAAAAAGAATGTTTAGCGATGGTATGGGTAATCGACAAATGGAGACCTTATTTACTCGGCCGGCGGTTCCACATCGAAACGGATCATAAGCCGCTACAGTTTCTGAAGACAGCGAGAGACCCGGTGGATGTTGCGTCTTCAGGAGTACGATTTTACCATCTCACACGTTCCTGGAAATGAAAATGTCTTGGCCGATTTGTTATCGAGACCAGAAGACTAGTCTGAGTTGCCCGAGGTCGCTTACGGAGTGCATGCAGTAGAACAAGACCCACTAAGACTGGCACGCAGACAAAGGTTGGACGATACGCTGAATACAGTAATACAGGTGATCACTAACGGAATAGAAGTGGATCCAGCTACAGCGAGTAAGGAGCCAACCACACTACTCAGACAGAGAGATCGACTAAGAGTGAATGTCTACGGGACTCTGACCTGGCGAGAGGACGATGGAAGCTGACTAGCTGTCATACCTCAATCGTCGTGCCACGACATGATAGAAGAATGCCACCAGCTAGCACACACCGGAGTGGCCAGAACAACCGACCTCTCGAGACAAAGTATTTACTGGCCAGGTATGAGACAAGACGTAGCAAGATATGTACTTGGATGTCCACGGTGCCAGCTAATGAAAGGCGACCGGTGCATACGACCACCACTTCAGTCGATTCCAGTTACGGCGATAGGTGACTTGTGGTCCGTAGATGTTATGGGTCCATTTACTCAAACATCCAATGGTAATCAGTACCTCTTGGTGATGACGGAACACGCGACACGATGGGTAGACGCCGTAGCAATCCCAGACTAACGCGCAAGGACCGTGACAGATGCAGTAGTTAGACACATCGTTGCAGACCATGGCGTACCAAAGACAATACTGACAGACCAAGGTCCGTGTTTCCAAAGTGAAGAATTTAGTTCCCGTTTGCAACAGCTTGGCATCAAGAGGACCCGAACGACCCCATACTATCCACAAACGAATGGCCTGACGGAGAGGAACAACCGTACGCCGAAGGGGTGGCTGGCCTCGAAGGGCGGTAACTGAGAAACGGAGCTGCCACTGATTCTACTAACACATCGTGCCACCACCCAGGAAACAACGAAAAAGCCACCCTTTCAACTGATGTATGGTAGAAAACCACGATTACCGATACACAACGAAACCTGGCCCCTTCACCAAAAGTGGAGTACGACGAAATTAAAAGCAGAACGGAAAGAAGCCGTCAAGAATGTAATGCAGAAGCAGCGGAGGGATGTTGCGAAGTCTCAGCTGAGAGAAAAGACTCAGTGCATTACCTTCTCAGTCGGGGGCCAAGTGAAGTGTAGAGACAGAAGATATGCTGTCGGATGCGGGCCAGGTTCACGCAAACTCCTTCCAAAGTGGGAAGGACCATACACAGTCACAAAAAGACGGGGTCAAGCATATACCATCAGAAGAGGTGACAAACAAAAACGAGTTAACGCCAGTCAGATCCAACGATGGGTGCATTGGGACAAGCCGGTCTGTAACAATCATCAACGAGAGGATGCATCACCTAGAAGGTCGGAACGCCTGCGCGCGAAGATATTTGACGGGGGGACGAGTGTGGTGAGAGCCGTCTACTAGCCAAATTGGTAGACAGTAATTTACGTCAATATTTACGTTCCCAAGATTTGTCGTGAGAAAATGTGAACAAAGATTGATTCAAAACCGACCACAGCAGACTTTGCGTAGGCGGATGCAGTTAACATATAGAGGATTTGACATTCAAGATGAAAGATTAACTTAACGTGAGAAACAACCAATCGGAAGACTGTGTTTGTTTGCTTAAATATCTATAGTAATGTACATGAAAATATATAAATATGCGTTGATTTCCTTAATAAATGATCTATTGCCTGACTCTTGTCTTCTGTCGTTACAATATCTATCCTTTTTGGTACTGGTGCGATCTCTTGGCCGTCCATGACATGTCCTAGGAACTTTACTGTATCTGTACCAAAGACGCATTTGCTCTTGCTGATTGTTTTTTTTGCCTTCCAGTTTTCGCTGCACTTCTAGAATATGATCCTCATGTGTGTTTATGTTCTGTCAGGCAGTAAGTAGCAACTCTTTTTTGGCGTGATATGTCTTCCATAAATGTTTGAAATATTTGAGCAGCTTTACGGAGGCCAGATGGCATCCATGAGAATTTGTAGTTTTGACGAAGTAGCTGTGCCTTTTCCAAGAATTTCTTTTACAGCGACTCGATGCTGTGATAGGCGTGAGTTGAGGCCTTGCCGAGAATTTCTAAGTCCGGGTTGACAGTAGTGATCGACGAAGAAAGCTGCTGCGGGAAATCGAGGCTGCAAGTCAGCACCTCCTTACTTCACTTTGAAGCATGCGCTGAAGATGTCACCTAGTAGGGTGATGAAAGCTTCGCAGATTAACTATCCAGCTAAGAGAACACAACCACATCAAAATCATCCATCTGAGCTACAAATCTTCTCCATCATATCTAAGTCGGGACATATATTTCATGTCCCACTTCAGCTAACGTTAATGGTGTGGCTCAGCTAAACAGGGAGGTTCGAATCACAGCCATCATTTACGACGTAGAATGAGCTGTTGTCGAGGCATCCCTTTTCCGCACTTCCTACCCGACCAGGGGCTACTCGTTTTCGTTGTTTCCTTTAATGATCTAACGTTAGCTACAAGTCCTGAGATCAGTGACCTGTGACAGCCATAGATCATTACAGTGAAACAGAAATGCTAACTCCTACATTTGTATTATGCAAGTTGAGTGTCGAAATCACACTGACTGCACTCTCTTCCCATTCAGAACATAATTTTCATATCCAATAAAAGCCGAAATACCATTCGTCACGAAATCTATCCATCAACGGAAACCTGGATCCTAATAACTACTAACGTCATATGAAAATTTTATACCCACCAGTAAGTGTGTATTAGCAGGATTTCGCAGACGCCAGATCGCGGTCTGCAGTCTTTTGCGTAACTAATAACTGAAGACTTCTCAACTTTTATGCTTCTTTTTATTTTAGTCATTTCATAAAGCCATGTATACTTTAACGCAAGCTTATGAAACCCTTGCATATAGTTTTGACACGACCTTTGTCACTCAGTTTATCCGGCTATGGGGGAATTTCGCCCTGCATATGTCTGGCTAGTGACGATTGTGTCTTCTGTTACACCTGCTCCTTGACTGATTCCTCTGACTGGCCCAAACTAACCTGGAGACCAAACTGTCCCGAATGTTACCAAAATTGCTGAAAACAAAATACAATACGTATTGCCGTTCAAGAAACCATTTGCTTGATGATGATATTGACGGAATATAAGTACACGTAGTCACCACACAACGCAACAATCAATCACTTGTTCCTTGAAAACTAGGTCATCCGCGATCTGTTGTCTTTGATATTAATCAGTACAGATACACGAAGTTATTACTCAGGGGAATAAACTGAATTTTAAATGAGAATTCACGGAGATGCGTGGTACTCCACAGCAGCCTGCGCATAATGGCAACTGTCTGGAAGTAAAGGTCGCTCCTACGTAAAGGCGTTAGCAGACACTACACCAGAATTACCACTCTTAAGTGGTTGTTACATCTGTGCATAATAGACTATTCGAATCCCTTAAGTTTATGAGACACGTATTACAACTTAAGTCTTAAGTCTCCTTAAGTTTAGACCATTTCCACTATTATTTCATATCAACCCCTCTTCTTACCAAAATGTCATTGTCCTCGGACTTTCGCACGTGATGTGGTTCACAAATGCCAAGCCAGATGATCTGAATCGTGCCATTTTTGTATTAAACTTCACCACACCAACATACTATTTGTACATTTAATTACGCGTCCCCTTTCTCCACAGTCACTTTTCCGGAGCATTATCACGATTTATCCACTGCTTTCGAGCGTGACTTTTCAAATGCCAAAAATTTATTTATCTGAATTCAATACCATTGCATCATTTACTGCTGGCAACCACTGGCAACTCGCAAAATGAAATCTATATACCACACAATGTGACTTATGCATATTAATGGTAATATGATGTTTCATTTTCAATCTGAAATCACTGCGTAGCCGGTGTACAAAGACAAAAAGCGAACTGGCTACCGTGCGTTCTCCAGAAACATTAAGACATGCGTTCTGATTGCCATATGATTACTGCATAGCTAGTCTAAGCCTTTATTCTTCTCTTTATATGCTACGTAAATTTCTCTAATTGCCATAGTTGTCTAATTCCTTCTATAGAGTGTACTGAAATCCGATCTTGGCAAGACTTCAAGGCAGCTACGGTCGTCATAGCTTTCTGAAGTGAGTAGTTACCAATTCCAAGACAGCTGGTATTGAGTGAAGGGTGTGTGTGGAGATAGTATGCAAATACATAGCACAGGTTTCTGGCCGGTTATCTTGAAGTTGAACAGAGTTTCGGGTGCCACAGCTCATTAATATATCTGACGTTTTGGCCGGTGTGATCTACACTTATATGCGAGGCCGTGAAGTCAGTTTTGATCATTTATTTCAAACAGCAATAGTCACACGTAACGGAATTTTCGGCTCTTTTTGCATACTACAACAATTAAGATCCATTTATCAAAAAATATAAATACGTAAAATTGAAAACTGAAACCGCCGAAAGTGGATGTCAGCGCAACATAGTGGCTTAAAAATAATACAATAAATAATACATGTGGTGATCTTTCCTAATACTTTACAGTGCATCTACTTATGCAAGAACTACATTTGTAATATGTCAGTGAAATCGAAATAGGTAATTTAAGAAGTTCATAAATTCATTTATGATATTTGTCTCTTCACACAAAACGTCTGCCAAATATGGAATGGTAGAATTTTTATACTTTGCTGTGCGAGCGTGAATTCTTATGAAATTCCCCCTGGTTTTACCCGACGAGTTACAAGGAAAAAAGCCAAATGCTTGCAAGAATTAAAGTGCCTATCAACAACAACGTCAGTTAGTTGAGTGAAAGGCATATACCACTAACTCTATTTACAGCCTTCAATTTTCTATGTAATGTGATATAGTCCTTTGAGAAGTCACGGTAAGAAAAAGGGAGAACAATAAAAAAAGAGTAAGCCGAATCCATGAATTAATAAATTGCAAGAGAAGAGGTTGCATTTATACCCGTAAGTCTCAAACTCTTTATGTAGTAATTCAAACGAAAATTTTTCTTAGGAATATACAGGATATGAAACGATCATCAGAGATTCGAAGAGAAAGGTGATGATGAGAGGTATTCGATTTGCTCCTCACCACACTGAGGTCAATACTGCATTAGTAATTGGTGAAACCGCTGTATGATTTATCACTACTGTTTGATGGCTTGTGTAACAGCGCGAACTTTTCTCCTCTTATCAGGCAGATATGGTGACATTCCTTTATAAGAAGATTTCTCCAGAAAAATTTCATCTGTCAAGCTTCTGCTATTTAACCTCCTCTGAGAAGTATACTTTCGCTAGCATAGTTTTCACCACTGCCATCAGGCTAGCCAAACATTCCCATAAACTCTTACCTCATACAGAATTGCCGCAACTCCATTTATAACGTCTGCACATATCACCACATAATAGCTTAACATAGAAGAATAAAAGCAAAGCGTTGAAAGTATGAAAAACCTTCGCACTTCTGTTACTTGCCAGTTGGCTTACTTACTTGGATGAATCGCTACAGTAAATGCACTTCTATTTTAGTTTCCACATCCTTAATCCCAGCTTGACACTGATTAGAACCGGTTCTATCTTGTCTCAATCCTACGGAAATCTCACACACGGAAAGTACAGAAGCAGATTAAAATCACTTTTCTGCATTTGATGGATACCGAAAAGCTTTTTTGTGCAAACAATGTCACATGATAGTGACTTTTGTTGGTAGGGACCGAGGGATGTGTTGAGTATAGTCAGTTGGGTCCTCTGAGTTATCCTGCCATCTGATTAGCTGAATTAGTTGATTTATATACATTGACGTTAAAAGACTGAAGCTTAGCACTGAATACCATTAGACGATTCAGTTACATCCTGCAACCTTCATGTTTGTTTATCTACATTGTTTCGATTGTTTACTGAAGGCGGCGCACGTGACCTTGTCATTTTACGAATGCCACACGATGAAGATGGTAAGTTGGTTGGACTATTTAATTATAGAGAGTCAAATTTTATGACAGATTTTATGAAGGCCAAGACGTAGCGATACTTTTCTTATCAATAGTGGGCAGTTGGTAAAGTACCCAAACTACCAAGTAAAGTATTAAGGTGTAGATACCTTGAAATTATTCTGAAGGGGTGTTAGCTTAGGTTGCCTTTTTATCTGTAAAACCTGCCATTATCCAATAGGCCGTTTTTTGTGAATTTAAGGTGACAAACGTTTCAAGTGCACTAGAAACATTAGTGAACTGCAATTAAAAGATTTTCAGCGAGTCATGACTCATTGAAAATCATTCAAAACAAGCTTTACTCAGTGATTTAGAGTATTAAGGTGACATTGTTTTCAAAAGATGATGAACGTCTTGGGACAAATGCAACTAAGGGAAATTAACTGGGTTTGGTGAAACAGCCGCATTTCATACGTCCTCGTTTTCCTAACATATCCTAACTCTTTTCGTCGCATATAAAATCATAACGTGTGTGGGTGTTTACCATTATATCTAAGATTTTCCAATTGACTACAGGTGGAATGTAGATTTTTGCATCGAACAAACAACAGTCAACCGTAATTTTTGAACTCGTACTAACCTGATGCCAAGAATAAAATTGCGTCTCCATAGTGATATGCTTTTCCGAAACTGAAGCAGTATGGTGTACTCTGGTGCTTACCACGTGGACACTCACTTTTTCCCATATTGTAAGGTCTCTACGATACTTTTGTCATGAATTGATTCTAATTCTGGCATTTTGGTGGTGAATTATACGTTTTATGAATTCGTTTTTCAATTGTATTATTACTTTGGTATCTGCTTATTTCCCGGCTAGTAGCTTTTCCTTTAGTCCTATTACTCTTGATTATTTTCCCTTTGTGAGTACAGCCAACAATCCACGCAGAACATATACGATTCCCCCCTGCTTGGGTGTTCTAAAGTACTTAAATGAATCCTATGGGGCTATGGCCACTAACTAAACGATTGATTCATTTCCCAACACTGCTCATTAAGTACGCGACTTTCAGGTGGTATAGCGTTTCGTACCTGCCAAACATCTTTCGACTTAAATAAGTGAGCATTATCTTAGTCCTTCACATCTTATGTATATCCCATAGACTGGTACAGACAGCTAGATTGTCCATGGACAGGACTGTAATACGTCTATGATTGAAAAGCAGACATCATATAGTTCGAAGTTATCACTGATTAGATTGTTTCTTTTGGCTTTACCAAGCTAAACTCACCTCAAAAAATCCCGTATTGGAATCTTGTCAGAATAACAGCGCTATCATACACGGACTGTCCAAATGTGGTGTTCTTTATGTCGTATGGGGGTGGAAATGTTCGAGATACCTTATTCTTGGAGATATGGCTCATTGGCTTATGCACTGTTTTCAGCTAATAGCTTACTAGTTTGAGTTTCAGTGTACTTATTAGAGCTTGGGTAAATGATTCGTATTATCACCCCCTAAAAATGAGTGTGGCTCAGCGTAATGCATGAAAGATCTGTCGTGTCTAATTAAACTGTCACTTTAGTTGCCTAGAAGAGTGTTATGGATGTCTAGTTACTAATTATTGTGCTTTGTGAACAGCTTTAGGACCATATTGGAAGAAAGTTAAGGGTGGCCAGATCACATAGCACGAACCGTTTTTACTCTCGATCAACCACACGTGTCGGTGGCACAGCAGTTAGGACACTCACCGACCATGCACATGGTCCGGGGTTCGATCCCCTGTCGACGCACACCTGATATCAATGGTTGGCCTGCAAAATTTAGGCTACCGATATCACATGCTGAAAATTCCATACTTGTACCAAAAATACAGTGTGGAATCAAGCTATAATAAAAAAAATAAAATAAATTCATGCCTTAACTTTATCTTACGTCATTACTTTGTCTGATCTATCCTTTCTTTCTTTGTTTTGTAACACTCTGCAACATTTGATTATATTGTTTCGCATCCTTTCATTTTCTTTTTTTTTTGTTACCCAATTAGTGTACAGATATGAAGTGTATTAACTTGGACTCTTGTTGATAATGTGTAGCTGTCTTTGACATGTTATGATACACTACACTTTCCTTAATCAGATTTGATGGAACGTATTCGGCAAATTGTCAATCAACAAAAGTCACGCTGTTTGGACGGTAAGCATTCAAGAAGTTATAAACTTGATGATTGTGCACCAGGATACTAACTTTCAGTAGTTCGCGTTTATGTTTGTTTACATACAGTTAGTTGCCATTTGTCTCCTCCTGACTGGTCAATTAAACACATACTATCAGTCAGATTGTAAGATAAGATATTTTCGAGACTTCCAATTTTGTTTTTAGCATAAAATGCAGTCTTAGAGACGATAAAAAGTGCTGGCTGACTTTTTTAGCACGTTCGGTTATCCGCAGATCCAGTCAACGAAATAGTCATTTACGAGTTGATCACGGATTGATACCAGTTAGAGAACCATTGAAAACCAGGGAGTACTGGACAGCTGCTGTTTCATCCTAGTTTGGGAATCATCGGCAGTACGCACCCACTGGGATTCGAACCCAAGACTTTCCGGTTACAAGGCAAGCTCGTATGCCATTCAACCACTGGAACCCGATTCAATGGCTCATGAATTCTAACTGATATCAATCCGTGATCAACTCGTAGAAACATAACTAACCCTTACAAACCAAACTATAGGAAATAGTCATTGTTAGTTTTTTTATTCTAGGCGAAAATGACTTAGTATTTCCTGTCAGGAAACTAGAAATTGGTAATCCAAAAGCTTTATTGCATGCGATCTGAAAGGAATTTTATTGGCAATTAAAGTGCTATCTTATGGGACAGGTTATTTAAAATTTTCTGGGAAATTGTAAACTGAGACTATTAGCCGGGAGAATTTCTGTTTACTTGGTGTTTAGTGTGAGGGCTTCGTCATGCGTAATAGTAAGACTAGCTAGCCTTCGCTCATGGATTTCAGCAGATTCATGCTACAAGGAATTAAAAGACGACTTTTGATTACCTATATAAATGCAACTCCTTCAGTATGAAGTGTACCCGACTAGCATTACGTAGAGTAGCACAATAATAATAATATGTTCAGACGTACATAAGTAAATTTTCTATGGAATTGTTATCATTGAGTACTATGCATATCTGCAATCACTTTGTTATGGTTTGTGAACGACAGAAATTTCGTTTTGTTAATAATACTTTTTCTTTTTCCACATCTTATTATACTCTTAATAAAGTGGAGTCTTCTCCAAGTAATGGATTGAATGCAAACGGACTTATTATTAATGGTGATCATAATGCTGTTGAGTCATCGAATACATCTGTAATACGGAAAGTTATTGAAGGTACTGCACCGTCTGCCTATCCGGGTAAGTAAAATTAAAATATAATTAACTTTTTAAAAGTGTATAAAACTAGGAGAATAAATTATAATATTGAAACTACTACTACTACTAATCATAATAACAGTCAGTCAGCTTAAAGATAGAGTGAAGTGGTAGAGCACGTCGACCACTTCACTTATTTGAGAAGTTGCATCAGCCCCAACAGGCTTACTTACTTTTTTACTTTACTTCGGTTATCTCCTACGGGAGGATGAGCCGGCTTCATGAACATCTCGAATCATGGTGAGAGTCGTTTGTGAGGGAGTTCATGAAGTTTCATGGGAATTTAGTACGAGTGATGTCCCCAGAATCGCTCGGCCTTTTGTTTGAGAGTGCAGCTCTAGCCTTTACACAACCAAGTGTGACCTACAAGGTAGTAGGAGTGGAGTAGGGAGTCCACTATCCATTGGCAGCCGGTGACCGGAGTTCGGTTCATACGCCTTTTTGAATGGGGCCAGACATCCAACAAGCCCTTTGTCCATACGTCTGCTGGTGAGCTCCAGTGAGCTTCATACACCAGTCGTTGGAGGTTTGGAATCAGGGTTTAGCCATCTCCCCTAGACTGTCATCCAATGGACAGTCAACCCGGTGAAGAGCGCCGGGCATCCGCTTTCGCCCTCTCACTTTGGTGAAAAACACCTCCGCCACGTGAAGGCAGTGAGTAGGACTTCCTCAGGAGAGGCTATGTAAGACGCCCGGTCATTTGGGAGCATTTCAAGAGGTGTTCGGAGGGGTGGCCAACCCGCAGCGCAAGGCACCCACCCCAACGGGCTGTTTGCTGATGAAGTCGCAGCCTGGATACAAAAGGCTCGTTTGTCATTTGTCAGCTTATGGCATCTCTGGCGTTGACTTAATATCCGCCTGTCGATCAAAGGACATGTGTACTCCACAGAAGCAGTTCACTCTATCCTTCTTTACTGGCTGTGACACATAACCATTGGAAGTGGAAAACATGAAAAAGGCTAGCTAGTTGTCTTTCATCATAGGCTACTGAATTCTATCTCCCGCGTTAGTTGGTATATTAGCATGAGTCACATTGAGGTTAGGCGTCAGGTACTGGGTGAGGAGGGGAATTCAATCGATGAGGTTGTGAAACTACTTCAGTTGAGTTGGATAGAACATGTGTTATGCATCCATGCCTAGCCGTCGCCTTCCTCGACCGACAATCAGTCAGCTGACATAAGATGAGGTTGGAAAATAGCTAGTAGTAGTAGTGGTCAGACCAAAACGTGGCCTCATCAGTCAATGTAATCCATAACAATTAGTTTGAGCCAGTCACGTAGGCCGATATAGCCTGCTTCTCTGGTTGGGGTCCCTGAGGATAGTAAGAACCAATGAAGGCTGGAGACAATTGTTGATGTAACTCAAAATCCTCATAATGAATGGCAGTTCAGATGCCTTCACTCTTTGTAATTTGTCATATCCAATAAAACTCTATTGTTTTCCATATTCCTATTCTTTTTCCCTCACACTTCTGTCTTTTGAATTTCTCTTTAATTTTATTCTCTTACTCTGTGTGCTACACAGAGAATGACAACTCGAACTGCTGCTGCACATCGGCGCAAAGTTCTACGTTGAAACCAGTCAGTCAGTCAGTGTCATTTTATCCTATGTATTTGCACAAACAAATGTCTTTTTATTTATCTGTTTGAATGAGTTTTCTTTTTTTGTCTTTCATATCACAGGCTTTTGCCTTGTCACTGGAGATCAAGAAAATATATTGTCAAATAATAAATCTGACACGAAAGCCCAGCTTTTAAGACACCTACATGATACATGTCCAAAGAATCCATGCGTCAGACATGTCTCTGCAAAAATCGATTGTTCAAGACAAGACAATTCGCAAAGAGATCTAGTTCCGAATAATGCACATTCTCGGCGTCAAGGTCAAGAACTTATACACAAATATCTGGATGTTGTTTCACCTGGTAAGCAGTTCACTTTTTAAAATGAATAATTTGAGATTTCCCCGTCGATTGATTGGACCGAAGTGCTCGGGAAAATCTCAAATTCAATTAAATAATTATTATGACCCGTTGCACAAGAGGTGGCTCACGTGACCCGAGTGGTCTAGTGGATAACGTTTTGGCGTTTGGAACTAAGGGCACTGGGTTTGAGCCTCGGTGAGAACATCATCACTCACTAAGAAATGCAGGACGAAATGCACATCCTGGATTCCACTGCTAGTCACCATCCACAAATTGAATAATAGTTTAGTTTAAAGAACGGTTATTATTTCGATTAACTGACATTGTGTTAAAGTGAGACTACTAGTCCTAATAATTTGGATGTTTCCGATATGCACATGGTCATTGCTTAATTTTAGTTTTTATGCAGTTGTTGATCAGATTGCAGACTTAGCTGGGAAAAGACATTCACATCTACACAATATTTGTTAGCTGTACTTGACAGACCAATTTAACAACGTAGAATCTCGTATAAAATTATATCAGTTTAAGTTGCCCCACTCCGGGGAATTACTTATGAAAGTAGAGAAGAGAAGTGTAATGTAACTGTAATTTGTGAAAATGTATACGCGAGGGAATAATTAGATGAATTTTAGTGAAGACTTACAGAATCTAGGAGAGAACAAGTAGTGACTGCACATCTATGAATTTCACTCAGATCAGAAGGGCTTCGCGTGCTTTTGGAGGTAATAGGGGCGGTCGTTACTTCCCGGTTACAAACACCATTGAAGCTGAAAGAGAATATTAGTGTTGCATGACCTCGGGGCCCAGGGGACAACTGCTTGACGCCAGTCACACACATGGTCTGTCTGAATCGGTTTTTAGAGTTCTTTCTGTATTAAAGAAGGTTACCGCTGGTCTATTCATCACCGTAGGGTAAGTTGGGATGTATAATTTTTTGGGTCAAACTTTTCTACCCGCCGTCTCTTCAGAGTGAAGAGGAGGTAAACAACTTACTGCTGTTACATTCCTGTTCCTCAACAGTATGAAATTGCCCACAGACCACCGCCAGCATAGTGTAAACATCTTACACTATGCTGGTAAGAGCTTTTAGTTTAATCTCTATCCTAACAATGTTTCTGGCACTGTAGGACCTCTAGGAACACTGGTTCCAGCCAGTGTAACCTTTTGGGTCATTGTGATATGCAAGCTCGACCAACACCACGTCAAGGCAGCAGCAGCTATCGGTCGGGATGTATTTCTGTCATTTTATCAAGAGTTTCTAAACATTGAAGTTCAGTGTCTGAAATACTCACCTAAGATAAGCCTATACCTGTCTACCCTGGCTGGTACCAACAGTCAGTAAGTTCCTGAGTTTGTATCATGTTCTCGTCCCATCACCTCTATATTCCTTTGCCACCTAATCCTAATTCAGTTAGCATCATTTGTCGAGAAAGACGTTGGTTTGAAGTGTGTGGTATGCGTCCTAGCCATTTCAGTTAGGGCGGATGTGTAAATTCATCATTTCGATTTTGCCTCTTTACCGAACCCGAAATCTCCAACTTGATTATTACTCATGTTGAGTATTTATTTCACACTGTCAACTGCTGACTCAAGTATCATATTGTGCGTCGGTGGCACAGCGGTTAGGACTCTCGCCAACCATGCACATGGTCCGGGGTTCGATCCCCTGCCGATACACACCTGATATCAATGGTCGGCCTGCAAAATTTGGGCTACCGATATCATATACTGAAAATTCCATACTTGTAACAATAATAATAATAATTTGCTTTATTCCAAAACAGTACATGTGATACAGAATGGAATTCTCAGCATTTTTACTGCAGTATTGCATTCAGTTAGTACATTATCAATAAATAGAATTCTACAAAGATTAAGGAAATCACAGCTCATTATTACAACAACACATTGGCATGTCAGTAGCAAAGGAAAAGCTGAAACAGTGTTTGAGGGTGTTAGAAAATACGGTGTGGAATCAAGCTATAATCAAAATAAAAAAATAAAAATTCTCCTTATTTGTTTGAATTAACAACAAATCGTCACCAAATTAAAGGCAGTTGCGTAGCTCTATTCCTGTTTTTTTCTTTCTTAAACTTTTCTGACCCATTCAAAGATTCATTGTAGATTTGAACTTGTCTGTCTGATCGAAAATAGTTAAAATGTGATCACATAACACGAAATTTTCGTTTCTTTCTTGTTGTCAAAACATTCAATTTACTTTCTTTTTCTTCCAATGAATAAATAAATCTAGAGAATATTGACAAGCAAGCGGATATGAAGAAACAATGCGTACAGCCGGATCACACCAAGCACATTGGATTTGAATGTTTCACTTCTATGGATAACCAGTTGGCGGCGTCAAATCCTGATCAAAGCGAACCAATTAATAATAATAATAATGATAAGAACTTGAATGCTAATAAAAATGAACGCTTAGTGAGTAGTACTGCTGCACCCCTTGTGGCATCGAAATCTAGGAAGGGTATTTTCCGTCCGCAAGTCACAAAGAATGCAATAACTAAATGTACAGGTATGTTTATATATATTATTATTCCTATTATTATTATTCCTATTCTCTTAGGTCCCGAGTGGAGCATATAGCTTCAACATCACACCTGCATTTCACCCTGTTCTGTGTATTCCTCTTTTTAATTGACTGCACGACTACCCATAGACTCCCTCCTCCATGTCACCCTCGGAGGCCCAACTCATCGTTTCCAATTTGGTTCTTGATTGGTCCCTACCCAGAGTTCCCCTTCGGCTAATTCTTTCTAGCCGTCTGATCATCAGTATGGCGCCAGAGGAGGTTAGTAGCTGTTGATAAAAGTCTGCAGTAGCCTGTTGTGACGCGTCAAGTGTCTCACTCATGTCGAAAATCTGAATTTTCGCCTACATGCTGAATGCAGTAGATTTCCAAACTGATTTCAGAGTGATGAATGTCTGCCTGGCCTTTATGATTCTGACTTTAACATCTTCATCCATGACGCCTGTAGTTTGGAAGATGCTGGTTGGTCAGATCAATGAAGGAAGTAACCCCTTTCAAATTTCTCCCTTTGATAGTGATTGATGCTCATTGTTGGTTGGCTTGGTTATCTTCGTTGTCTCTGTCTTGTCTATGCTCATTTGAAGTCCTGTGTCTTTGCTGCTAGTCTCTTCCACCGAGCTGCTAGTTTTCACATGTAAGTCTTCAAATTTATGTGACAATAGGAAGCAGTCATCCGGGAAGTCGAGATCTGGAGTATCGGTCTTATCTGTCCAATACATTCCTGTCTTCTAGTTCCCAAGTACAGTCTGACGCATAATCTACTCCACCATATAATTAGGAATATCATTGGTGGTAGTAGTGTGGTGAGAGCTGTCTACTAGCCAAATTGGTAGACAGTAATTTACGTCAATATTTACGTTCCCAAGATTTGTCTTGAGAAAATGTGAACAAAGATTGATTCAAAACCGACCACAGCAGACTTTGCGTAGGCGGATGCAGTTAACATATAGAGGATTTGACATTCAAGAAACAGTCACAAATAGATGTAAGATTAACTTTACGTATGAAACAACCAATCGGAAGACTGTGTTTGTTTGCTTAAATATCTATAGTAATGTACATGAAAATATATAAATATGCGTTGATTTCCTTAATAAATGATCTGTTGTCTGACTCTTGCCTTCTGTCGTTACAGTAGTAGTAGTGGGCAGCCTTCCTTGTCTTACTCGTGACTTCGCTTCAGAGGTTTCTCTGATTTCTTCGTTGTTAATCACTTACATAGCTAGCTGTTGAATGAGGTTGTTGAAGATTTGGGTCACTGCATAGTATTGAAGTAATTACCGAATTACTTCGTGGTCAACTCTATCAAAGACATATTAATATATGTGTAAAACTTGGGCACTGTGGTAGTAAGTAATTCCATATTAGTTTGTTTATTAGATGTATCACACACAGTGAAACAGTATTAGTTACTCGATGATATAGTTGAATCATTTCTATTACACGTGTTTGCAGTTGATTCGATAAACAAAGCTTCTGTTATCAATCTCTCCCTCCACCGTGTTTCATTGGATTTTAAAACTGTCATCTTATCCTATCCATCCTGTTGTATGGTTGTGTGTGTGTAATTGCTTGTAGTGTGTGTGTGCTGTAGCTGAACTATTCTCCAGATTTCTTATCTCATTCGGGTCAACCAATCTAGATTTCGCCATTCAAACCCACAAACTCACTTAGAAACCAGCTTTGTCTGTTAAAGGATCCTGACTGTGGAGCCTTGAAAACAAGACAATTTAGTTTACCTAATACCCTGCCTGCAATGATTGTCAGGTCAAATACATAGGTCAAAGTAGTAGAACGGGGTTAGTCAGTCAGACTAGCGTAGCATAAAAACCTAGCGAAATCTAGATTGGTTGACCCGAATAAGATAAGAAATCTAGAGAATAGTTCAGCTATAGCACTCACTACATGCAATTACACACACGCAACCATACAATAGCATGGGATAGGATGACAGTTCTAAAATCTAATGTCACAGCAGGGTGGAGGAAGAGATTGATAACAGAAGCTTTGTTCATCGAATCAGCTGCAATTACGTGTAATAGGAATGATTCAGCACCTGTCCAGCCAGGAATCTGGAAAATTCTGCTACCCCTGTGACGACAAATAAGAGCAAAGAAAACTATAAAACTCAAGTTTCAAAGTCGTGTGATGACAACTAATATGATTATGAACAATAAATTTTGTTCGAAACTGTGTCATCCTGTAAATAATACTGTTTCACTGTGTGATACATCTAATAAAAAAACTAATGTGGAATCTATCAAAGACATTTTCATATTCAATGAATTTGAGGTCGAAATTTAACTGCCATTCTGCGCTCTGTTCGGTCGATGGTGATGCGTAGAGTTGCTATTTGATCCTCACATTATTTGCAATTCTAAACCCAGCTTGTTCCTGGGGAGGTCGTGCATCCAGAGAAGCTTTTATTCTTCCCGGGATGATGCGACTTAGTATTTTACTTGGTGTGGACAAAGGCACGGCTCCGCGCCAGTCCTTGCAGAGTGAGGTGTAAGCCGCCTTTTCTTTTATAGTTTGACAAAATAGCCTTTCTTCCAACATATCCACTGCAGTCTCTGTATCCGTTCCCAGTGCTTCAGAATGAATTTCGTCTGGAAGCCGCCTACTCTACTAGTTTACTTGTTTTCTAGCTGGTCCTAAGCTCGCTAGCGACTCTATCCCTTCAAAACACAACATAAACAAACCTCCAGGAAATATAAATCTATTAATTTGTTTATTTTAACTGACAGTTGACAGATCCAATTTTAGACCTAATTTTATCAAGTGACATGTTTATTTCAGAAGTAGGCGTGTTATTTAGTGATTTCCATATATTGTTTATTGACTGAAATCTCTATATGTTAGCTATATCGAGATTGCATGAAATATATATATATATATATATATATATATATATATATATATAATTATTATTGTCAAACATAAAACACTGGACATTTGTTGCTACTTTTTATAAACGCTTTTAAATAGTTATTTTTACATTAATAGTTTACTGTGTATATTTTAAAACGACTGTGACTTGGCTATATTGGTTTCGGTTTCGGTTTCCGTTCGGCCTATATTTTATTTCTTCTTTTATCACATGTTGTCACATAGATTGTTACTGATATCTATCGTAAGAAATGGTTACTGGGTAACCGATTTATTTATTTATTGATTAATTTTTTTCCAGGTGTTTGTTTCATGAAACTTAATTAAATGGAATTGTGCTTTATGTAGAGCTCTGCTATATTCTGTCATTTGTGAAACTACTTCACAGTCAATTTATCAACACCTGACAGCTTTTGTTGTTGTTTTAATACAGATGTAAATTTTTTTTCACCAATGATTAACCCTACACTGGTTTGATGACTGGTCGACATCCCAGTTAGTAGAGGACTATTGGAGAAACCAGGAAGTACTGAACAGCTGTTTTGTCCTGGTGCTCAGGATTTTTCAACAGTACTCACCCGCTGGGGGTCGAACCCAGAGGCTTCTGGTTACAAGGCGAGCTGCAGAGACTAATTCAGCCACTGGAACTCGATCCGATGGCTACTGCATGAATTCCAATTTCTGCCGTTTTGCGAACCAATCAAATCCGTGCAAATTATTACTTGATAATTTAATCTTACAGCGTCGGTGGCACAGCGGTTAGGACGCTCGCCGACCATGCACATTGTCCGGGGTTCGATCCCCGGCCGAAGCACTCCTTTACCCCGGTAATCCAGTAATAAGACTGGTAAAGGGGAATGGTTGGGCATGAGGCTGGCTAGCAACCCCATCCCGTAAAAATAAACACCACTTCTACCGAAACTGCAAGCCTCTAGCTTGAAGCCCTATTTTCCACTGGGAACGTGTAGGAATAAAAAAAATAAAAAAATAAAATCTTAATGTTTTCCATTACTATACAACATTAGATCAATACAACATCTTTTCATAACTAATTAGAGGTGTTTCATATGAACTGTGATCAGGATTTGACCAAACAGTTCCACTGAGTGAGAAGTAGGTAAATTTAAAGATTATATTTTTGTAAAGTCTCAGCGAAATTGAAATGAGTAATTCTAACGTTTCCTGCGTTTGGCAAACTGATCCCCAACCTCTTTAGGGAAGTTAATCGAAATTAAAATAACAGAGGTTTATATATATAAAAAGGACATCTTTTGTTTTTAAAAACATTATCTAATCATTATGAGTCATGCAACAGGCATCAAAATATAGTATGAACTTTGATCGAAATTTGACCTCAGACTTACAAATATTAGTCTACTTTTGTTAAACATTGTAAAATGTGTGTACTTTTGCATCAAAGTTTTAGTGATTACATGTCTGACTAAAGTTCATGGTCGTAGATAACTGAATAATGAGAAATATATATACGTAGATGTGGTATACAATGGTGCGTGTGTGCATGCGTGTCTGAGGGAAACAGTTGTAAGTCATTTTTGTCAGCCTCTCCAATCGGGAATTCAGATCAAGTACGGTTGATTAGTGATACATATCCATTTTTATTTATTAATCAGGACGTGCCATGCATCAGCTAACATCACGCCTATTCAAGCTTTTGGAATTCACATATGTATATATATATATATATATATATATATATATATATATATAGTGGCGTAGACACGATATCCGACTATCGACCAAAGGGCGTATGTACTGCTCATCAGTCCGCTCCGTCCTCCTTTATGCCTAGCTGTGAGACCTGGCCATTGAGAGTGGAAGACATGAAAAGGCTGGCCAGCTGTCTTTGATCATAGGTGCCTGCGTTCTATCTCCCGTGTGAAGTGGTATAATAAGGTGAGCAATATTGAGGTTAGGCATTGGTCGAGTGTTAGGTAAGGAGGGGAAGCCGTTCGACGAAGCTGTGAAATTACATCGACTGAGATGGTTAGGACATGTGTTACGTATGCCTAGTCGTCGATCGCCTTCCTCGACGGGCAATGTCAGCTGATATAGGGCAAGGCTGGAAAAGAGCTAGCGGCGGTCAAACGAAAACATGACTCTAGTCAATGAAATCCATAACAGTTAGTCTAAGCCACGTAGGAAGGTGTAGACTTCCTGACTGGTTGGGGTCGTCGGGACGGTAAAAATCAATGGTTGGAAACAATTGGTGACATGGCTCAAAATCGTTCTCAATGGCAGGTGCAGATGCATCCACTCCTTGTGACTTATGATTTCCAATGAAACTGTTTTGTTGTCCGTTATTACTATTCCTTTGTTTAACACCTCTGTTTACTGTCTCTAATATGCATTTCTTCTACTTTCTTCTCTTGCTTTGTGTGCTACATGGAGTGTGGCGATTTGAACTGTCGCACATCAGTGCAAAGTTCTATGTCGAAAACCGACCGATATATGTATTTTATTTATTTTTATTTTTTTGATTTACAGCTTGATTCCACACCGTATTTTCAGTACAAGTGTGGAATTTTCAGCATGGATATCGGTAGCCCAAATTCAGACCGACCATAGATATCGGGTGTGCGCCGGCAGGGGATCGAACCCCGGACCATGTGCATGGTCGGCGAGAGTCCTAACCACTGTGCCACCGACGCACGGGTCTCTGCAGTCAGTCTTTCTTTATATGAGCCGAAATCTTTCTTTAGAACCATCACCCTATCAAAGTTTCGATCTTTGGTTTCTAGTAGAGTAGTTTATTATTATCATCATCATCTTTTTTCTCCTTGATTTGTAGATTCTCAGACAGTTGCTCAAGACTACTGCAGTCATCATGCTGTTGGTTGTTCCACGCCTAGAGCTCACCTCAAAGCGCTAGTTCAACAGCAAAGGGAAGCCAGGCGACTAGAACGTCAACGACTAATAGAGGCGCAGAAAGAGGAACAAGCACGAATTCAACGAAACTTACAAGCAACTGCACAAGCAGCAGCAGCGGCAGCCAAATTACCTGTCACATCAAGTAGAAAAGTAGCTGAACCGACAAAAGTTGTCACAGAATCCACGACGTTGCAACAGATGATAGTGTCTGTACCGCCAGTACGTATTTTGTATAATTGATTACCAGTTAGTTGTATTATTGCAACTGAGTTTTTTCTCTCTCACCATATTTCAGATGTGGTATATTCGACACTGTAGTTTGAAATACTCCAAGTTTTGTTCTAATATATCAAAGGTTTGGTTACAGGATTTCATCGTGAGCTGACACTGGTTAGAGAACCATTGGAAAACCTGGGAGTATTGCACAGCTGTTTCGTCCTAGCTTGGGACTCTTCATCAGTACTCACCCACCGGGGTTTATTTAGTTACTGAGCAACTGAATGACCAAGAGTGGAATACTGACTGTGGAAATAGGTCGCCATTAGCTTTCAACTACAGGTTTCTTTTCTGGAACACTTGATGTCCATTATCTGACAAGAAAAGGTGCTTCGAATTGTTGTCATAATTGGGGGGGTGGGTGGATGAAAGTATAGGTTCATATCTCGTAACTTTTGATTTTCAATTTGTAAGAATAAACAAATTATTTGAGAAGAGTAATTAATTTTGATCACGGATTGATATCAGCTAGAGAACCATTAAGAACTACGGAGTACTCGACAAGTGTATCGTAGTAGTATGGGACTCAGTGCCAGTAGGCACCTACCGACCAGAATTCGAACCCAAGACCTTCCACTTACAAGGCCAACGAGCTTGTTGACCATTCAACGACGAGAACCGAACTCAACTCAGCCAATGTCATGGCTGTCCCTCACTCCCGACGGGGGGTGTACGTCACTGATGATTATTTTACTACTTCTCACTAGAACTCCAGGAAATTTCGTCCACTTGTAGAGAGTCAGTGACTAGCAAGCATCCGATTAATTCTTAATAGTTAGTTTGTAGGCATTTGATATGCTTTTCGTTTGTTTGTTTCCCTGACTGATATATATTTGTATTTATATTTTTGATTACAGCTTGATGCCACAGCGTATTTACAGTACAAGTATGGAAATTTCAGCATGGATATCCGTAGCCCGAATTTCGCAGGCCGACCATAGATATCGGGTGTGCGTCGGCAGGGGATAGAACCCCGGACCATGTGCATGGTCGGCGAGAGTCCTAACCACTGTGCCACCGACCCACTCACTCTGTGGTCATTCTCGAAACAAATCTCCAAACTCTAACTTTGATTAAATATATGCCTTACTAAATCATCTACGTACATTCTTGTCTGTATAGATCTGTTCAGTCGGTTTATATATATGCAGCTTTCATGACTAGTATCACTGAAATTGTGATAATTAGATAACATTACCATATCGGCGATGCAGTACACACCTATGTATGTCAAGCGTATGTTTAGATAAGCGTTAGGAGATTAAAATTCCGGGGTGTGTTTTCCACACTATGGTCATTAACACTGCCTTATTTATCGGACATGATCTGTGTCGATATTTAATGGACAGTTTCTTTTTAAATCACGGAATGCACACAATTGATCATAGGGAATAATAAAAAGACAGTTGCAGCGAAGAAAATTTTCTTTTCGACGGAATCATCAACTACGCTGTACATTCGTGTATTTATAATAATAAATGGGTAGGAAAGTTCCAGAATAATTTCTGGTCAAGGGTCAGATTAATAGAATTACAATTAGGAATTAAAATGCCATAATCGATTGGGGGAAGGATAAAACTCAAACAAAGCAGCATCATAATTACTGAGAAGATTGACATATTGTGCAACTGGGGGTTAGAAATGTAGAAATAACAAAAATAGACAGGATTTTTAGCTAAAAAATCTAGTAGGATCATAAGCAATGTGATGAATAATTGTTTATGCAATCAGCGATTAAATATGTAGAAATAATAAAATGAAAAAATAGACAGGAAGTTGGGATAAGAAAGTCAATGGGATAGTCATTATTACAAGAATTACCTGTTTATGATGGCCATGGCAGAGACAAGGGTTACACGTATTTCTTCTGGATACATAGCGTGGGTTTTAGCTTTTGGATGGCTAGTGTCTCGGCTATGCCCAGATGTCTTAATTTTACTCCCTTTGATAGGTTTGCGCGAATCTTGTTTAATATTTTGAAGGATTTTTCGAATGTGTCGCTGAATATCCCGAATTAACCAGATGTTCGTTCTCCTTTTACTAGCCAGGCTGGATAGTGTTCACGAGCGCGTTTTTCAAGTTGGCGCATGGTACGGCCGATGTACTTTGCTCCGCCAGAGAGCAAGTAAACTGGTATATGCACGCTGAAAAGTGGCCCAATGCGACAGATGATGTCTTTCGCGTTCTGGCTGAACAGTTTCTTGCAGGAAAATGTTAGTCGTAGGCTTGTAATTTTATTAATCTGACCCTTGACGAGAAATAATTCTGGGACAGTTTTTTAATATCGATATCTATAACTCTTTTACAAGTATTGGTTTTGTAGGGATTTTGTTTGATTGCATGGAGGATTTCATCATGATCTGACATCAGTTAGAGAACCACTGGAAAACCTGGGAGTACTGGACAGCTGTCTCGTCAGCAGGTTGAAGATGAGGCAGTAACTCATCGAAGAAGACATTGCGAAATGGTCGCGCTATGTCGTGAATTGGAAGAAGTTAGAATTCAAGGACCATTGGATCGTGTCCCAGTGGCTCAGTGGTCTACGAGCTCGCTAGCCTTGTAACCAGAAGGTCCTGGGTTTGAACCGTAGTGGTGGGTGCGTACCGCTGAAGAGTCCCCAAACTATAACTTTTAGTTATTTTGTGTTCATTACGCATGAAAAATATATTTGTCTCTGTTTATTTTTTAAAAATATTTTTCAGTTGACCTCTTATTCATCAGAGAGAGAACAAAAACTTGAGCAGCTTTTAAGACGTGAATTATTCCCACATGATCATCAAACACATGAATCGGATCTTCCTACTCACTTGGATCGAGATCCAATACTACACCTTAATAATGGTCAGGATTTTATAGCAGCTAGAAAATCTGTGTGTAACTCAACGCCGCGCACTTCACTGGCAAGTGCTTTGCCTTCGCATCAATACTGCAAAAAACGAAACTCCCTGGTTATTTTACACAAACCAGATAGTGGTAAGTGATTGAAAGAATTTTCGGAATATATATATGAGAGAGAATGACTTAATTATTATTATTATTGTTCCCTTGGGTTCCTAGTGGAACATAGGGCTTCAACTGGACGTCTCCACTTGTTTCTGTCTTCTGCTGTACTTTTCACCTGCATCCATGTTAATCCATACTGTTTCAACTCTTCTTCACATGATCTCCTCCATATCACCCTTGGACGTCCCACTCACCACTTCCCTTTCAGGTTCCACTCGAGCTATGGCCTGACGCGCGATGTCACCCAGCGGCCTCCTCAGCTCAGCGAGTGTCCAATCCATCTCCACTTTCTCTTGCATATTTGTCGGGTGATTGGTTCTTGCTTTGTTTGTTCCCATAGTTTCTTGTTGGTTCTTGTTCTTTCCGGCCATCTGATCTTGAGTATAGAACGAAGACAGCTGCTGATAAAGGTGTGCAACAGGCTGTTGGAAATATTCTTTGTGACACACTGGCCAAGTTTCTGATCCGTATAGAAGAACTGACTGACTTGACGTCGTTTGTATTGAAAATCCGAATTTTGTTGTTGATGCTGAGTGACTTAATTAAGGCTTTTGATATTCTGGTTTACGTCACGTTTCGTTTAGATTTGGATTGTATTCAACGATTGAAGCTACCTTGCCTTAATTGAAAAGATGATATAAAATGAAGCAATAATGCAAAGGATTTGAGGTAGAAGTATGGAATTTCTCTAGTGTTATGCAAAGAGTGCGTTTGATAATCCGATCGAAGTTGTTTCGGAATTCTGGTTTCCACGATACCACTTTTCGCGTTGAATTTTATCACTAGTGCTTTCTTGGCGCCCCTACTCTCTGGTAATTAAAGATCTGTCATTTCAGTAGGTTGCTCAGCTTTGTGTGATTCAATGTCGAATTGATTTTGTTCGAAGAACATTCACTTAAATAGTTTTTTTCTTGCTTATTGATTCGTTTTTCGATTTAATAGCTGGTAGTATAAGGCATGTTATCAAGCCATTCAAAGATGGTGGAATTCGGGCGAGCTGAAATTCGCACATGTTTATTCTAATGAAGTTGAGTAGCTGAGCAACAAGGTATTTAATATTATGATTGTTCCCTTGGACTTAAACAGAATATCTCCATTTTATCCTGTTCCCTGTGGTCGCCTTTACTTGGCTCCATGTGTCATCCACGGACACTCGCCCAATCCACCATTTCGCATTCGGGTACCACTGAAAGGCCTGGTGTGAGATTATCACCCAACGGTGTCTCCTTAACGCGTGTCCTATCCATCTCCAGTTTCTTCTGCATGTTTTTTTGTTGATCAATAGGCTCTTGGTTGGTTCGTTCTTAGCATTCCTTGTTGTTAATCCTTTCTCACCAGTCATCCGATCTCCAGTCTGGAGTCAGCGAAGTGGGCAGCTATTATTGATAAAAGTCTTCACTGGCCTGTTGGGAAATGCCATTCATGACGCCCTAAGTTTCTTTCTGAGCCATATTGTAGTGCTTACTGACTTAACGTTGATGTTGAAAATCCGAATTTTGTTGTTGTTGTTTATGCTGAGTGCAGTGCAGTGCAGCAGAAGATTTCCAAACTGATTTCAGAATGATGAGCGTCTGTCTCTCCTCGCCTTTCCGATTCTGGTGTGTTAATACTGGGGATGTTGCAGGATTGGACTACACCGACCCCCAGATTAGAAATAGGAAGTCAAGTGGTAGAGAACGTTGACCGCTTCACTTATTTGGGAAGTACCATAAGCCAACGCCAACCGGTTGATCTCTGACGAAATCTCAGCGCGGATATAGAAGGCTAGTTTCGCATATGCCAGTTTACGCCGTCTCTGGCTTAGTAGACTTGATATCCGGTTGGCTGTCGATCAAAGGGCGTGTGTACTGCTCAGGAGTCCGCTTACTCCTTTTTGGCTAGCTGTGAGACCTGGCCATTGAGAGTGGAAGACATGGAAAGGCTGGCCAGCTGTTTTTGATCATAGGTGTTTGCATTCTATCTCCGTGTGAAGTGGTATAATAAGGTGAGCAATATTGAGGTTAGGCCTCACTCGGGTGCTAGGTAAGGAGGGGAAATCAATAGACGAGGCTGTGAAGCTTCATCGATTGAGTGAGATGTTTAGGACATGTGTTACGTATGCCTAGTCATCGCCTTCCTCGACAACGGGCAGTGTTAGTTGACATAGGATGGGTCAGGCTGGAAAAGAGCTAGCGGCGGTCAAACCAAAACATGGCACCAATCAATGAAATCTACAACAGTTAGTCTAGGCCACATAGGGAGGTGTAGACTTCCAGACTGGTCGGGGTTCTTTGGACGGTAAAAACCAATGGTTGGAAACAATTGGTGATATGGCTCAAAATCGTTCTCAATGGCGGAGATGCATCCACTCCTCGTGACTTATGATTTCCAATTAAATTTGTGTTCTTCGTTATTTCTATACCTTTGTCTCACACTTCTGTTTACTGTCTCTAATATGCATTTCTCCTACTTTCTTCTCTTTTGTTTTGTGTGCTATAAGGAGGGAGTGTGACGACTTGAACTGCCTCACATATGTGCAAAGTTCTATGTCGAAATCCGACCGATCGACCGCTGGGGATATACTTTTCAGCTGTTACTACTATTATTATTTATTTATTTGTTTGGTTTTAGCTCCTAGATCACCGAAATATGGCAAACTCAACTCGGACAGTGGACCAAAGACCAACGGATTTAAGCCAGACTTTGATTCTTCCTGTTTAGTAGCTGTGGAACGGTCACACCACCGCCACCACCACAATCATCATCATCACCACCAACAGCAGCAACAACAAGAACAACAACACCACCAAGATGATAGAAGGTGGCATGAAATGAATTCTCATTTCGGAACGGTTACACTGTCATCTGCTGTAGATAACCTGCTAGCATCAGGTGATCATAGTTCACGTGAGTAACATTTTTGTTGTTTCAACATTTCTGTATATGCTGCAGCCTAGTAGTAGTAGTAGTTTCATTGCTCATCACTGAAGAAATCATTTTCTTCCTTGACATTGTTTCAATGGTCTTAGTACATCTGACTGTTTTGATGATATTAGATGGTTGGAGGCAATCGGCCACAGGAAGCCTTGGACCTAGGTTTCGTGCTAGTTGGCACTCACCAGTCAGAAAAGCGTATCAGCAACCTTGAAGGAACTCATGTCCCTTCTGAGATTCGAACCCGCGTCACCCAGTGCTGCACTCAAAAACGTTACCACTGAGCTATTCGGGCCCGCGACTGACCTCCTGTAGGACTGTAGTGGATATTTTGATTGGACATTAGTAACTGGTGTGATGTGTCTAGCCCTCTCTTTGGTGCAGACTGAATTCTATCAGTCAGGTTTGCACTGTGGCCACCATTCTAGGTAGCTCGCCATCACGGTGCACATTAATTTGATGATATTAGATGGTTTGAGACAATCGGACCTAGGTTTCGCGCTAGTTGGCACTCACCAGTCAGAAAAGCGTATTTGCAACCTTTAAGGAACTCATGTACCTTCTGAGATTCGAACCCGCGTCACCCAGTGCAGTGCTGCAGTCAGAGACGTTACCACTGAGCTATTCGGGCTCGCGATTGACCTCCTGTAGGATTGTATTGGATATTCTGATTTGACACTAGTAACTAGTGTGATGTGTCTAGTGATTTCTTTGGTGCAGACTGAATTCTATCAGTCAGGTTTTGCAATGTGGCCACCATTCTAGGTAGCTCGCCATCACGGTGCACATTGATTTGATGATATTAGATGCGCCTTGCTGATGAGTTCCAACTAGCACGAAACCTAGGTTGAAGGCTTCCTATGGCCGATTGCCTCCAACCATCTAATACCATCAAATCAATGTGCACCGTGATGGCGAGCTACCTAGAATGGTGGCCACATTGCAAAACCTGACTGATAGAATTCAGTCTGCACCAAAGAAATGACTAGACACATCACACTAGTTACTAGTGTCAAATCAAAACATCTGACTGTTTATTTTCTAATTAGATAGTTGATACAGAATAGGCAAAAAAAGATAGCGTAATTCATTGAGCATTATAAAAGTGGAGTTTTAAAATACCCAACTGATTGACTGACTGACTGGTTTCAGCATAGAAGTGTACCAGTTCGAGTTGCCACACTCCATGTACCACACAAAGGTGGACAAAAGGAAAGAGATTCCAAAGAACTATAATAAGCAGATATTGTGACGGAGAAGGAATAGTAACGTGGAAAAACACTAGTTGTCTTCAGCTATTGGTTATTAGAATATCTAAAGAACCCATCCAGGAAGTCCACACCTCCCTGTATGACTGGTTGAAACTGTTATGGATTTCATTGTGTAACAGCAGAAAGCAAGACACGGAAGCCAAGGGATATTTTCAGTTGATCGAACTGCGTCGGTGACACATGGTTCGGGGTTCGATCCCCTGCCGACACACACCTGATATCAATGGTCGGCCTGCAAAATTTAGGCTACCGATATCACATGCTGAAAATTTCATACTTGTACCAAAAGTGCTGTGTGGAATCAAGCTATAATCAATATGTATATATATATATATATTCTGTTGCTAATGTAGTATTGAAATGTGGGAATATGTGAGAATAATATTCCGTTGGAACACATTTTCTGTATCACACCACCACAATTGGCTGATACCACATTTTGGTTTGATCACCAGTAACGCTTTCTCATCGTGATCCTATATCAGCTAACATTGCCCGTCGAGGGAGGCTATGGCTAAGATATGTCTAGTCATCTCAACTGATGTAGCCTCACAAGCTTATCGATTCACTTGCCCTTCTTACCTAACAGTCGACGCCTAACCTCACTGTTACTCACACTATTATACCACCACCTATGATCAAAGACAACTAACCTTTTTTGTCTTCCACTTTCAATGGTCATATCTCACTGACAGCAATAAAGGAGGACGGAACGAACTGCTGGTGTGCAGTACATACGTGCTTTGATCGATAGTCAGATATGACGTCTGCACCAGAGATGGCGTAAGTTGTTGGCTAACGCTACGCTACATGAGCCTTCTGTATCCATACTGAGATTTCGTCAGCAGTCAGCCTGTTAGGTCTGATGCAACTTGCCAAATAAGTGAAGTATAGTCCAGTCCTGTGGTGTCACTTTACATTTGACAGGAGCCCAACTGCAAAATAAGCCTTCTGCACACTATATCTTCATTCATTTTAATAACTGCATAGAATGTTGTTATATGCCAGTTCATCGAAGGGGGGGGTACTCTTGTTATAATAATATCGACTAGACGGCTAACTTAACGTAACGTGAGAACATTCCTCTTTCATTCTTCTGATCATATTATCTTTGTTGGTTTAGTAATCGCCAAGGGGGTGGAGTGAGTTTATGAGTGATTTACTAGAACTCTTTGTCATTCAGCTTACTTCATCTTTTAGCGGTAGCACTGGTTGGCTCAAACAACTGAATTCTCGCCTATTTCTGAAAAGAATTTTACTATTGGGAATAAGTTAGGAATATTGTAGAATGTTTTTCGAAGCAATGATTTTAATTCATTCACTTCTGGGATATTGAAGGAAAACTTCCTGGGTGAAAATAAAACAAAACAAAACAACTATACAATATTGACTAATTAAGATGAGTAGTTGCATACCACCACGCATGTCAACCAAATAGTGCTTACCAGCCGGATCGAGGTGATCTAATAATCACCAGACCAGCATCTCGCTCGCTGAGCAGTACACCCGCCTTTTGGTCGATAGCCGGATATGATTAGCATAAAACTACTCATCTCGTCGGTGGCATAGCGGTTAGGATGCTCGCCGACCATGCACATGGTCCGGGGTCCGATCCCCGGCCGACGCACTCCTTTACCTCGTTAAGCCAGAAATAATGCTGGTGAAGAGGAAAGGTTGGGCATGAGGCTGGCAACCCCATCCTGTAAAAATAATCACCACTGCTACAGAAACTTCAAGCCACTAGCTTGAAGCTGTATGTTTCACTGGGGAACGTGAAGGAAAAAAAAATCATCTCAAGCAACCAGTGGTAGTATGTAATTTTATGCATATATGCTTGTTTTCGTGATTACCATTTATGGGGGGGGGGGGCTCAAGCAGGGGTCGCATATTGTGCTGATCTGAATAATTTGCTTTGTGAAGGAAAATGTGGTGAAAAACTTCACCCCTCAAACAGTTTGCATTGGAAATCGCTAACCAAATTTGGAAATTTTTGTGTGAATTTCTGGTTGAAACATGTATTCATCACAACAATGAGTGCAGTGCATGTTCTCAAAGCGATCATCAACATGTTTCACTGAGTTAAGTTAATCAATACAGCACGTTTGTCAGTCGGTTTATTTTATTTATTCTACACATTTACTAATTATTGCTTATGCTTAAGCCCTAATGGTTCTTGATATGTGATTTGGGCTTTTTTCAGCGCAAAGTATCGTCCTTTTGAAAATTATTCTGATGCTTGCAAGTGACTGTCTACACGGTGTAGTTGCCTCGAGTTCTTGTACAAAGTCGTGACCAGTGGAGTTCACCCAGTTGGGAGTGAGGGCAAATACTCGCCAGCGATGACGTTGGTTGGTGCCAGTCGCGCTGTAATCACGAATTAGCAGAAGTTAGAATTCATGGGCTAGCGATTGAATTGGGTCCCAGTGACTAAATAGTCTACGACCTCACTGACCGTGTAACCGGAAGCTTATGGGTTCGAATCCCCAGTCGGTGGGTGCGTACTACTACTGAGTCGCAAGCTGGTACGAAACACCCATCTAGTACTCCCTGATGGTTTTCAATGGTTCTCTAACTGATATCAGTCTGTGGTCAAACTTAAAACAAATCATATCCCTACAAACTAACTCTTAAGGTCAAGTAGGTATTTCATTGATATCGTTTAATGAAGCCAATGATTTTCGTGATTGCGGTAGATTGGATAATGTGACAGACAGTTAGTGGGCAGCGAGGAAACGGGCATAAAGTGGACCCCCACGAAAAACTTGGAGGAGGATCTGGACTTCGCCGATGATATATGTCTGGTTTCCCAACAAACTGGAAGATATGCAAGTGAAAAGCAACAAGTTGGCAGAAGAAGCTTCAAAGATAGGACTCCAAGTAAACATAGAGGAAACAGAGGTGATGAAGATTCCTGGCCAACAGGAACAGCAACAACAACAGACAACAATCAGCATAAATGGGAGGAACCTGAAAAAAAAACCTCTTTTACCTACATGGGAAGCATCGTTTCAACTACAGGCGGATCTGACGAGAATATGAAAGCAAGAATCGGGAAAGGAAGACAAGCTTTCATTACTATCAAGTCTGTGTGGAGGTCAACAACACTCCTCAGCATAAAAAATAGGATCTGGATTTTCAACTCCAATGTGAAGTCAGTGCTACTTTATGGATCAGAGATTTGGCGCTTCATGAGGAGCTCCTCAAACAATTTACATACCTTCATCAACAGCTGTCTTCGCTCAATACTCAAGATCAGATGGCCAGAAAAGATCAGCAATCGTAAAGGGTCTCTGGGAGAGAACCAACCAGGAACCGATTGTGCAACAAATAAGCAGCAAGAAATCAGATGTATTGACCATACTCTGAGAAAACAAACCATCAAGTGACATCACTAGACAAGCCATTGCTCGAGTGGAACCCGCAAAGGAAGCGGCGAGTCGGTCGTCAGTGCGAGGGTGACTTGGAGGAGGTCATGTGAAGAGGAGATGAAAACGTGTGGGCAGACTTGGAGCCAGGTGAAGACTGTAGCAGAGAACCGAACGCAATGGAGACGTGTGGCTGAAGCCCTATGTTCCTCTAGGAGTTATAGGAAATAATAATAATAATAAAGCTTATCTTTCCTTTATATTGGGATTATTTGCATAACTAGATTTCCAATATTTCTTTCGTTTCTAGTTTTACTGTGCTATTGTTTCTAAAAAAAACTATGTTTTATTATGCAGGTCTTTGTGGCAATGAATTACCTAAAACAGCTGTGTCCTGTCAACAAGACATTGAAGTTCAAGTGTCTGCTGCACTTGTTCCATACTCACAGGTGGAGGAAAATGGATTATCAAGGTTGACAGGAATACGTTATCGTGTTCCTCATCATCACTCTGGTACACGAAAAAGGTTTGTTTATACATATTTATTTATTTATTTAACAGGGTCATCATTAATAACATTGACTTGACTGAATGGCTTTTATGCAAAAAAACAACAACAACAATGTTTGCCTACTGAGAGTTGAGTAGTATTCTAGAAAACCACCTACAGATTGTCCTTAAAAATATTGATTAATGCATTCATTCATTTTTATGTGTTTACAACTCCACATAATAATAATCATTCAATATCAATGACAATGTGTGCTATCGTAATTAGGTGTGAATTGTTGTTTTTATTTTAAAAGACTGAAGGATTGAGTGAAGAAATATTTTCAATAATTAATTTTTAGGGATTTGATATTTTCAATATTGACCATGGATTGATATTAGTTGAAGAACCATCGAAAATCATATGAGAGTACTGGAAAACTGTTTCGTCCTAGTTTGGGACTCTTCAGAAACTCACATATCAAATCCCTGCAAACCAACTCTTGAAAATTAATCTGATACTCGCTAATGAGCTACTGGCTTCAGTACGGAGTTTCCTGGAGTCCTAGTGAAAAGTCATGGCCAGTGGAGGTCATGCTGTTCGGGAGTGAGGACAAATACTCTCCAGCGATGACACTGGCTGGTACCAGTTGCTCTGAAATCACGAGTCATGGATTGGTCACTGAGTCGGGTCGCGTTGGCCTTGCTACTGGATGGTCTTAGGTTCGAACCCTGGTCGGTGGTGAGTGCGTGCCGCCGATGAGTCGCAAGCACTAGTACGAAGCAGCTGTCCAGTACTGAATTGCTAGGCTTCGAAGGTTCTCTAACTGATATCAATCCATAGTGAAACTTGAAAAATAAAATAAAGAGTGATTGAGGAATAAATGAGTGTTCAAGTCGAATACGTAATAAGTTATTAGAAACGAAGGAGCTCGAGAAGCAAAATAATTTGAACAATCATAACCCCTAATAGGCTTAGGAGGAGAACGAGCTTATCAGGTTTATGCATTCGTGTAATGATGGCTAAGGTAAGGAAAATGGCTGTACGAATTTATTCTGAACACACAGGTTTGCCTTCTTCAGGGTGATTCGGATAACTTTGGCTGTACATTGAAGGCGAACTCGTAAAGCGAAATTAATATTGGTTGGAATGCGTTAGATAACTTTATATGCCTTATGCTCACTATCTTCAAGGTGTTTTAAAACAGAGCTACGAATGGATGGTTTTCCGCTTGCTTAACCATGCAGGATGGTGCTCGGAAATGCGATCATGAACCTGCCTACTTGTATACTCAATGCAACTAGCTCCGCTCAAGAAGTGAAACTGGTAGATACACATATAGGAGGCGAAATTAGGCAGTTTGTTGTTATTTCTCGAAAGTAAGATAGGAGTGGAGACGTACGCTGTCTCAACACAACCACTCTGGCTGTGAATTTGTTTTCAGATAACACTTGGTTTCAAATAATAGTGGTAGGATTAGTAATCTAGACTTCCTGAGGTCATTGTTTAGGTAATTTACAGCAAAATACTTGGACAGAATAAAGCTATATTGCTGTATGTGAACTAGATGATTCAGGTTGATAACTAACGAAGCAAAACTCCAGTGCTTGGTCCATTGCTTTCAAATTGTTTGTTTGGCGGAACAGATGAGTGAAACACCCTTGTGATGTAATGGACTGAGAAAAGTTCTCACCTCTCATCATAACAGTAGTTCTTATTTTGTTACCACATGTTATCACATGCTGAAAATCCGAAACTTGTATCAAAAATACTGTGTGGAGTCAAGCTATGATAAAATAAAAAATGTATAACAACTAAGATAGGACTTTAAACGAACACAGAAAAAAGGAGACGATGAAGATGGCCAGTCACTCCACCGACAACAAGCACTAATAACTGTCCATGGAAGAAGTTTGAAAAAGGTCATCTACTTCACTTATCTGACTAGGAACCATCGTTTCAACAGAAGGCGATACCACGAATGAGAGTGTTAAAACCAGATTCGGAAAGGCGAGGCACACCTTTATCACTCTGAAATCAGTTTGGAGATCTGATGCACTCAGCATAAAGAACAAGAAATAATAGAGAAGATTTGTAGCTCAGGTGGATGATTTGCAATTAATAGTGTTCTCTGAGCTGGTTGGTTTAGTTGCAAAGCTTTCATCGCCCTTGTGTGTGTCTACCTACTCAGTGTATGGGAATATCTCCAAGTGATCAGTTGGCTACAATGTCGTGACTAGAGGTTCATTCTAGCCAAGTTAGGCAGAAACAAATCACTAACACTGCGTAACTACAGTTACCCTTCTATGTGGTGATGATAATGACGATGATGAAAAGGTAACTAAAGTAGAGACTTACTTCGTTAACAACAATCCAGTTAAAAGAGTTTATCAAAGGTGAAATAATAAACTTTGTGAATAAAGGTGAAATCAACATGTCAGAGTACTCACAGTTCACTGATACGTATGTATATCTATTTATGTATATGCAACCGCAATTGTTACACATTGACATCACATTGCATTAACAGTTGTCAGTTCGCACTGTTACACTCATTTATACAATGCGCAAGCTTCTGGAACAACTGACCTTACACACTGCAAATAATTCATCTTGAAATTGTCACTCACTGTCTCTGTTTGAGACGCGTGGAAAGTTATTAGAATTAGCCTGTCGAGGCTAAACCTTTATGGTAATCACATCCAGGAGAGTAGTTGATGAATATGCGTTGAAAGCCTGATTAACAAGAAACGACTATACACATTATATTCATCATAATTATGAATTCGGATTCAGAACAGTAACATACACTGATATAAATATCAATACGGATTGGTTGCCTTCACATCTTTTGGGAATAATTCTACTATTGGTAGTCCGATCACCGTACCTGAACAACTCCACCGCAACCTTAAGCATGTTTTTATCAGCCTACGATCCATCATAAAACATTTATCATTAACAATCGAACTAAATATTTCCGAATAGAGAAAAATTCAAAGTCACACTGTCTTCTAATCTGTGATGGAGCAGGTCTCTAGTCGCCATTCTTATTGAAGAAAACCAATGGAGATTATTAGTGGTAATTGCTTCCTCGATGAGGAGAAGCAGACCTTTCATATTATATACTTTTGTTCCGATGCGATGTGATATTCAACATTTGAGAATGAGATGTCAAACTCTAATTAACTCATCAAAGTACTTCTCAGCTATCCTCCTATCCTGTCCTACTTGCAGTATATCCCCACTACAATAAATATTAGAACTATAAGAAAAGAAAAGAACATGGGATCCTAGAGATTATCACTCTCTCTCTCTCTCCCTACTGTCTGTTGCGCTCTATGATCATTGCAAAATGATGAAAGGATTTCAAATTAAAGTATGCGCTGAAGATGTCGCCTAGTAGGGCGATGAAAGCTTCGCAACTAAACCAATCAGCTCAGAGAACACTATTAATTGCAAATAAAGAATAAGATTTTGATTTTCAACACCAATGTCAACTCAGAGAGAGTACTTCTATATGGTTAAAGGGACTTGGGATGTCAAGGAAAGCATTTCCAACTGGTAACTGCAAACTTTTATTCATAGCTACCTTCACTACATACTGAAGGTCACATGGTGTAGCCCAGAAAGAAACCGATCAGGAACTTATTGCTCAACAAATATCGCGAAGAAAATACAGATGTACAAGGGACATATGTTGAGGAGATCGTCGGGTGACATTGCTCACCGGGACCTTGAATGAAACCCGAATGGGAGACAGTGGGTTGAGCTTGTGTCCAACGGTGACATGGAGGAGATCGTGTGTGAGGGAGATGAAAGCTCATGGTTAGTCGTGGGGCCAGCTAAAGAGGAACACAGACAATAGGACAAAGTGGAGATATTCTTTTGAAGCTGTATGTTCCACTCGGAATCTAAGGGAGTAATAATTAATAAATTATCCTTAACAAAGCATTCCCTAAAACTCATTTCGTAGATGATTCTTCATGTATGCATCTCAACACACTTTGTTACTTACCTTACATAGATAGAAGTTCGTCACTACTTTTTGCAAGGTGTTGTTGGCTTTATTATTATTAGTCTGAGTAATTGAACTCAACTGGTTTTTTGAAAGTTTAAAATTCATTCGATCAGAGCCTGTCTAGTTTCTTTATTATATATTTCTTGTTTGTATTTTACTTACTTTCGCTTAGGTTATCCTCCCATAAAGAACCCAATGTTTCCTGCTCAAATCGTTCACGAGCAGTGATCTGTGATCATGCGACTGAAGCTGCTCGTTTAGACATCAAATTGAGTACACAACGCGTGAAACACATGATTGTCGACTCAGATAATGATGATGACGAATACTCGGGAGATGACGACTTTTGTGACACCAATGCTGATAATAATGGAAATAGTTCATTATCATCATCATTATCATCCTATTATGAAGTAATTAAAAAACCATCATTCAACTGCTGGAGACGATTAGAAGCTGTTGGTGCTAGTGAATCTGAATTAGACGAAGACAATGTCTGTATTGTTGAAGATATCAAGGTTGGTTGTGTTTTCGCCCTCCCTCCCTCCTTCTTTGTTTAATGTATTGTGCATTCAGCTCTATGCATAGAAAATCAAGTTTTGTGGTATTTTCTCCAGTTAATTTAGTAATATTACAAATTCTATTTATGTTTTTTTTTCCCCTGCCTAATTATTTATTCATAAGTGTGTGTGTCATTTTTATGTACTTGTTCGTTTTGTAGGTTTTTTGCTAAATGAGTAAGTCCCCCTCTCCCCCTCTCTTTCCGCTTTCTCTCACACATACACACAAACACACCGATTGTCGGCTAACAGAATACCTTAATGGCTTCATATTTTGAGATTTTAACTAATGCTTTCTTTTTTCTAAACAAAAAAGGGAATTTTTTTAAAGCATAATTTATTCTACTACTTATTTAGTTGTTTGGTTTCATTTCTAATGCTAACACCCCTGTATATCTAGTGTTTTTGAAAGGGTACAAGTTGCTCTTGAGGTTGTTATTCTACTGCAATAACATTGTATATTTGTATATTTATATATGTATATATACTCTAAATATTTTCACCCCTTTATAGGATGATTTGATTGCGCAACCTCGGACATCATTGGAGCCTCCTCGTACAAGTTTTCGCTATGCTGCTGGTGCTGCCGCTGATCATCATCTTCATACAGCTGGCGTCAATTCCTTTGTGAAGAAAAATGAATGTGCTAGAAAAGAATTCTGGAATCATATATACGCGGATCCTTTACGCTTTGTATCTGTACACAGACGTCAACAGAAATTGTTACATATGTAAGTGCTGTTGTCATGAGTACAAGACAAGATAAGAGAAGTGGTATGGCGTGTGTGTTACTGATAAGATTTATCAGTAGTATGTAGAGCAGAAAGATAGATTTGACATCATAGAGAGGAGATCAACCAGTATTATGCGGCAAAACATGGGAGACATGAAAAGAAGACAAAGAAAAATATAATACGAAGGAAGGGCAGAAGTGTAGCACAACACGGAAGATCTGTGCAATTGACGATTTTCAGATGAGGTTTTTACATAATTTCTCTATGTAGAGATATCAAATTCAAGTAGACGTTTCGTTGTCAAGTCTCTTGTCTTCTGCCGTTGCCATGGTAATGGACTGTTTTATTGCAGAAAAAAACGCATCCTGTTTATACATTTTTAACCATATTAAAAGGTGGCTAGGTCAGTGGGCAATAAATTCTTCTGATTGGTTGGCGATTGACCCAATGAGATTATTTCCCGACCACAACGTAAACTAGTCCCAGATTTGAGGAATAAACACTTCTACCTCTGCAGCCATTTACTTAAAAATGTTGATTTCTATTTCGGCCGCGTCGTATCAGTCTGCAGCTATATACATACTACTTATAAATCTTGTCAGCGACACATGCCATATTGTCATTGGGAATAAAATTATCAACTAGGCATGATATATAGTTTTTATATTTTTACAGTTATTAAAACATAAACATACATGTATATATGCGTATGTGTCTTTTAGAGAGAACAAAAGTCACCTACAATCATCATCCTCTGGATTTCAAACAAACCATTCGAAGAGGAGGACAACAGGAATTAGTTATGCGAAAAATGGTGCCAAGATAAATTCAGCTCCTGTTCATGATGTACTGAATGGAAATCACAATGTTGCGTCAAATACTTCGACGACTATTAATAGTCAAGTGGTGACTGTAAGTCTCCTTATTTATTCATTTGTTATTTCATTTTATTATATTTCTTTACGTCCCAAATATAGAGCTAGAGCGTTGAAGTTTCTGTAGCTGTAGAAGTATCATTATTATATTATTTTATAATTGTTCCCTTCGGTTCCTAGTGGAACATAGGGCTTCAACTGCACGTCTCCACTAGGCAATGAAATATTTAAATGTACTCTGAGATTATGTAGGCTTTTATTATTATTATTATTACTATTGTTCCTTTGGTTTCCTAGTGGAACATAGGGCTTCAACTGCACGTCTCCACTTGCTTCTGTCTTCTGCTGTACTTTTCACATGCATCCATGTTAGTCCACACTGTTTCAACTCTTCTTCACACGACCTCGTTCCTTGTCACCCTAGCATTGACGTCCCACTCGCCGCTTCCCTTTCGGGTTCCACTCGAGCTATGGCCTGACGCGCGATGTCACCCAGCGGCCTCCACAGCTCAGCGAGTGTCCAATCCGTCTCCACTTTCTCCTGCATATTTGTTGGCCGATTGGTTCTTGTTTTGTTTGTTCCCATAGTTTCTTGTTGGTGATTCTTTCCGGCCATCTGATCTTCAGTGTAGAGCGAAGACAGTTAGTTGTTGATAAAGGTGTGCAACAGGCTGTTGGAAATATTCTTTTTGACACACTGGTCAAGTTTGTGATCCGTATAGAAGAAGTGACTTGATGTCGTTTGTATTGAAAATCCGAATTTTGTTGTTGATGATGAGTTGAGTGACGAAGATTTCCAGATTGGTTTCAGCTTGATGAATGTTTTTCGATTTGACATCCTCGTCCGCTCCTCCTGTAGTTGAGACTTTGCTCGCTAGATAAGTGAATGAAGTAACCTCTTTCAAATCCCTCCCGTTGATGGTGATTGGCGGTGGATGTTGCTGTTGTTGTTGTAGTTGGTAGGTTGGTTATTTTCATAACCTCCGTCTTGTGTATGTTCACCTGGAGTCCTGTCTTTGCTGCTTGCTTCTTCGACCAGTTTGTCGGTTTTCGCGTGTAAGTCTTCGATTTTGTGTGACATCAAACATAAATCATCCACGCGCGAAATCCATGTCTTCTAGGTTCTTCACGTCGGTCCAGGATATCCCTGTCTGACGCATAATCCAGTCCACCACCACAATTAGGAATATCATTGGTGATAATAAGCACCCTTGTCTGACTCCTGTGTTTACTTTAAACGCCTCACTGAGTTTTCCGTTGTGGATCACTTGAAATGTGCCGTTGTCGTGCAGCTGTTGAATAAGGTTGATGAATAAGCTGTAGCAGTAGCAGTGGTTTTTTTAAACACTTTTTGACGGGCTGATCTCAACGTAGAACTCTTCATATATGTGTACAGCAGTCTGAGTTGCCACACTCCCTCCATATGTAGCACACAAAGCAAGAGAAGAGAGTAAAGACAGATTCAAAGGAGAGGTAATCAACAGAAGTGTGAGTGATGGAAAATAATAGTAATATGGAAGAGTTTTATTGGATATTATATATCACAACAAGTGAATGCATCTGCGCCAGCCATTGAGAACGAGGATTTTGAGCCATAACACAAATTATCTCCAGCTATCATTGGTTCCTACCATCTTGAGGACTCCAACTAGGAAGGTTTTACACCTCCATACGTGGCTTAAGTTAACTGTGAAAGATTTCATGGATTGCTGAAAAGTTTTGGTTGAACCAGTACTTGTTCTTATGTGAGCTGGAATTGACTGTCCAGGATGGCGATGACACATGTCTTAGTCATCTCCATTGACGTCGCTTCATTGCCTCATTGATTAGTTTTCTCACCTTACCTAACACTCGACCGAAGCTTAACCTTATTATCGCTTACCTTATTATATCACTTAACATGGGAGATAGAACTCAGACGCCTATGATCAAAGATAGCTAGACAGGCGTTTCATGTCTTCTCCTTCCAATGGTCATGTCTCACGACTATAGAGGAGGATCGAGCAAAGTGCTGCTCAGCAGTACACATGTCCTTAGTTGGCAACCGCTTATCACGTTTTTGCCTCACGCCCAATCGTCCCTCTTTACAGGCCTTACTATCGGTTCATCGAGGTTTAGCAGTGTGTCGGTCGAGGATCGAACCCCTGACCAAGTGGGGCATGATTAGCGAGCTTTATACCGGTGAACCACAGCCTCACACCAAGCCAACAGATAACTGGACAGGTGTTTCACCCTAGTTTGGGAAACTTCAGCAGTTCGCCCCTACCGACCGGGGTTCGAACCCATGACCTTCTGCTTACAACTCAAACTCGTAGACCATTCTCAGCCACTCGGACTAATAGTAGTAGTAGTTTTAACTAGTTGCGTTTAAATCCATTGTGTTATAACTTGTCTATTAATGATGTATATTTTTGCTTTATAAAACACTAGGTGGAGTGTACTGAGTCATCAAAAGAACACGGTATAAAATCTCATAAAATCTATTCTATTAAAACTAAGGCGCACGAGTTTATCACAGAAGAGAAGGATTCAAGTAGTCAATCTGATCCGCATCGACAAAGTTCAGAGAGTTCTTTACCAAAGAATTATCTTTGTAATGGAGTAGTTGCCAACTCATCCACCCAGCCAAGACTACCTCCTGCTGCTTTGAATCTCCAGTTAACTGCTGAAATGAACTACCTTGAAACACTGGCTAGTTCAATGCAACATATTGCTGATATGGAATCACTACGTCATATTACTGCTGCTCAAGCTGAATGCGTCAGTTTAGCGCAATTGTTAAAAGTTAGTTTTTGTCCCATTAAGTTTTTTATGGAATGGTTTATGAACAGAGTTCCATTGTGGGTAAAATTTATTTTGATAAATCACACAGTGTTATACAGCAGTATTAAGTGATGATGTTTCGAGCACAAACTATTGCTCATAATCATATAAAGTTATGTAAGTAACTTGATATTTTCCATCGCTTGATTTGATTGGTAGTAGTATTTTCCATATTTCCGGTATGAGTGATTAGTCATTGCTATTGCATGTGTTGGGTGTAGGCTTGATGAACAAGGATTCAGTAGTCAACCTCTCTATATCCCTATCTACCTATATTACTTTTTAGAATTTTAACCCTTTTCCACCATGCTATTGTGTGGTTGTGTGTTAATGCTTGCAGTACTCTGCTTTTTTCTAAATTACTTATCTTCTCTGGGTCAACCATTCTTACCTTAGCTAAATTTTTATGTTCCGACAATCTGACTACCCCCGACCTACTAGTTTGACCTATGTGGTTGACTTAACTCACAGTTATTGCTAGGTATTTTGTAAATTATATTTTATCTAATTGGGTCCACCGGGTCTTTTAACCTAGAGAGCTTGTGTCTGAGTGAGTTTGTATGTTTGAATGCCACCCTAGTTCCTGTTTTATTTAGAATCCTACTGAACAGGGTTTCAGATGTCCCCTCCGACTATGGTAAAACTACTGTAGATGCCTTATATTCTCTCTTATTTGTGTTATCATTACTAGTTTCACAGTTATTTTTATTTTGCTTTTGACCTTTTCTGATATTCCTAGTGAATTTTATAGGATAGTTAGTTATTTAAAACCAACCAGCTATTCTTCTATCTGTTTTATTTCATCATTTAGGTTTTTTGTTATACTGCTTAGTGCTATTGCTCGGTTTGTTAGATACCTAACTAAGCCTACCTTTACAGACAATGGATGAGGTGAATTAAAGTGTAAATATCTGTTAGAATGCATTGGTTTTTCATAAACGCTAGCCTGCACTCTACCGTCTTCTATTCTTTTTATTTTGCAATCTAATAAAGCTAATTCTCATTGTTTATTTTCCGACTCAAGTGTGAATTTTATTCCCTCTACTAGTGACTTTATGTGTGTCAAGAAGCTAGAGATAGATATGTTCTGTTTTTAACACTGTGAAAGTGTCATACACATATCTCCACCATATTTTTGGATGTATTAAGAGCAATATTTTCCCAGCTGTCCATAAATATATCTGCTATGATAGGGGATATTAGTGATCCATCCCATTGCTACACCTGTTTGTTTATATATTTTGCCTTGGAATTTAAAGATAGTGTCTGCTGTCTGCCACCGACGCACTTTATACACTCGTATTATTTTTAATACATTTTATAGTTACCGTCCACTCGTTAGTAAGTCATACATTTAATGCCGTCTTTGACAAGATACTATTTAGCTGGTAAAATAATGTGCGAAAATGCTGATGAATGGCGTAACGGCGGGAGGAAGGCAAAAGACTTGGTAACAAAATTTTTTATTGAGGAAAATCATATCATATTTCTACATTTCAGCCACATTTATGGTTGGCTAGGTAAGCGGATAATATAAACTGTTCTGATTGGTTGCTGATCTTCTGAGATTATTTCCTGGCCACAATGTAAGCTGGATCCAGATTGACAAAATAAGCGCTTCTACGTCTGTAGCCACTGACTAGTTAAATTATCGTTTCCAGTTCTGGCTACTTTTTTATCAATCTGTATCTTTATACTACTGATAATTCTTCTCAGTAGCACAATGCCACAATGGTATAAAGGGCGACTAATTACTTCCAATATAGGGAAATATTTTTCAGTGGTATTATTCACAAAGCTGTACATCTGTAATTACTGTTGCTACAAAAACCGCCTCGTTGTGATCTGAACGCCGAGGGAATCAACCTTTGCATTCTATTGTGTGTTTATAGCTGTCCGAAACTTCCTTGAGAGACACAGTCACGAAACGCTCTCTGTGGCTCTATTCAACAATAATAACATATCAAATACCTAAAATTACTCCAACTGTGCGGTTAGAGCATTATGCAGGGTATATAAGTTCCCAGTACAAAATTAGTTGACCAATATTCAATTGTAAGGATGACTTTAGAATCAAGTAGAGAATATTCCCAACAAGATGTGATCAAAAGCTCAGTTTAAAAGAATCACACACGGACAATTCCTGCACACACAGTCCAACCTTCATTCACTAAAACAAAATCGCAGTCGCGAAACCCCTACCACAAAGAAAAGCATCAATATTAGAGATTAAGCAGGAACAAAGGCAAAATAGCAAGGATTTAGTCTTTAGGTGATATGCAAACGTCAGAGCAGTGATATACAGTCTTACTTACTTTACTTTACTTCGGCTATCTCCTACGGAAGGATGAGCCGGCTTCATGAACATCTCGAATAAGAGAGTTCATGAAGTTTCATGGGAATTTGGTACGAGTGATGTCCCCAGAATCGCTCGGCCTTTTGTTTGAGAGTGCAGCTCTAGCCTTTACACAACGAAGTGCGGCCTACAAGGCAGTAGGAGTGGAGTAGGGAGTCCACTATCCATTGGCAGCCGGTGACCGGAGTTCGGTTCATACGCCTTTTTGAATGGGGCCAGACATCCAGGACATCCAACAAGCCCTTTGTCCATACGTCTGCCGGTGAGCTCCAGTGAGCTTCATACGCCAGTCGTTGGAGGTTTGGAATCAGGGTTTAGCCATCTCCCCTAGACTGTCATCCAATGGACATTCAACCCGGTGAAGACCGCCGGGCATCCGCTTTCGCGGTAATTACAAAGTTAGTTGAAACATTCAAATATGTGTGCACATTGTTATTAGATTGTTCATGAGGGACTTCTCAGGACAATTATTCCGTTATCATTACGTCTTTGTTAAATAAATCCTCTTAGTGTCTTTGGGAAAATTAGAGTTCAAAACAGTAGTAGTATTGATTCAGTAACGGACAGTCGGCAACGGTGTTTCTTCAATTGAATCTCTCATAATTCATGTCCATGGTTAAATGATACCTATCTATATAGGCAAGTTTGTTTAAGTTTGATCGCGGATTGATATCAGTTAGAGAACTTTGAAGAGGAGCAATTGGATACCAGATAGGTATTTCGTCCTGGCTTGGGACTCGTGATCAGCGCATACTCAGAGGGTTTAAACCCCAGGATCTTCCGGTCACAAGGTCAGTGACCTACCTGGCGGATTTGATTCAATGACCAACTCATGAATTCTAACTCTTACCGATCCGTGATTTTAGCGGAACTGGCACCAGCCAATGTCATCGCCACTGAGGATTTGTGCTCACCTCCAACCTACTGGTCACGACTTATCACTAGAGCTGTAGGTAATTTATTCCAACAGCTGGTCACTAGTGAGCATCAGATTAATTTTGAAGAGTTAGTTTGTAGGGATATTCGTTTATGTGCACAGATGTGTAAAGCTCTCTGTTTCTGCATTACATTTTTTATCGATTAATTAATTATTCAATGTGCTTTTGATGAGTTTTATCCTTTCATGACTTGTCGTTTATATTTTACATCCTTAATCAAGGCTCGTGAGCTTCAATTATCATCAAAAGCAGCTAATGGCCAGGTATCAGAGAAGGAGACACAAGTATCTGGGACATTATTAAACAATTCTGGGGCAAACAACCTCATCTCTTCTGCACATTCACCTCAGTTCCAGGGTGTACTCAAAGCTGCTGAAGAGTTTGATAAGGTATGTGTGTTAATGTATTTTTTTTTATTAAGTCTTTTGTCAATGAACATTGAACGGTTTGTTTATTCGAACAAATCCCCATTTTTGGCGGGAGGCAAAAATGGCAGAGCGTGGCCTAATCCAATCGTACACTGTTTGGCAGAAGATTAGGGGGAAAACTATCAGATATTTTGTGCTGTAGTAATCCGTGTACTCATGATTCTTTGTCAGCGAAGAAGAATAAACCGTCCTTGAATCGCCAGTCTGTTTTCTTCTGATATTTTCGAGTCGGTTACCGCACATAATAATGCATTCTGAGTTAGTTAGTGGCAGCGATTATATTTCCGGTAGCGCAGCGCCTAGGTCTAGTTTCAGGATCTTTTCTGATCTGGACAATTGACATGTGTCATTCCTAATTGTGGTGCAAAAGGTGTATGCATTTCTTCATCGTCCCACACTTACTGTTGTCATGAATCCTCGCGGTCAGGAGATATTTATAGGTGTTATCGTGTTAGGGTAATTTAGCTGACATATAGGGTCAGGCTGGAAAAGAGCTAGCGATTCGCTCGTGCTGTCAAATGTAACATGATGTTACAGGACTGGACTACACTGACTCCTAGTTTAGAAATAGGGAGTGAAGTGGTAGAGCACGTTGACCGCTTTACTTACTTGGGAAGTACCATCAGCCCCAACGGGTTGATCTCTGACGAAATTTCAGTACGGATACAGAGGGCTAGTTTCTCATGTGCCAGTTTACACCGTCTCTGGAGTAGACGTGATATCCAGCTATTGACCAAAGGGTGGGTGTACTGCTCAGGAGTCCGCTCCGTCCTCCTTTATGGCTAACTGTGAGACCTGGCCATCGAGAGTGGGAGACATGAAAAGGCTGGCTAGCTGTCTTTGATCATAGGTGTCTACGTTCTATCTCCCATGTAAAGTGGTATAATAAGGTGAGCAATATTGAGATAAGGCATCGGTCGAGTGCTAGGTGAGGAGGGAAAATCGATCGACGAGGCTGTGAAATTGCATCGACTGAGATGGTTAAGACATGTGTTACGCATGCACACCTAGTCATCGCCTTCCTCGACAACGGGCAATGTCAGCTGATATAGGGTCAGACTGGAAAAGAGCTAGCGGTGGTCAAACCAAAACATGGCACCAGTCAACGAAATCCACAACAGTTAGTGTAAGCCACGTAGGAAGGTGTAGACTTCCTGGTTAGTGTCCTCGAAACGGTAAAAACCAATGGTTGGAAACAATTGTTGATAGGGCTCAAAATCGTTCTCAATGGCTGACGCAGATGCATTCACTCCTTGTGACTTATGATTTCAAATGAAACTATATTGTTCTTCGTTATTACTCTTCCTTTGTCTCACACCTCTGTTTACTGTCTATACTATGGATTTCTCCTACTTTCTTCTCTTGCTTTGTGTGCTACATGGAGGGAGTGTGGTGACTTGAACTGCTATATATCGGTGCAGACAGACAGACAGTTGGGGTAATTTGAAATAACTATTTCAATGATCTTCAATTAAACACTGATTTAAATCGTCACAATTGTAATCTTTTCTTTTTAGTAGTAACAGCTTTACTCTGAACAGTGTCTTTTTAATATGCAGAATTTTCAGTGGAGCTTATTGCATAATATTCTCTCTTTGTTGTTCAAGATCTTCAAATAGCAGATTTGATTGACTGACTGACAGTAGATCGATCGTGTGGCACAGTTCTATCTGACCTGTAGCGCAAACCAATCGATCCATTAAGAGACATCTCTTCCTTGTTACGCTCCTTCAAGAAATGCACGAAATTCGGTTGAAAGTTATCTGTAAAAAAAAAGTTCAGGAGTACATTCTGTGTGAACCAAGGACCACCATTCAAGAAGAACAGTCATCTCATGTACTGGGATAATCTGCCATCGAGGGGGATGATGCTTTTCCTCATGTGTTTAGTAGAAACTTGCGAATCAGCATGTTGTAAATGTCCTTTTAAATACTCACCAGAGTAAACAGCACCATCAGATGTCATACTTTAATAGATCTAAACAAACTGAATTAGAGAAATAATATGCCATATATATTGATGTGGTGCGTCGGTGGCACAGCGTTTAGGACGTGCACATGGTCCGGGGGTCGATCCCCTGCCGGCGAACTCCCTTACCTCGGTAAAAAGGAATGGTTGGGCATGAGGCTAGCAACCCCATCCTGTAAAAATCAACACCACTGCTACAGAAACTTCAAGCCACTAGCTTGAAGCCCTATGCTCCACTGGGAACGTGAAGGAAAAAAAATATTGATGTGAAGGTTTTCGGCAGCATGAATTTCAAGCCGACCGCCATATTCATAGTAACTACTATGTTTCATAGAATTCGAAGTTTAAAGTTTACCTCTATGAGTGTGTAAATCTTCCTTTCCAAAGAATCTGAATCCAGTGAAATGTAAAAATCACTCGTTTTTAATTCGATTTTGACCTTCCCTCTTGTTTGATTGGTGATGATTAGACTAAAATGTTCTATCTCTGTTGGCATGTCGGTTCCTTCTGCGGATGCCCCAACCATGTCGAAGGATCAACTTGAAGTAATTTGTTAGATAGGGACTGAGTAGCAGTGGAACTCAGGATGCACCTCATTTTGTCCTATTTTGCGACTCGTCATCTGCATACGCATACCTGCATTTCAGACATTCGCAGAGAGAGAGAGAGTTATCAGCTTTTTAAGAGGAATCAATACATTCATTATACGAGTGTTTAAAAATCTTTGCTTTTTTTCTTGAAAAAAAGAAGCTGAAATTCATATTTTCCCCTTTCCCTCTTTCTTTCTTTTTGCGATTAGATTGAACGTCGTCTCAGTGTGAAAACTTCACATTTGAATTCTTTATCCAGTAGTCGATCGACTGCTACTGAATCACCGTCTATACGAACAAATATTTCGGATCAAACAAGTGTACAGAAATCGTCAACTATGAATAATGCAACACTGTCGGATGCTTCATCTTATGACGATGATGATGATGATGGTGGGGATATGACAAGTAATTTATAATGTTCTATCAATTTACTTTTCATCATAAACCAACGTCAGTTAGAGAACCATTGGGAAATTTGGGAGTACTGGACAGGCGTTTCGTCCTAGTACTTGGGACTCTTCATCATTTCCCCCCCACTGACTGACTGGCATTCGACCTAGGACCTTCTGGTTTCCAAGGCGAACTCGTAGAGTATTAAGCCACTGGTACCAATGTCCAGCCCATGATTTCTAACTTCTACCAATTCGTATTTATAGCGCGACCACTAGCCAATGTCATTGACGTGGGTGCGTACTGATGAGGAGTCCCGAATTGGGACGAAACAGATCCCAGGTTTCCCAATGTATCTCTAACCGATATCAGCTCATGATGAAATCCTGTAACCCATCAAATCCTTGCAAATCTAAACATGAATATTATTTAAATTATTTAAGTGATTAGATATATTTTGGCTGGGTCATTCTATGTTCATTGACAGACTGACTGGATTCAGTATAGAACTTTGCACTAAATTATACCAGTTCTAGTTGTTACATTCCATGTTCCAAACAAAGATAAAGGGGGGGGGGAAATACAGAGATTCGAAAGGACGATAATCAGCAGAAATGTGAGGAAGAAAGATTAGTAACATGGAAGAACAATAGAGCTTTATTGGGTATGATAAATCACAAGGAGTGAATGCATCTGCACTGCCATTGACAACGAGGATTTTTAGCCAAATCCACCTGTTGTCCCCAGCCATTGATTCTTAATATCCTGAGGGCTTAAACCAGCCAACATAGTCTACACCTCCCTACGTGACCTAAACTCCAACTGTTATTGATTTGTTACAGGATTTTCATCATGAGCTGACATTAGTTGGAGAACCATTGGAAAACCTGGGAGTACTGGACAGCTGTTTCGTCCTAGTTTGGGACTCTTCATCAGTACGCACCAACCGGGATTCGAACCCAGGACCTTCATAGACTAACGACATGTTTTGGTCCGATCACCACTAGCTCTTTTCTAATCTATCAAGCTAACATTTCCCGTCGGGGAAAGCTATGACCAATATACATTACTTTTTAGTTAATAATATTTCATGATAAGTAGTTAGTAAATTCCGAAGCCAAATATTTTTGGCCCTTTTAATTACACCTATTCTGCAGAGTAAGTGGACTTAAGGTTCCTTAAATAGATCAATAATTGTCGAGGATACCTCTTTCTTGATTTATTTCATTGCTTTTCTCTCTCTCTCTCTCCCTACCTCTATTTAGAATCTGATACAACAACTAAACAAGAATCATCATCTATGGAAAGTAGTCAGAAAAGGAATTCAGTTACTGATGATGCGAAATCAACGCTAGCAAGTGTTATAACCGGTTCAGATTCTTCTTGTGATTCATACCATCCTTCCACTGCTACTGGCGTAGTTTCTGTAAATGGGAGATCAGCTACTACACCACCGTCATCCAAAGGCATAACATCTAGTAATGCTGTTAAAAAGCACGAGGTAGGTGGATTTTTAGTTGCTGATTTCCTTTATTTTGCTATGTATATAACCTTACTTCCCTTGGGTTTTCAGTGGAACATAGGGCTTCAACGGCACATCACCATTTTGTCTCGTTCTCTTCAGTCCTCTTTATCTGACGTCACTATTGTCCATAGTCTCTGATCTCATCCTCACACCGGTCTTCTGCATGTCAAACCCGGATACATGCCCAAGTCGTTGTTTTGTTTTTTCTCATTCGAGTTCCACTAGACACTCTAGCTGCGCACGCGCGATGTCACCTGACTGTCTCCTCAGCATGTACCCGACCCATCTCTACTTTCTCCGGAATTTTTGTTGAGCAATAGGTTCGTGGTGCCACTGCGTAAAAAGGAAAGAAGATGCGAAGCTAAACACTGGTGTGTGTTTACAGGAAACCCACACATTCAACGCAGATATTTGGACTTCCGATCATCCCGTCCTATGTCAGTGAAAATAGGATTGGTGAAATGTTTCAATGACAGAGCACAAAAACTAAGTAGTACCAGGGAAAATCTAAGACAGGAAGTGATACACATAAAAGAAGCCTTGAATCTTAATAATTACGCTGATAAATTAGTCAGGAAATATGTAGGGAAATGTAAAAATAAAATAAATAATGATAGTAGTGATAGTGATGATAATAATAATTTTAATGATGACATGCATGTCAAACATGCGCAAGATGATGACAACACCAACAATAAGGAGTGTAAGTCATCAGTAGTAATACCACACAAGGAAGGAACCTCGGAAACCTTACGGCGGAAAATTCTTAACAAGGCAGGAATAAAAGTGACTGGCATTCAAACCACCCACAAACTCAATTAGAAACGAGCTTTGTCGGTTAGAGAATCAGTCCTGTGGAGCCTTTAAAATAAAACAATTTATCCAATACCCTGCCTACAATGACTGTCAGGTCAGATACATAGGTAGAACAGGGGCAGTCAGACTAGTGGAGCATAAAAACTCAGCAAAATTGAGATTGGTTGACCCGAATAAGATAAGAAATCTAGAGAATAGTTCAGCTAGAGCACTCACTACAACCATACAATAGGATGGGTGGGATAAGATGACAGTTTTAAAATCTAATCTAACAACAGGGTAAAGGGATAGATTGACAACGGAAGCTTTGTTTATCGAATCAACTGCAAATACGTGTAATAGGAATGACTCAATACCTGTCTACCTGGATATCTGGAAAATTCTACTACCATGCCCACGACGACGAATAGGAGAGAACAAAGAAAACTATAAAACTAAAGTTTCGAAGTCGTGTGATTATAATTGATGAAATGCTCATGAACAATAAATTTTGTTCGAAACTGTGTCATCCAGTAAATAATACTGTTTCACTGACTGTGTGATACATCTAATACACAAACTAATATGGAATTACTTACTACCACAGTGCCCAAGTTTTACACATATATTAATAAGGTCTGTGTCACATTTCCGATTGTGGTTTTGATATCCTTATTAGTACCACCTGTCTGTTATTGAAACGATGGTGTCTAGGTAAATGAAGTAGGGAGGAAGGGGAGGGCGAAACCTCTTTTAAACGTCTTTCATTGATAATGACTGGTACTTGTTGTCGTTGGTGTTATGGAGTGACTGGCCATCTTCATCACTTCCTTTTTCTCTATGCTTACTTGAACTCCTGTCTTCGCTGTTGAGGTATATTGACTAGATTATTCTGACTAAATCTCGTAGCAGAATATTGACTACTGTGATGATGATGATGAAAGGTAAGTCCATTAAATCACAAAGGTTTTCCGCAACGGGCCACGTACTCAAGTTTTGCTTCGTTACTTATCAACCTCAATCATCCAGTTCACATACAACAATATAGCTTTCTTCTGTTCTATTATTTTGCTATAGATGACCGAAACAATGACTTCAGAAAGTCAGTCGGCGAAGTTCAACAATAGCGTCTCAGGAGTGCGAACGCTCCAATGACCTTGAACGCATACTAGTCGTTAGCTGACACCACCTGTCATTATCATACCTGAAATACCAAAGTTATTGGCCACCAGCCAAGCAGCGAATTTCACTGAGGTCACGTTTTTAGGTACTGTTTCGACAACGTGTTGATAGGTCGTTAGGGTTAGGATTAGGATTAAGGTAAGTATTGGAGCTAGTGCGTCGGTGGCATAGTGGTTAGGATGCTCGCCGACCATGCACATGGTCCGCTGTTCGATCCCCGGCCGACGCACTCCTTCACCTCGCTAAGCCAGAAATAAAAAAAGTTGGTAAAGGGGAAAGGTTGGGCATGAGGCTAGCAACCTCATCCTGTAAAAATAAACACTGCTAAAGAAACTTCAAGCCTCTAGCTTGAAGCCCTATGTTCCACTGGGAACGTGAAGGAATAAAAAAAATTGGGGCTAGGGTTAGGATCAGTGTCATAATTAGGATTAGGGTCAGGTTCACGATTAGGGTTAGGGTCAGGATTAAGGTTAAAGTTACGACTAGGGATAGATTTAGAGTTGATGTCATTTATTTCAATTTGTTTTATTATCCACATTTTCCCGGTAAGTAGTCGTCGATTCTCTTAATGGGAACCATAGTAATTCACCCAAAGGCTTTGGGGAAGACTGCACAACAGGATGATAATAAAGATAAACGATTCACGAAAACAGTTCATCTTCAGTCACCTCGGTGAATTCATGTACTGAAACTAGTCTAACTTAGCAACTGATACTCCGCATTATAACTTGGGCGCATTTTTAAGTCATGTCAGATAGAGAGATAACCTGTTTAATGTGTTTTCATGCATTTTTTTTGTAAATATACGTCATTTTTTGTGCCAGAATTCCTCATTTTTATGATTCTGTCTGGATTCAACATAGAACTTGGCACCAAAGTGCAACAGTTCGAGTTGCCACGTTCCAAATAGCACACAAAGGTAGACAGGAAAATGAGTGAAGAGAATCAATAGAGTTTTGACAAGTATAAGAGTGAAACAGAATGAGTAATGGTAGAAAGGAACATGAAAGATTACAGAGACTGAATACATCTGCGTAAGCCATTGACAACGATTTTGAGCCATGTCACCTATTGTCTCCAGCCATTGATTCTTAGAGTTCCGAGGGCGGGTCCCAACCCGGAAGTCTGCATCTCCCTCCCTGCCTGACTCAGTTTAACTGTCAAGGATTTCATGGGTTGATGCCATGTTTTTGTTTGGCATGGCACCACTTACTCTTTTCCAACCTGCACCTATATCAGCTAGTAATGCCCGTCGGAAGGGGGAGGCGATGGTTAGGCGCATGAGCAGCACGTGACCTAGCCATCTCAATTTATGTAACTTTATAGCCTCTTCGATTGATTTTCCCTCTTTGCCCAACACTCTACACCTAACGTCAACATTACTTACCTTATTATACCACCTAATGTGAGAAAGAGATCGTAGACATCTATGATCGAAAACAGTCAACCTTTACACGTCTACAACTCGTTTTGGCCATGTTTCAGAGCCATAGAGAAGGACGGAGCGAACTGCTGAGTAGTACACATGTCCCTTGGTTGATAGTCGGACGTCACGCCTACGCCAGAGATGGCGTAAGTTAGCGGAATCAGCTAGAGCTTTTTGGATCCGTGCTGAGATTTCTTCGCCAATCAGTCCGTTGGCGCTGATACAACTTCCCAAATAGATGAAGTGGTCAGCATGTTCTATCACTTCACTCCCTGTCACTAAGCTAGGGGTAGACGTAGTCCATACCTGTAACAACATCTTACATTTTACAGGGGCGAATCGCATGGCAAACATACGAAGATTGCTGCTCAAGGTGTTCAGAAGACTCTGCATGATTTGGTCGGCTCAAGGCCAATCATGCGTTCCCACCCCGCTTGGGATGCTATTGTTGAATATTGCCAGAAAGTCAACATTATTATTAGTAGTAGTATTATTTGAACTCGTGTTATCTGAAATGAAATACTATATGCTTGCTCTTTATATACGCGTAATTCCAGTCTGGTCATCAAGAAATTGCACAAATGGTTGATTCCAGAAGAGAAGACAATGCTTTCATAAAATGTAATAAAAATGATGATGCTAGTCGGTCTAAAAAGCTAAATAATAATAATAATGATGACGAAGGAAACAGTAAACGCAGGAAATCGAAACGATCTATGCAGCATAATGAAAGATCACATGCAAAGCCGATCAGTATTCCTACTTTAAATCTATACTCGGCGTCACTGGATGATTCTTGCCTGCGGGAGAGAAGTGAAGAATTCAATCAAGTGAAGTAGTAAGTTAATTTCTTTTCTTTCTTTGTACGGTCGTTTTATTTTTTCCTTTGGAAGCGCCTCCATCTTCAGTTATTAGATTCTTGAGTGTTTCATGTTGCTTGTTGTGTACATAAGTCGGACTGTTCAAGCCAATTGTTCCAATGTTCCAGATCTGTGGATTGTAGCTCAATGACTAAATATTTCAATTGTTGGTTTGCAAATAGTCATCATGAGCTGACATCTGTTAGAAAACCATTGGAGAACAAGCTGGGTGTACCCCTCACACTTTACTTTTACCTCACCTTTTATTCCTAGGAAGCTTTGCCAATCTCGTACATGGTGTGGACGTTCCACGTCCCCACACAAACCTTTTCTGTTGTCAGCAAGGATCTTGCTGAAGTTTCTGTAGCAACTTTGTTTACAGGGTGGGGTTGCTAGCCTCACTCCTGAGAAGGGGATTGTTACATTGAAATATAGTTTACAGAGAAGCGATCTTGTGGGTTGCTCCTCTTAAAACCAGGAAAACAAGGAATAAAACAACCAGAACAACACCAGCAGAAGGAAAGTAATTCACAACAGGAAGGGCAACAAGCGACAACAACAATAAAAAGAAGCAAAACGTCAGCAGTAATATCACAGTCAGATAAAGTTAACAAAAATGATACGAAAATCATAGACTCACTCACTTGAGCCAACTTGAACATGTAAATCCATCAATATATACCATTATAGATATTAGTTAGTGTTAGACAGACACAAATGTCAGGCAGATAGTTATAGGCATTATCAGTCAACAAGATTATATCCACAGATTCAGTGTTTGAAAGGCAAATAATTACAAAAATTTTGCATTTTCTTGGCAAGAAATTCCACAGAAATAAGAGTTTTATGTAGCTATGTGAATGTAGCGTAGTAATCGAAAAGCCGCTAAGCATCAATCCCACCTTTCATTCAATTACCTACTATTCTTGTTGTTCGATATTCATTAAGTTATCAGATGAATACAAATCATTTTTTAACAGTTAATTTGTAGGAATTATATTTGTTTCGACTTGCTTGCTCTAGTGACCGGCCTACAGAACGAAGTTTCCTGGAGTTCTAGTGAAGAGTTGTGACCAGTGGGGTCCAACAGGTCGGGTGTGATGACAAATACTCGTCACTGGTGATATTGGTTAGGGGTCTCACCAAAATCACGAATTAGCAGAAGTTGGAAGTCATACAATGGTCTTTGGATTGGGTCCCAGTGGCTTGATGCTCTACGAGCCCGACTCGTAACCGGAAAGTCCTGGTTTCGAAAGCTGGTCAGTGGCTGATGATGAGTCCCAAACTAGGATGAAACACCTGTCCAGTACTCTCAACTGGTTCTCCAATGCTCCTCCAACCGATGTCAGCCCATGGTGAAATCCTGTAGCCTAAATTCTTAGCAGAATAGCTACTTCATCATTATATTTTAAGATTATGGGTTTTGTACAGGTATTTCGAATTACTTTCAGTTGGTAAATTTTCAACACGAATCAACATTAGTTAGGGGGATCATTAAAAACCAGGGAGCATTGTGCAGCTGTTTTTTTGTAGCTCCAGTTTGGGACTCTTCTGCAGTGTATACCCACGACACTACCTTTTAGGGATCGAACCGCAACCAAGCTCACTGACCATTCAGTCATTTTTTTTATTATAGCCTGAAACCACACCGTATTTTTGGTACAAGTATGAAATTTTCAGCATGTGATATCGGTAGCCCAAATTTAGCAGGCTGACCAATTAATGTCAGGTGTGTATCGGCAGGGGATTGAACCCCGAACCGTGAGCATGGTCAGCGAGAGTACTAACCGCTGTGCCACCGACGCACTAGTTAGGAAGTATTAAAAATATTTCATCATATGTATTCTTATTTGCCGCTCATTAATCGTCAGTTGCCTAATTTTGACGCAAGTTTAAGTATGTAAGTCTAAAAATTAACGTACATCACGATACAATGAAGTCTGTTCATGTGTATCGTATCATTAAATCTTTATTGTCTCTCAGTTCTTTGAGTTGTTGTCTATGTTCTTTTGTCAGGAGACGTCGTGCTTGAGTTTTTAAGCTGAGATACTCATAACAGCGATCGAAGATTGTTGACTTAAAGTGTCGGAATTCTGCGTCGGAAACCGGAGTAATATCATAAGTTTGGCTTATGAGATTCTCGAATTGAATGTACGTATGAAGTCTGTTGCTCTTAAGATTAACGTCACAGAATTTTAGTCCAAGAGATAGAGCTTCTAGTTGTACCGTTGATAACGAAGCTGAAGAGTGATTGAAGACAAATTTATTATTAGATCTTATAATTGTTTTATGATTCATATGCAATAGTAGCTTATACGGCTTTATTGTTTGCTTACTATTGTAGTGTTTTGAATAAGCGTGTAGCTGCTTTACAATCTCGACGAAAGAAAGCTGAGGAATTGTTGGCTCTGTCGAAAAATTTAGAGCTGGAAGAAGCAGAAGTTGTTCGACTAGAACGTGAAGCTTTAAGTGTGAGTTTTTTTCTTTAAAATTTTTTTTTGTTGGTGAAAATATCCTACAGTTATGTGAATATTTGAGTACATGTACTCTACATGACACATTGTATTGCTGGCAGTATTTATCTACTGCGGATAAGGTAATTAGAATGAGTGACTGTGAGTATTAACTGATTCAGGTGGACCAGTGGTTCGAACTTTGATGGTTTGAATTGTTGGTTTGTAGGGATTTAATTGGTATCAGGATTTCATCATGAGCTGACATTAGTTAGAGAACCACTGGAAAACCAGCAGGGGGTACTGGACAGCTGTTTCGTCCTAGTTTGGGACTCTTCATCAGTAAGCACTCACCAGGATTCGAACCCAGTACCTTCTGGTTACAAGGCGGGCTCGTATACCATTAAGCCATCTGATGGTTTGGTTCAGCGGTAAGACACTCTCACCAACCACGTACGTGGTCCAGAGTTCAAATCCCGACCTCGCTAAGGTTGTAGTAGTAAGTCTGTCAAGTTGGGAAGTTCAGGGGTGAGGCTAGTGACCTCCCCTGCCCCCCGGTAAAATAAAGTCACTGCTACTGAAGCTTGAAGCCGTATTTTCCACTGGGAACGTTAAGGAGTATATCGGCAGACGGGTTCAAACCCCGTCCCACTTACTACTGTTTAAGAAACCGGGTGGCATTGACTCGCCACCCATTATTCAGTACACTAAACATGTGGTTGCACTGTATGCTGTTTGGTTTCGTTAAAGGTTAATAATAATAATAATAATAATAATAATCTACTTTATTTCAAAAACAGTACTTATAATACCGAATGAAATTCTCAGCATTTCTCACAATATTGCATCTGATTTACTTAAAATATAAATAAAATTAAAAATTAAAACAAAATTAACCAGAGGAATTTGTCCACGTTTACGATATAAAGTCAAAAATATTCGAAGCACGAATTGAGAATATTAAATATAATAATAATAATAGTAATAATAATAACACTGAGTTTGTTTCAAACGGTATTGTCGATTCAGTTTGGAAATTTTAGCATGTTACAGAGTATTGAATCTTATGTTCTGTTGATGCAGTATGGTGAGGGGAAGTACAAAATTAACAGTTATAACACAACTTAAATGATGTTCACACTTATGAAAAAAAATAAACAAAACGAAAAAATTGGGAGGATTATAAATATAAGAAATACAATAACAATAAAGTATTATGCTTCAAGGGTGAAGGAAATGGTTTATTTAGTGGTGCTAAGAAGGTTAGTTAGTTCATGCCTAACACTATTTTTATCACATAAAGTACGTGCGAAATATGGTATAGTGGAATTTTTATACTTAGACGTATGTGCATAAAGTCTTCTGAAAAGACTTCTTGTTTTACCTGAGGAGACACAAGGTTGGATCTGCGGGTGCTCCGGTGGATGCTCAGAGTCTGACAAAATTCCTTTAGCGAATTTGTTGCATGACATCAAGTGCCTATCAGTGACAATGTCAACGATAGGGCCCAATGGGATACCACTTGCCCTACTGATAGCTAGTCTTCAGAGTTCTACGAAGTATGGCATAGTCTTTTTTAAGCAATCCAGGAAAGAATAAACAAGGGTGAACAGTAAAGATAAGCACTCGGTTGCAGTGAAAACATTTGATATATATAATTACGTAATGCGACTAATTTAAAAAGTTCGGTTCACACCAAGGAAAAAAACCACTGTACTAAAATTCTCACTTAAATGTCGCACACTGTTTTTCCTTTTGAAATAGACACACGGTAATATCGAGCAGCTGGTAAACGGTTAGAAGTGCAAAGAGTGTATGTTCAGGTTTAATGTCTACTGGCTAAAACTGTGCAGCACATGTTAAGAGTTAGAAATTTTAATTTCGCTTACTAATTCTCGTCTGTGAAAGAAGAAAAAACAACATTTTTTCACTAAAATGTTTACTAGTTCAAAAAAAACACTTGTTCATTTACTTTCAGTTGCTATAGTGACGCATTTGAATTAGGTATGCAAAATGATTACTAGCATAATATTATACTATATTACTACTTTGGATTTGGAGTGGAACATAGGGCCTTTGAAAGCACATGGCCATTTTATCCTGTTATCTGCAGTCCTTTTTTCATCTGGCTTCTTGATTTCCCATACACTTCCATCTCCTCCATGTCACCCTTGGATCCTCGCCGAACTTGTCGCTTCTAATTTGGGTTTCACTCGGCCGATGGCCTAGTGTTTGTGACGTCATCTTATGGTATCCTTAGAGTGTTTCTGATCCATCTTCATTTTCTTCGAAATGTTTGTTGAGCAATAGGTTCTTGGTTGGTTCGTCCACAGTTTCTTCCTGGCTGACCATCTGATCTTCAGTATGAAGCCAGTGAAGGTGCTCTGTTGGAAATGCTTTTCGTGACGCGTTGGTCATGTTTCTGAACCGTACAGAAAGCACTCAATGACTCAACATTTGTATTGACCAGAATCCGTATCTCTTGTTCTTTATGCTGACTAAGTTCAGTAGATTTCCAAACTGCCTTCAGGGGAATGAAGGTGTGTGTGTGTGTGTTGGCTTTTCCGATTCTGATTTGAACACAGGTTATATAAAGACTGCATGGAGGATTTCATCATGAGCTGACATCAGTTAGAGAACCACTGGAAAACCTGCAGGGAGTACTGGATAGCTGTTTCGTCAGCCTAGTTTGGGACTCTTCAGCAGTACGCACCCACCGGGGTTCGAATCCCAGGACCTTCTGGTTACAAGCCTAGCTTGTAGACCATGGGGTCATTCCCAAACTAGGCTGACGAAACAGCTGTCCAGTACTCCCGTGTGGTTCTCCAGTGGTTCTCTAGCTGGTGTCAGCTCATGATGAAATCCTCCATGCAATCAAACAAAATCCCTACAAAACCAATACTTGAAAATTTTTATATAAAGACAGCATATTTTTGCCTAGATAATATTTCGTTTGTTCATCGCCGGAGATGTTTTAGTTTATCGTAAGCATTTTCTTACTTCTATACTCTGTTTATTCGACAGCTCTAGGCATATACAGCTGCACTAAAGGAGAGAAGAATGTTGTGTGATATCACTGTAGGCATGAACTTATGCTTCTTCAGAAGTATAAATTCAGATCAAGTATTCATTATTATTATTATTTTTTTACGAGTTGATCACGGATTGATATCAGTTAGAGAACCATTGAAAACCAGCATTGGAGTACTGGACAGCTGTTTCATCGTAGTTAGGGAATCATCGGCAGTACTCACACACTGGGATTCGAACCCAGGACCTTCCGGTTACAAGACAAGCTCGTATACCATTCAGCCACTGGGACCCTATTCAATGGCTCATGAATTCTAACTTCTACCAATTCGTGATTTTAGCGCGACCCCAACCAATATCGTCGGTGGGACATCCATCCTCACATGTGACATTGGCATGGAGCTCACTGGTCACGACTTCTCACTAGAACTCCAGGAAACTCCATCCTGTAGCAAGTCACTATCGAGCTTCAGATTAATTTTCTGTAGTGATCAACTCGTAAAAACTAAACTAACCCTTACAAACCAAACTATAGAATACTATTAATTATTATTACCAATAAAACTATACATTCCTAACACAGAAATTCATTTTGTTTTCTCACTTTGATGATGTTGATGATGAATACAGGCCATTCAAAGTAAACGTTCAACTCTACGCACCAGTCGATTCACCGAATTCTCCCACTCATCATCGAACAACAGTAGCAAGAAGTCGGGTAAATGTTCAAAATCAGCTCAATGGTCAAAGACAACCGGTGATTCTAAGTATAATAATAATAATTATAATAGAAGAGGAAGTACAACACATTCTACTGTCAAACAAAGATCAAACTATACACCTTATACCGATGAGGTTAAACTATCAAATGGTTTAAATGATGAGCAAATCTCTGAAGCATTTCCTACTGCATCATTGGGGAAAAGTGCTTCTCTGTCAGTAGGAGGCAGTCAAATAAAGTAAGCACTTTTGTTGAAATGTAAATAATTTTTCGTATGATACTGGAAATTGATATTTCTGACTGATGTCTTTATGAATTTAGTGTGGACATCTAGTCCTTCAGAAGTTAGTCGTAGTATTTCCCCCCATCCCCTACTGTTTGTGGTTAGCTTCTTTGGTGATTGCCAGTCTTCGAGTCAGCCGAGAGATCAGCTCTTTTCGTAACTTTATTTCAAAGCTGTACAGTTATTTATCTATGCATGTAGTGTAGATTGACAACAAAGGTCAAAGGTTATTATCAGATAGTAACAGAGTTAACCAAAGTGTGTGAGTAATGAGGATTGATAAGGCCTTTGACTGCATGAAGAAGAAGACGTAGGCGGAATCTTTTCAAACGACTTGACCGTACTTTATATATGACTTTCAAAAAAGAAGCCTCCGCCAATATGAAGTAATAATATGCTCTAGAATTGAGGTGTTGACTGTTCCACAATCTCCTTTTGACAGTCGTGCCGGTAAGTGTTTAGTGGGCACGTCTAGGCAACGTCCTACTGATACGACGTATGTACTCAACTCCTTCATAGGACCAAGTGAATTGTTAAATGCTCATTAAAGTTTGCAACAGCGGGATCTTGTCTTTGAAGCCTTGGTAAACAAAAGCATTGGCAGCGAAAGTGAGGCATAGGCATGCAGTGGAGAACGCTCTTCGAATCGGTCTCGACAGACGGTTTCGGAGAATCTCATTAATTGTGTATGTCCCTTGAATTTCAGATTAACAATCAGTTGTGTTTCGTCGATACATTCGGGTTTTGACGAGCACTGGTGTCTTTACCTTTAGCTGTTTATTGATGAAGGAGGTTGGATATCGATTTTTGACTAGAGTTTTTCTAAAGGATTCCGATTCCTTATACAATACATCTTTAGTGCATAAACGGTAGAGATTCTCTTTTTCTGCTCATTGCGACCAAAACCGTGATAGTTTGTCAGCTGTCCGTTCCATTTCGTAGGCTTTCATCCAATCTTCGTGTGAGCTGAACATCTAGGAAGGATAATTTACCTTCTGATTCTGTGTCAATTTCGAATTTTACTGTAATTCAATTTTGAATGGAAAATTTAAGTATTTTTCATATCTTACTCATGAGTAGTTCGTGAATACGTTCGAAAATAATTTTACGAAACCTTAAGATAATTTTAATTTTCAAGGCAAACCTGTGATATCCAATCTACAGTTATGGTGAAATATTATGGTTAAAAGAGACTGACTGACATGTTTTTAACATTGAACTATGCACATATGTTAAGCAGTTCGAGTAACCACTCTCCATGTATCACACAAAGTAAGAGTGAGGAGAGATTCAAAGGAGAGGTAATAAGAAAAGAATAGTAATATGAAACAACAGTGGGTCGATGGCACAGTGGTAGAGTGCTCACCGACCACGCATGTGGTCCGGGGTCCGATCCCCGGCCGACGCACTCACTTACCTTGATAAGCCAGTAATAAGACTGGTAAAGAGGGAAGGTTTGGCATGAGGCTGTAGCAACCCCATCCCATAAAAATAAACACCACTGTCACTGAAACTTCAGAGCGTTGGCTTGAAGTCCTATGTTCCACTGGGAAAGTAAAGGAATAAAAAAATATGGAAGCACAATAGAGTTTCATTGGCTATTATAAATCACAAAGAGTGAATGCATCCGCGCCATCATCGAGAACGATTTTCAGTCATATCACCGACTGTCTCCGACCTTCATTGGTTTTTAGAATCCCGAGGACCCCAACCTGTCAAGCATTCTACACCCTCCTACTTGGCTTAAACTAACTGTTATGGATTTCATTGACTGATGAAACCATGTTTTGGTTTAAAAACCACTAGCTCTTTTCCAACCTGATCCATCCCATGTCAGCTAACATTGTTGGCCGAGGAAGGTGATGACCAGACATAAGTAACACATGCCCTAGCCATCTCAATCGATGCAGCTACTTCACAACCTCATCAATTGATTTTCTCTCACGATGATCCCATTTGGAAATACTTATGATTTGGTGAATGTATTTCCTAGGTAACATTTGTTTCTGTCTTCTGTCCGTGAAAAATGCCTTAATAAGGTTTGTTTGTGCTAATTATTTGAATTATTGTGTACTTCTATCAAACTGTTTCTTAATAACTGTGTTGTTTGAAGTTGATGCACTTGTATCGTTGCATAACATCTCTTCTTTTTTTTACCTTTTTTTCAACAGTGTGAATACTGCTTCTGACAGTTCAAGTGCACGAACAATCTCTAGTGCAACAGATATTAAATACTGTAAATCAGATTCAGATTCCTCTCGATCTGCTGCTGCTTCACATTCTACAAGGTTTAATTCTCATCGTTCAATTGACATGCTGCATCAATCCAAATCGACTCAACAAAATGAAATGCCATTAGCCAATCTAAGCATTGATAATGATGATATTGGTCGAGGATCGAAAAGCACAGGAAATAGTATCTCCAAAGTTGATAATGCAGGTATTTTCCCCTTTTTTTATTTTTATTGGTGTTTAAATATTAATTTTATACATGTTTCATTGCATTTTGACATCATTGTCTTCCTGAAATAATCTAGTTGGAGAAAGTGAGAGCAGATTACCCCCATCCCGTGATTTTACTTTATACTTGTCTGTCTGTCTGTTTTTGACATGGAACTTTGCACCGATGTGCAGCAGTTCAAGTCGCCACACTCCCTTCATGTAGCACACAAAGCAACAGAAGAAAGTAAAAAAGGAATGCAAAATAGAGATAGTAGACAAAGATATGCGACAAAAGGAATAGTAATAACGAAGAACAATATAGTTTCATTGGAAATTATAAGTCACAAGGAGTGGATGCATCTGCACCAGCCATTGAGAACGATTTTGAGCCATATCACCAATTGTCTCCAACCTTCATTGGTTTTTACCGTCCCGAGGACCCCAACCAGTCAGGAAGTCTACACCTTCCTACGTGACTGACTGGCTTAAACTAACTGTTGTGGATTTCATTGACTGTTAACATGTTTTGGTTTGACCGCCGCTAGCTCTTTCCCAGCCTGATTCTATGTCAGCTAACATTGCCCGTCGGTCGAGGAAGGCGATGACTAGACATACGTAACACATGTCCTAACCATCTCAATCGGTGTTACTTCACAATCTCGTCGATTGATTTCCCCTCCTTACCTAGAACTCGACCGAAGCCTAAGCTCAATATTGCTCACCCTATTATACCACTTCACACGGGAGATATAATGCAGACACTAATCTTTTCATGTCTTCCACTTTCAATGGCTAGGTCTCACAGCTAGCCATAAAGGAGGACGTAGCGGACTGCTGAGTAGTACACCTGCGCTTTGGTCGATAGCCAACTGGATGTCATGTCTACTAAGCGAGAGATGGCGTAAGTTCGAATATACCAAGCGAGCCTTCTATATCCGTGCTGAGATTTCGTCAGCGACCAACCCACTGGCGTCGGCTGATGGTACTTCCCAAATAAGTGAAGTGGTCAACACGCTCCACGACTCACTTCACTCCCTATTTCTAAACTAGGAGTCAGTGTTACTTCATACTTATCATTTATTACTTTCTCCGCATCGTTTTCGGGAATGATGGCTGACGAAATCTCACCAGGGACATAAAAGTTTCGTATGACGTTTACCAACCTGCATCATCTCTGGCGTAGGCGTGATATTCCGCTGGCTATCGATGAAATGACGTCTGTACTGCACAGAAGCAGTTCGCCCCGTTCTCCTCTATGGCTGCCATTGAATGTGGAAGATTTGAAAAGGCTGGCTAACTGTCTCTGATCTTAGTTGTCTACTCTCTATATCCAATGTTAGGTGGTGGTATTGTAGGGTGAGTAATATTGAGGTTACACGTTGAGTGTTAGATACGGAGGGGGGGGGGGAAGTTAATAGGTGAGGTTGTGAAGCTACATTGACTGAAATATGTGTCGCTCACACCCTGAGTGTCTACCTTTCTTGACGGGCAATGTTAACTGATATAGCCATCAGGTTGGGAAATACCTAGTGGTGGTCAAACCAAACAATGGAATAACTCCATGAAATCGCTGACAGTTACTTTGAGCCAGCCACTTAAGGAGGTGTAGACTGTCTGGCCGGTCGGGGTGCTCAGGATGGTAAGATCCAATGGGTGGAGACAAATAGTGATATTGCTCAAAATCTTTTTCAGTGGCAGTTCAGATGCATTGGTCCTTTGTGGTCTGCTGTATCCAATGAGACCTTATTGTTTTTCCATGTTACTCTTCTTCCTGCCGTACATTTCTGCCTTTGTGAAATGCATGGAATGTGGGAAGTCGAACTCAGTGCAAAGTTCTATGTGGGAACCAGTCGGTCAGATGTGGTTTTTGTAAGCTTCATGGGATCTTCAGTATTTCTTTAGTGAATGTAGGGACTTGAAGATTTCCTCTTCTAGTGTTTTAATTTAACATACACCGTATAGAAACGTAACAGTGAAAGAAAATATTCGCTGCGTTTACCTGGGAGTAACAGTGGGCAGAATGGGCTCATCGGAAACATCATTACCTTACTGGGTGATTTTGAAGTATACTTGTAGTGAGAGCTGGTTGTGAGCAAGCCAAAATTGTAGACAATTTTTTATGTCAGTGTTACCTCCGGAATCCAGGTCATGAGAAATAACAATATCAAAGCTTAACCTTGAGGAACTCAACTCAACCAATCACAGCAGAATTAGCGTGGGGGGATACGATTCGCAGATATATGGCTCAACTTTCTGAGAAACGGTCATAAGCATTACAGAATAGCCTTCAGCAAGAAAACAAGCAATCAGAAGAGGTTACTTCTCCGCTGACAATAATGTACATAAAAATCTATAAATATCTGTTGATTTTCTCAATAAACGATCTGTTGCCTGGCCCTTGTCTTCTGTCGCTACATACTGACTAAGCTGTGTAGTATGATATCTTTCGTGTTACAATATATGAAAAGATTTCCCCTGATTTTTAAAATATTATTATTATTCCCGTGGATTCTGAGTGGAACGTAGAGCTTCAGCAGCACATCTCCATTCCACCCTGTCCTCTGCAGTCTCTTTTAGGTTGGCTCCACGATCACCCATTTGCTTTCATCTCCTCTATGTCACCCTCAGCCTTTCGGCTCATCTTTTTCTACTCGTTGTCCTAGTCGACCCGTAATATCTCTCAACAGTCTCCTTGAGTGTGTGTGTTTGATCCGTCTGCATTCCCTTCGGTGTATTTGTTAGACAATGGTTTCTTGGTCGTTTCGTTCCCAGAGTCCCCCCTCTTTCTAGTCCTTCAGTATATGGAGCTGGCGAAGGCGCACAGCTGTTAATAAAAATTTTGCAGTGGCCTGTTGGAATTGCTTTTCTTGACAGTAGTGTTGAAAATCCGGATCTTGTTGTTATTTTCTGAATACAGCAGATTACTGCATTGATTTCACAGAGTAATGAAGGTTTGTCTCTCACTTTTGCGCGTGGGTCGCTATTCCCAAGCTTAACCCTCCCTGTTTTCTTTTTCCCGAACTTATGATAGGCTGGTAAACTGGGTGAGGTTTTTCTTATTTCGTAAATACGGTTAGTGAGCTGATTTATTCAGTAATTCACGGTAGTGACTGAATATCCATTTAAGTAGTATGTTTACTAGTATGTGAATAAATGTACTCACCTTTTAGGTATTCTAGGCAATTTTTTAATATTTTCGTAGGTTTTTGTTCCCCCTCCCCCCACCGTTGTTCAACTTTCCTTGATTCTTACAGTTTGCTGTTACAAAGTGAAATGAATTGATGCACTACAGCTGCCAGCCGTGACTTTCATTGCTTTGTATGTTTAATCTTTGGATAGTTGAAAGTATGCCGGCTGTAGAAATCATATGTGCACCACGTTGATTCGTTCATTCACTGATTCATGCCTAACCAATTGGTAGAGAGATTATTTGACAGCATTATATTCTGAGCACACAGTATTTATACCCTCAGGGGAATATTAATGCTGGCATGATATTTTCTCTTCGCCCAAGGTGTTCAGATAAAATATTTTAATTGATGGTAGATCCTGTGATATACAGTACTATCTGACCTGAAGCGAAAACCAATCCATTGTGAAATCTCTTCCTTGTCTCCTTAGAGAAATGCACAACGTTTGGTTGAAAGTTAGTGGTAAAAGGTATAGGAGTAGATTTTGAGACCCAATAACATAACTTAGGAACAGTTATCTCATGTATTCGGATACTCTGTCCCCTACAATTATGGTTTTTCTCAAATTCAGTGAAAATTTGTGAATCAACCGGTTGTAGACACTCTAAATACTCGCGTGAGTAAATAATAATAATAATACCACTAGAGGTTATATATGAGTTGATTAAAACAAAGTGAACACGAGAAATTTTACGCAATATATTGATGAGAGGGGGGGTTGGTAGCCGCCGGTAATCTTTGTGTTTCGGCTTTGATGCACATGTATTTTCAAGTATTGGTTTTGTAGGGAACTTTGTTTGATTGTTTGGAGGATTTCATCATGAGCTGTCATCCGTTAGAGAACCATTAGAAAACCTGCGAGTACTGGGCAGCTGTTTCAGCCTTGTTCGAGACTTTTCATCAGTATGCACACACCGGGGTTCGAAGCTAGAACTCATGGGCCATTGGGTCGGATCCCAGTGGCCTTAATGGTCTACGAGCTTGCCTGGCTTGTAACTAGCAGGTCCTGGGTTCGAACCCTGATGGGTGCGCAATGATGAAGAACCCCAAACTAATGGTTCTGTAACCCATGTCAGCTCACGACGAAACCCCCCCCAACCAGTCGAAAATGTATTTATTTCACTGTGTTGGGTCTTCTCATAGAGAGATGTTTCTAAGTTTATTATTATTATTAATACTAATTGAAGCTTATCAACTTTTTTGTTACAGTTGAGACTACACCAACTTTACGACGTCTACTACCTTGTGAAATTGGTTCTCCGTTAGACCGTACAATGACTCCCAGTTCCCGGCATTTACGTCAACGTTCTAATTCTCATGATTCTGGTCGTCGAAAGCGTGTTACTGTCCCGAATTCAACTGATTCCCTGGATGATGATGGTCGTATGTATGTTAGTGGTGTTGGTGGTGGTGGTGCAGATGATGAACCCTTTTCAACAATGTCTGCAAATTCACACTCAGATTTGAGTGAATTGGAATCACGAATTCAAGCGTTGAATTCTAATCTAAAGAAACAAGAAAGTATTCTTTCGCGTATCAATCTAGAGTATAAACGTGTGCATAAGGATCGGCTAGCCAGACTGGAATCCACACTGTTAAAACACAAACAGGTAAATTTCAATTTTTATTTATTTATTAATTTGTTATTATTTGATTTTGCTGCATTCTGAGTGTGGAACATTAAGCTTCAGGCTTGAGCTTTGCAGTTACGGGGTGGAGTCGTTAGCCTTACGCTCAACCTCCCTCCTCTCTTTACCGGGATTTCTACCAGCGGCAATAATCAAGAATAGACACCACAGTCAAGTGACCTTGGGCCAGCCAATCAGGTCACTCAGCATTACAAATTGGTGTTTTTTCACAATCTTCTTTGTTACAAGTTTCATCCTACCTCTCTCAGTGTTAAGGTTAGAATAGAATTAAAATGGGGTTATGATTAAGGTTAGAGGGGAAACTTTCAAAGGAGATTATGAAAAGCATGTATTTCTAATGCGGCGCTATGTGATTGGCTGGTTCAAGGTCATTTGACTTTGGTCCCTATTCTTTACTGTTGCTCTTTACCGGCTAAGCGAGGTTTAGGGAGTGAGTCGACTGGGGGTCGAGTCCCAGACCACATGGGACGTGGTTAATAATAAATAGTAAAGTTTTAAGTGTTGGTTTGTAGGGATTTGACTGGTTAACAGGATTTTTCATCATGAGCTGACATTAGTTAGAGAACCATTGGAAAACCTGCATGGAGTACTGGACAGCCAGCTGTTTCGTCCTAGCTTGGGACTCTGCATCAGTACGCACCCACTGCCAGGGTTCGAACCAAGGACCTTCAGGTTACAAGTCAAGCTTGTAGACCATTAAGCCACTGGGATCCGATCGTATGGCCAGCCTATGAATTCTAACTTCTTCCAATTCACGACATAGCGCGACCCCTAGCCAATGTCTTCGGCGAGTATTTGTCCTCACACCCAACCTGCTGCACCCTACTGGTCACGACTTCTCACTAGAACCCCAGGTAACTACCTACCTGAATAGGGCAAGTCGCTGGTGAGCATCTCATGCTGTGTCGTGAATTGGCAGAAGTTAGAATTCATGGGCTGGCCATTGGATTGGGTCCCAATGGCTAAATGGTATACGAGCTCGCCTTGTAACCAGAAGGTCCTGGGTTCGAATCCCGGTGGGTGAGTACTGCTGAATAGTCCCAAACTAGACTGGGGGAACAGCTTTCCAGTACTCGTAGGTTTTCCAGTGGTTCTCTAGCCAATGTCAGCTCATGGTGAAATCCTGAAATAATGTTTTATTTCAGACAATATGTAAACATACACTACCGAGGTTTTCAGCGTATTTGGTTCCAAAATATTTCCTCTTCATACACGATTTATATATATAAAGTAATAATCTAAAGTACATCATCTAAGACGTAGCTTTGCTACAAATGAAGAGAGAACCAAATCAATAGACATTTTCCTCATTTTCTTCAAGAATTGCACAGTGTTTTGTTGAAAGCTAATTACATATGTGCGCGAGTTGATGTAGTTGTAACAACAGAAGACAAGGGCCAGGCAACAGATCGTTAATTAAGGAAAATCAACACATATTTATAGATTTTCATGTACATTATTATAGATTATTGTAAGCAAACAAACACAGTCTTCTGATTAGTAATTTCTCGCTGGATGTTAATCTATCTTTCACCTCTTTGTGGCCGTTTCTTGAAGTTCAGATTATCTGTCTGCAAATTGTATCCGCCTACGCAAAGTTTGCTATGACTGGTTGTTGAATCAGTCTTTGTTCTTATTTTTCTCATGACCAATATTCTGGACGTAAATATTGACGTAAATTACTGTCTACTAATTTTGGCTGGCAGCCAGCTCTCACCACACTCGTCCCCCCGTCAAAGACTTGCGACTGAAGTTGGTTCGGTCTTCTTGGTTCTAGGCGCTTAGTTCGTTTGTCTTGCTGTCTAGAATCTCGGCGCTCGCTGATGTCCACCTGTTTCTCTTTGTTTACCATTGCGATTGTGCCTGCGTAACCCCATCTTAAAGTGACCATATATGGTCCTTGGCACTTTGGAAACTGTTTGCCTGACCCTCTGGCACATTTGTCGGTATTTCGCCTCACACTTTCATATGCTACCTTCTCTCGACCCACCCCAGTGATTGAAACAGGTCACCGCAAGAATTTGGCGAGTATTTCTACCACCACACTGAACTGTTGTTACTTGTTTTATGCTTATTAGAAGTCATATTATCAGGACTGCCTTGTATATATATATATATATATATATATATATATATATATGTATATGTATATATATATATATATTCATCTCAACGTGTGTTCAGCATTTAGAGGCGTGAAAATATATCACCATTATGCTTATGTATTCTCGGACAAGTATCTTTCAGGAATTATTGTTAACAGTAGAAATAAAGCATTATATTCGGTAGAAGGCGAGAGATTTATCCTCAGTTGATTAGACACCAGAGTCAGTGGTACAGAGGTAGAATGCGCTCGCCGACCACGCCTCATGTGGTTCAGGGTTCGATCCACAGCCACCGACGCACTCCTTTACCTCGCTCACTACACCAGTAATAAGACTGGTAAATTGAGGTAAGGTTGGGGGGGCATGAGGCTGGCTAGCAATCTCATCCCGTAAAAATAAATAAACACCACTCCGTGCTACTGAAAATACACAGGTCTAGCTTGTTTGAAGCTCTATGTTCCACCACTGGGAACGTAAAGGAATACAAAAAAAAATAATCTCCTTTGCATTACTGTCGTTAGAAGGTTATTATTACTACACACTAGCCTCTAATGACTGCTGCATACACATGCTTTTGTTTTTATTTCATGTAACTAACTATTTCGATGATTATCGATCGGTCTTCCCACCTAGCTGATGAATACATCTCAACACTTTTTGTTTTCAATATAGCAAAAATATTCATTCGACGAGAAACACGGCCTGTGTTAGTGGCTCCACAGGAGCAGTTAAATTGGTAGATACACATTGAAGAGGCGAAATTAGCCCGTTTGTCTTTTATTCCCGAACGCAGAAGAGGAGTGCTTTTAAAGATACAGCGTAATTCAGCAGCCCCAGGGAATGCTCTTTTTACCGCATTTCTAAAGCGCTGTGTTAGTATCTCACTGGTGTTGTCTCCTAGGAACTGCATCTGTAAGAATAAGGCCTTTTTTGGAACTGTTGGTAACTTGAACTGCTTTGATTTTAGATTCATATTCTTAACAATAAGCTTTTCAGGATAATCATTCTCACTTAGCAACCGTTTAATATTGTTCAGTTCCTCATCAAGACATTCGTCCGAGCAAATCTCTCTTGCTCTGTGGACTAAGCACTTTATTAGATTGCGTTTGTATTTCAAGAGCACAAAGCTGAGAAAATGTGTGTACTGGCCCGTTGATGTAGGTTTTCTATAAACACTTTTTCTTATTGTGCCGTCCTCTTTTCCAGTCATAAAGACGTCTAGAAATGAAATACTAGAGTCTTTTTCTTTCTGAATAGTAAAATTTATTGCAGGATGTACCTCAATAAATTTATCCAGGATGTTCTTTGCTTCCTTTTCGTTCTCCATAATCAAAAATGTATCATCCATGTATCGATAATAGAATTCGAATTCACTAATAACATCCTTCAAAGGCCTATTTTCTAGTTTCGCAAGAAAAATGTCGACTAGAATGGGTCTTAGTGGTGACCCCATTGCCACACCGTCGATTTTTCTATACAGTTCCTTACTAGATAAAAAGTGGACATTCATTGTGCATTTCAAGAGAAGCTCTTTCATAAAAGATATAGGAATGGCGAAATTGATGTTTCATCTTTTGAGTTCTTCGCATACAAAGTTCACTGTTTCCATAAGTGGTACACATTGGTGAATAAGGAAGATACGTCAAATGATATCATGAATTTATTATCAACATTTAAATCTCTTATCCTTTCAGCGAATCCAAAAGTATCCTTTACACTGTGTTTCACCAACTTTTTGTTTTCTTCTTTTTCTTCACAGTTATGCACAGAGATTATTGCAAATATCAAAGCTGATTTAGACGTTTGTAAAGCATCAATTTGCAATGAATCTGGTGATTACTCACAATCAAAATCAATCAATAATTTAGCTATTACTACTACTACTGCTACTGCTGTTGATAATCTTTCTGGCCTTTCACCATCGAAATCTCTAAATAACAATCTAACATTAGGTGATAATTCCAATGAAAATAATATCTCGTGTTCATTGCAAATACTTGATAAAATTCCTGCATCTAGTCATACTATCCCAGATAATGATGATGAACGTTACACGCCTACAACAACAAAAGATGAAGAAACTGAACCGGATACATTGATTTCCGTAGCTGAAGAATTGGTTTCACCACAGGATACTGATGATGAGTTGAATCAACTTGATTTAGACGATGATGATGATAATGTTGGTGATGGCGACGACTCTTGTCGTCACACACCTGTTGCCGGTCAGGCGTCTACCTCCAGTTCACCGGATGAAAATAAGGTGATCTCACCTCTGCCAAATGCAAATGTTTCCATATCTAATGAGGAGAACAAACAACAACAACAACAACAAATTGTCAACTGTGAAGTATTAAAGCCACCAAGTTCTGTTTCACTGTCGATTTCTCCTTCTCCTCCTCCTTCTACGCAGCCGCCGCCACCGCCTACTACTACTGATACATTTTGTACAGATGTTCAACAAACCACCTGTCAAGTTATTGATTCTAAATCTATTTCACACAAAACCGATGATGATGATGATCATAATAACGAAGAAGTTAAAAGTAATAATGTGTCATTCATCAAGTATCCAACTGAATCTCTTCTAATATTTGATGATGTCAAAGTCGATGATGTTGATGTTGATGTCGATGCATTTCAAGCTAAACATGCAGCAGCTACTATTCAACAAACAACTACCACTCAGGATGAATTTGCAGATTTACTGCAAAAACACAACCTTTCTCCCTCTAGTCAGATATGTTCAGAAATTGTTAACAATAATAAAAGGTACGTTTACTATTGTTTAATGATTACTGTTAATAATGATTTTTTTTCTCTAACTCTCTTCCATATTAGTTTGTTTATTAGATATATCACACAGTGAAACAGTATTATTTACTGGATGACGAGGTTTCGAACAAAATTTTTTTGTTCATAATCATACCAATTGTGATCACACGACTTTGGCACTTGAGTTTGTATAATTTTCTTTGTTCCCTTCTATTTGTCGTCGTTGGGGTAGTAGAATTTTCCACATATCTGGGACAGGTGTTGAATCATTCCTATCACACGTATTTGCAATTGATTCGATAGACAAAGCTTCCGTTGTTATCAATCTCTCCCTCCACCCAGCTGTTATGTTAGATTTCAAAACTGTCATCTTATCCCACCCATCCTATTGTATGGTTGTAGTGAGTGCTCTAGCTGAACTATTCTCTAGATTTCTTATTTTATTCGGGTCAACCAATCCAGATTTTGCTGCTAGGTTTTTATGTTCAGCTAGTCTGACTGCCCCTGTTCTACTAGTTTGACCTATGTATTTGACCTGACAATCATTGCAGGCAGGGTATTAGATAAACTCTCTCTCTCTCTCAAAAAAAAATAATGATTGCTTTTCAATCACTCGAAATGGTTAGCGGTCTTTGATCATAGGTGTTAGCGTTCTATCTCTCGTGTTAAGTGGTCTGTCTGTCTGTTTTCTACATAGAACTTTGCACATATGTGCGGCAGTTCAAGTCGCCACACTCCATGTATCACACAAAGCAAGAGAAGAAAGTAGGAGAAATGCATATTAGAGACAGTAAACAGAGATATGAAGCAAAAAGAATAGTAATAACGAAGAACAATATAGTTTCATTGGAAATCATAAGTCACAAGGAGTGGATGCATCTGCGTCAGCCATTGAGAACGATTTTGAGCCACATCACCAATTGTTTCCAGCCTTCATTGGTTTTTATCATCCCGAGAACCCGAACCAGGAAGTCAACATCCCCTTACGTGACAGGCTTAAACTAACTGTTGTAGATTTCATTGACTGGTGCCATGTTTTGGTTTCACCGCCGCTAGCTCTTTTCCAGCCTGACGCTATATCAGCTAACATTGCCCATTGTCGAGGATGGCGATGACTAGGCATACGTAACACATGTCCTAACCATCTCAGTCGATGAAACTTCACAGCCTCGTCAATTGATTTCCCTTCCTTACCTAGCACTCGACCGAAGCCTAACCTCAATATTGCTCACCTTATTATACCACTTCACACGGTGTTATGTGGTATATTAGAGTGAGCAGTATTGACGTTAGACATCGAAAGCTGGGCTAGGTAAGGAGGGGTAATCGATTGACGAGGTTGTGAGCTAGCTGCATCGATTGACATGGTTAGGACATGTGTTATGCATGCATGCCAAGCCATCCATCGCCTTCCTCAACAAACGGGCAATGCTTGCTCACATAGGATTAGGTTACAAAAAGCCTAGTGGTGGTCAAAACGAAACACACAATCAGTCCACAAAATTCCACAACAGTTATTTTGAACCAGTCACTTAGGCAGGTGCAGACTGCTTGACTGGTCGGTGTCCTCAGGATGGTAAGAACCAATGTAAGCTGGATACTATTGATGATATGGTCCAAAATCGTTCTCAATGGCAGTGCAGATGTATTCCTTCTTTGTTATGATTGTTTTTATATTCAATAAAACTCTATTACTCTCATATTCCTGTTCTTTTTCCCTCACACTTCTGTTTATTATCTCTCTTTTGAATCTCTCTTCACTCTCTTGTCTTGCTTTATGTGCCACATAAAGGGAATGTGTCGACTGGAACTGCTGAACATCTGTGGACAGTTCTATGCTGAAACCAGTCAGTTAGTCGGCTTTTCGGTCATTCGCTTTATCCTATGGTTTTTGACAGCTAAACAAAAGTGAAATTAAGACTACCACATTAATTTGTTTACTAGATATGTCACACAGTAAAACAGTTTTACTAACTAGATGACGAAGTTTCGAACAGAATTTATTGTTCATAATCATATCACCTACTGTAACCATAAAACTTCAAAAACTACTTTTTTGAGTTTTTTGTATAACTTTCTATTCGTTGTCCTAGGGACAGTAGGATTTCCCAGATGTCTGGGCAAAAATGTGTTGAATCATTCCTATTGCACGTGTTTGCAGTTGATTCGATAAATAAAGCTTCTGTTATCAATCTCTCTCCACCCTGTTACATTAGATTTTAAATCTATCATCTTATCCCATCCTATTGTAGGACCAGCCAGTGTACCTCGTTAGGTCATTGCGATATGCGAGCCGGGCGACCGCCACGTTCAAGTAGCAGTTATCGGTCGGGGTTGACAAAGTAAGACTGACTGGTTTCAACATAGAACTTTGCACCGATGTGCAGCAGTTCAAGTCGCCACACTCTCTCCATGTAGCACACAAAGCAAGAGAAGAAAGTAGGAGAAATGCATATTAGAGACAGTAAACAGAGATATGAGGCAAAAAGAATAGTAATAACGAAGAACAATATAGTTTTATTGGGTATTATAAGTCACAACGAGTGGATGCATCTGCGCCAGATATTGAGAACGATTTTGAGCCATATTACCAATTATCTCCAGCCATTGGTGTTTACCTTCCCGAGGACCCCAAGCAGCCAAGAAGTCTACATCCCCTTACGTGACAGGCTTAAACTAACTGTTGTAGATTTCATTGACTGGTACCTTGTTTTGGTTTGACCGCCGCTAGCTCTTTTCCAGCCTGACGCTATATCAGCTAACATTACCCATCAAGGAAGGCGGTGGCCAGAACTGAGGGATGTCATTGAATTCCAGTCTAAGTAATTGACTGAGTGAATGAATGGTCAATGAGAGGTTAGTCTCATAACCTGAATGTCCCTAACTATCGGTGGTGGTGGGTCGTTCGTGTGCATTGGTGAAGAGAGTCCCAAGGTGGTAGGAAAAACACCCATCCAATGCACATCATTTATCTGAATATCTTTGAGAAGCCCAGAGTAAACTCATTTTTAAAACAGTTGACAAGATGTTTATTCTAGATTGTCATAAATCCCGTACATCTCTTGGTCAGTGTATATCTCACTGCTTATTATTCCATTCGTAATCATCATTGTATGTCTTGATAAAAAGAGAAAAATATGGAGAGTTACTTTTGAAATGAAAAAGAGATAAACGCTATTTATATGTGTGTGTATAAATAATGATAATTCTTTTATATTTATGCAAACGACCTTCTAGTAGTTGACCCTTTCTATTCTCATCAAATATGATGGCATATCATGTGTGTGTTTGTGTGTGTGTGTGTGCGTACGTCTTCCATTGCACGTTCTTCAATGTTCATTTCGATTTATCTATTATAGTGGTTGGTTGACACTTCACTCTGTTAGTATAGTGGTAGTGGTAGTAGTAGTGATATTATTATTAGTGTAAATTGTGCCATATATGATTGTGACTATGATGTGATTGAACTTGTGAGTGAGTAGCTGGTTGTACTACAACATTACACACACACGTATCAATAATAACAATAAGAACAACAAACTTCTGTGTAGTTTTTGTCTTGTACTCTCACATGTCATGAAGTTTGTAAGTTGTATTTGTGTGCTGTTCTGTGTGTGTGTATGTGCGTGTGTGTTTTGTAATCACTGCGCATGTATCACATTCTTTAGTGACACTAATCACACATTGATTTGAGTCGAATTTAACAGTATATCTGTGAGACTCTAAGATAAGAAAGGCCCTAAACACACACTCACACACACAAATAGATGGATGGATAGACAGACAGACAGACACGTACATGTGTATGGAATGTTCATAGTTTAAACAGTATTTGATGCAGTTGTTGTTGTGATGATTATGAGCGAGCGAGTGAGTGAGTGAGTCAATCAGGCAGTCAGTATGCACACATAGTAGTAGTAGTAGTTGTACTGCTCTCTCATATCATATCAGATCGGATCATTTTTCGATACTGTGACTATCTCTGGGTGTGCGTGTGTGTGTGTGAGTGAGATGCGAAATACACACTTTGGAATTTGATTTGATTTGATTCAATTCCTCAATTATTATAATAATTGGCAAACGACGAATATTATACGGTAAGCAGCAATGTGTTTCTCCTTTTCGTTTTGTTTTGTTTTGTGTTTTTTTGTACAGTAAGTAAACTGGTTGTGTATCATTTAGAGAGTTGTCCCTTCTGTGTGGAATCGAGTACTTTATTATCATCATTATTATTGTAGTTTTAATGCCTATACTTACCCCCATGTTGGAGATTTATTTTGATAGATAGAAAATTCCCTTTAGCTTCCTTCTTTGAAATAGGACATTACCATCGCCAAGTAGTATGAATAAGTTCTGTTCAGTTAGTTATATGGGGGGGTGTGTGTGTGCTCTGTATTCATTAGTTGGTGGAGAATGTGACCACAGCAACAACCGCAACATGTCTCCATTTTGTCCTGTTCTCTTCAGTCCTCTTTAGTTGACTCCACAACTTCTCTAAATGTCAAACAGTCGATTTCACCTTTAGGCATATATTTGACCTAAACAAACTGGTTAGCACTAATGAGGTGTGCAACCTGGCTGGCACTCAGATAGAAACCAAGTCGGAAATTAAATACCTAGGCGTCATTCTATCTACTGATCTTTCCTGGTCGTCTCATATCACATCATGATGATTTCTAAGAAAATATTCTGTCTTACCTCCTACATCAAGAAGTTGAGACATTCTGGAATAACCCAACCCTTACTCCTACGATTCGTTAACTCTTGCATCCTGCCTATTATTGTCTAATGTTTCCCCTTAGTTTTTCCCAGGCTACTGAAGAAAGACTATAACATATTACGCAGTATGTTAAAGGTTGTCAGCAGGGTAAGCAATGTTCCACTTAAACAACTTGTTGTTAATATTCTGGTCGACAGGCACGTGGACTCATGTGAAAAATGGGGCTAAATCCATTCTATCTAACTCACACCACCCTCTTCATTCACAAATCTCCGCTTGTATCTCATCAGGCAGGACCAGAAGCCTATATAGAAAACTATATGCTTGCACCAGCAAGTACAAAAACTCAGCTATACCCTACTTGGCTCGTGTTCTGTGCGATAAAGAAAGCATTAGGCGTGAAACTTGTAACTTATTTATTAAATAGTCAGTAGAACAATTGGATCTCGTCTTTCCAACTCATATCATTTATAGGTACAACGTTTTCTTTCTTTCTTTTCCTTTTCTCTTTTTTATGTGCTGTTTTGTTTCTCTCTTCCTTACAATCCTTACTTAAAACATTCTTCTCGACCTTTTTGCTACCACTTACGCCAGTAAATATGCTATTATCTACTTTTCTAACACCTTCAAACATTCTGTTCACTTTTGGCTTTGCCACCGATATGCTAATATGCTGTTGTCAAAAATAACTGAGACTATCCATAATCTAGAATGCAGAATTTTATTTATTGTTAATGTACAAACTGGATGCAATACTGTAGTAAAAGTGCTGAGAATTCCATTCTGTATCACATGTACTGTTTTGGAATAAAGCAAATTATTATTATTATAAGCTGTAATCTCCTCCTCCAAGCCACCCTTAGACACTCACCAAACACTCGTCCTTTTCCATTCGGATTCCACTCGAAGTCCTGATTCGTCTTTATTTTCTCTGTCGAATATTTGCTGAGTACTAGGTTCTTCGTCGATTTGTTCCCAGTGTAACTTTGTAACTTGAAGTGTGTATATTGCCTTATCTCATCTCAGTTTCTCTTGTTCGACTAGTGGTGTTGTGTTATTGGAAGACATTGTCTTAATACAACTTTTTCGTAAGGATTAGAATGATGGTTGATAGTGTATTTATTGAAGTCCTTTTTTAAGAGGAATCTGATGCGCTTTAACGGTGAATTTGTTTATTTGCTGAAACTCCTGTGAATGATGATAATTATGATGGTGGTGATAAGGGATTATATTGAAAGCAGTCGTTTTCGTAACTTTTAGTTCTAATGACAATCTAATCTTAATCTAGTACGAGTCCTCTCAGGAAATATAGCCCCCCCCTTCTCTGTGTGGAAAATTATGACCATATAAATTGAAACTATAGGTGACAATGGTTGTGAACAGACTTATTTTTATTTAAAAAAAATTTTATTATAGCTTGATTCCACACAGTATTTTGGTACAAGTATGAAATTTTCAGCATGTGATATCGGTAGCCCAAATTTAGCAGACCGACCATAGATATCAGGTGTTCGTCGGCGGGGGATCGAACCTCGGACCATGTGAATGGTTGGCGAGAGTCCTAACCGCTGTTCCACCGACGCACGTAGGTTGTTACCTTGGGTTCTAGTGGGAAATCGTGACCATTAGGGGGTACAGCAGTTCGGGCGTGAAGACAGATACTCGCTGATGTCGTTGCCCAATGATTGCGCTATATCATGAATTGGCAGAAGTTGGGATCCATGCACTGGTCAGTGGATCGGGTCCCATTAGCTTGAGTGGTCTGTAGGCTCACCTTGTAGCTGGAAGGTCCTGGGTTCGAACCCTGGCAGTTGGTACCTACTGTTGAAAAGTCCCAAGCACTAGGACGAAACTTGAAATACTCTTCTATTTGTTCTGTTTTTTGTTTATTAAAAAATTATTATTCTAACGTTTTCATTGCCTTGTTTACCACAATAATATTTGATCTTTTGTTTTACTTTCTCCTTTCTTCTGTGTTAGTTAGCTGAATCCATTCCCCCACCTGCATTAAATCAGTGGAGGTTAATTTTCTCTCTCTTGTTGTTGCTATCGATATAACTTTTGTTAGATAAATCTAATTATTTATTATTTTTTGTTTTGTTTACCCAACATAATAATTTCACCGTGTTAACGCTGACTAATTTGTTTGATAGTGTAGTTTTTCCTTTATAATACTAGAAGAAAAACAAGGGGGCGGGGGAAATATTGCTCACTAGATGATGCTGTTTCCATGTACACATCAGTGTTTTTGAGTAACTGTAATTAACGGCTAATTAATTGATTAATTAATTATCTGTTGGCAGTTTTAGTGTATCACACACCACACTCCGTTTTTATAGGTGGTGGTTTGGTTCAGCCAAGGTGTGTTTGCGTGTTGAATAATATCCCCCTAACACCACTTTTCTTGTCACATAACACTTGCTTACCTTTCAGTGTTTTCAAGAGAAAAAGTGCTGTTTAAGTTAATCATTCCTCGATCCTCCCCCGTTACCCTCCTCGAACCTATATTGCTCGTTATATTCCCCTCCCCCTCCGCTCGTGCTCACGTGAAATGTTTTTGTGTTTAACTTAACCAACATACGTACCTGCTTAAATTCGTGCACGCATTAAGATAGGCGACAGCTTATTATTTAACTTGATTTTTGTAGTGGCTAAAATCTAATCTCTTTGTTAGTCTCCTAATTAACATTATCAACATCCTCATTCTCACAAGGATTGTTCCCATAGTGTTATTGATTTTAAACCAACAAACAGAAATGGGGAATGTCAATAGTAGTCGTTTTCATCAGATAGGCGATCCTTATTTTACATTGACGATATCGTCACCAACATCATCATCGTCATCATCATCATCACAATCGCTATCGACATTAACATCCTCCTCCTGCTCCGCCTCCTCCTCGAGCACATCATTACAATCTTTCAATTCGTTAACTGCTAATCTCATCACAAAACCATCATATATGCAAAGGTGAGTAATTTGACTTGGCCTGGCTTGGCTTGGCTTTGGTTCCTCCATTCAAGTGTAGTAGTAGTAGTGTGGTGAGAGCTGTGTATTAGCTAAATTGGTAGACAGTAATTTACGTCAATGTTTACGTTCTCAAGATTTGTCGTGAGAAAATATGAACAAAGACTGATTCAAAACCGACCACAACAGACTTTGCGTAGGCGGATACAGTTAACATATAGATGATGTGACATTCAAGAAACAGTCACAAATAGATGAAAGATTAACTTTCAGTGAGAAACAACCAATCAGAAGACTGTGTTTGTTTGTTTATTATTATTATTATTGTTCCCTTGGGTTCCTAATGGAACATAGGACTTCAACTACACATCTCCACTTGCTTCTGTCTTCTGATGTACTTTTCACCTGCATTCATATTAGTCCATACTGTTTCAACTCCTCTTCTCACGATCTCCTCCATGTCCCACTCGCCGCTTCCCTTTCGGGTTCCACTCGAGCTATGGCCTGACGCGCAATGTCACCTATTGGCTTCCTCAGCGAGTGACCAATCCATCTCCACTTTCTCCTACATATTTGTTGGGTGATTGGTTCTTGTTTTGTTTCTTCCCATAGTTTCTTGTTGGTTCTTGTTCTTTCCGGCCATCTAATCTTCAGTATAGAGCGAAGAGAGTTAGTTGTTGATAAAGGTGTGCAACAGGCTGTTGGAAATATTCTTTGTCACACACTGGCCAAGTTTCTGATCCATGCGTATAGAAGAACTGACCAACTTGACGTCGTTTGTATTGAAAATCCGAATTTTGTTGTTGATGGCCAGTTGAGTTGAGTGACGAAGATTTCCAGATTGGTTTCAGGTTGATGAATGTGTTTCTCGCCTTATCGATTCTCGATTTGACATCCTCGTCCGTTGGTCCTGTAGTTGAGACAGTGCTCCCTAGAAAAGTGAAGTGAATGAAGTAACCTCTTTCAAATCCCTCCCGTTGATGGTGATTGACGCTGGGTGTTGCTGTTGTTGTTGTTGTTGATTGGTTATTTTCATGACCTCTGTCTTGTCTATGTTCACCTGGAGTCCTGTGTTTGCTGCTTCTTCGACCAGTGTGTCGATTTTCGCTTGTAAGTCTTCGATATACATGAAAATTTATAAATATGCTTTGATTTCCTTAATAAACGATCTGTTGCCTGGCCCTTGTCTTCTGTTGTTACAGTAGTAGTAGTAGCTAGTACTCATTATTATATCTCGTGTATTCATTGTATAGTATTCAAAATAATGAGAGTGTGATGAAAATGGTAATGAATTAATTAGTAATTCTTCTCTTTTTTTCATAAACACTCCCACATTCGAGCCCTACTCCTTATAGATCACACAGTGAGTGAGTGAGTGAGTGGTGGCTCTAACAACACTTTTCTGCGTTGGCGGTTCCCGGGGGTAGGTCAAATATACCCGTCAACCACGAGTGTGGCCTGGGGGGGGTTCGGTTAACCCCACCCTCAGGATCTGTCCGACTTATACTTTAATGTCGCTTAGCTGGGGTGGTAATCCTGGTAAAGGGCATTAAACTTCACAGCTGAAGCTTGAAGCTTTAGGTAAATTTCGCGACTGAAAGTCCAACTTATATTGCTGATATAGTGTATCATTGGTAGTCTCTATTTCAGTATTTAGTTTTTAAAAAAAAAAATATATTTCACTTATTTTTGTGCTATTTTCCTATATATTATTTCGGTTAATTTACATTTTTATAACACAGTCAATCTACCCTTGACGTTGTTGCTCACAATGCCTCTGAATGTATTGAAATGTCGACTACAACCGCCCCACTCTCTCCATCGTCATTAGTCAACGGAAATATTCATGAAGATGGTGGCAAAATTCCAGCTGTGCTAACAACAACGGAAAATAGTCATGATGACGATTACAATAGAATGGTAGTGTCTTTATCATCAGTGTCAGTTACACCGACAGGGTATACGTCTGAGGTGAAAACTTCTACTAGCCTGCTTCAAATTGCCGCTGAACATCGACGGCGAGAAGAAGTAGTTGATCGTATTACCAGTGAGCTATTGATGCAATTGGTCTCGGAAGCGATACGTTCTACTCTGAATGTTAGAATGTCTAATACTGAGGTAAATAACTTTTCATCTTTTTCTTTTTTTTGTCCTTTTGTTAAGAGTTTTTGTCTTCTTTATCGACGAAATCATCTTCAGAGTCGGCTGTACAGTCGTATTTATATTTACCAAAAATATATATAGTGGTCTATTATTGAGTAATAGGGCGGGGGGTGGTGACATAACTGATATAATTACTCAGAAGTGGCTTTAGAAGTGAAAATTAAAAGTTGTAAATTACGTGGTACTCAACGGAACAAAGATAGAAATTTGATAAGGTTAAAATTACTATTGAGTGAGTGAGGATAAAGCTGGTAGTTGAGTGTCCATTTAACAAGTGTGAAGACGGTGTGAAAATGTACAAAAGGAGCATATGAGAGTGATAATAGTGAATTAATTATTATTAAAGTAAAAGCAAACTAAAGCAAAACTAAAAATTAAAAAAAGGAAAAGAAAAAAACCAGTTTCTTTTTACAGGGAACGACTAGTGAAGAGGTTAAGACCAAGGTAGAATAAGAGACTGGACAAACGTTTTCTGTATACAGAGAGAGTTCGGGGTTGTATTGACGACTTCCGAGTAATTATATCAATTATGTCACCCTCTATTACTCAATAATAGACCACTATATATTTTTTGTAAGCATAAATACGGCTGTACAGCCGACTCTGAGGATGATTTTGTCGATAAAGAAAATTTTCTTCGCTGAATTTGTCTTTTAGTTTCTTTGTTGTCGTTGGTATGAACGGAATTTTTTAGTTTTTAACTGTTGCGTAGTATAGCAAAAATGTTGATTCAAATATCTATAAAACACAAAATAATTTAGCAAAGAATATCCTTTCCGATAATTTCCTCCTCTTCTGGCTCTACAATTATATATGCATCTTTATATACGTAGAATATTCTAGGTTAGTAGTCAGTAACAATATTAGTGTTTCTTTTTTTTAAAATATAATATCGATTTGTTAAGTAAGATCACAATGGAATCACAGTTCATTAAAGATGCTTAAATTATAGTAACAAAAAACACATAATGGCAAATAGAATATCAACTAAAATTAGGAAAATTCCACAAACATTGAGGATCATTCAAACCTAGATGGCCAAGGTAAGCATAATGTCTGAACTAACTTCTTTTGGATGCACAAATTAGGCTTGTTAATATGGATCCCAGCAGCCAGCCTCAGCAATATTTAGTAGTCGAACTCTTAAGGCGAAATTGAGATTTGTTGGTATGAGGTAAATGACTTTGAAAGCTGCCTCGTTGACATCAATCTTGTGTTCTGTATCCACAAGATGAGATAGAATAGCGCTGCGAATAGATTTTGTTTGTCGTTTACTTAACATCAGTTTTGTGGATACACAACACAAGATTGATGTCAACGAGGCAGCTTTCAAAGTCATTTACCGCATACCAACCAATTAATCTTAACTTCGCCTTAAGAGTTCGATTACTAAATATGTTTCTGAGGCTGGCTGTTGGGATCCATATTGAGAAGCCTAATTTATGCATCCAAAAGAAGTTAGTTCAGACATTGTCCTTACCTTGGCCATCAAGGTTTGAATGATCCTCAGTTTTTTGTAGAAATTTCCCTAATTTTAGTTGGTATTCTATTCGCTACTATATCTTTATTATTATTTAAACATCTTTAATGAACTGTAATTCCATTGTGATCTTACTTTACAAATCGATATTACTTACAAAAGACACTAATATTGTTATTGACTACTAATCTAGAATATTCCATGCATTTAAACATATATGCATATAATTGTAGAGCGAGAAGAGAAAATTATCGCAAAGGATATACTTTGCTCAATCATTTTATGTTGTTTAGAGTAGTCTGTGGTGTCATTTGTTTCTTTTCAAAATGTGTTTGCCACCATCTGCAGGCAGAACGATAGTGCCTGTGTTGTACACAAGGGTTGTGTATAAGGGTTTGTTTGCATCCTGGTTCATCATCTATTGTGAAGAAGTATTACATAACAGATGTGCTTCGTAATCGAGTAGTATGCGGTGCTTTCGCAGTCAGCATCATCTCAACATTGTCAAGTTGGAAATAAAATAATAGCGCTAGTCACGAACTTGTACATATTTTCTTTTTCGGTCAGTTCATTTTTTCCATGGAATACAACTGATGAAGACTCTAAATAGTCAATATAGAACTGCGCTTACAAGCATATCATTTCAGTTTGTCACAACATTCTGTAAAAGCACGTCTAAGAAGGGAAACAGAAGTATGAGGACATTATATTAGGTAGGTTTCCAGTGGCTGGATATGGTCTACAAGCTTGTCTGAGTTTGAGTCCCGGTGGTTGCGCGTACTTCCTACGACTACCAGACTACCAGTTACCTCCTGGCTTTGTGTGCGTCTGTAGTCTATCGGCAGAATGCTCGTCAGTTATGCCTCATGTGGTCCGTGGGTTCGATCACCGGCCCATTCACTCCCAAACTCTACCAAGCCGGTGATAGGATCGGTAAAGAGGAAGGTTGGGCTAGGTGTGAGTCTATCGACCCGATCCAGTAAAAAAATTGATACCACTGGTGATACCGAAACTTAAAAGGTGGGGTTTGAAGCTGTATGTTCCACTTGGAAAGTAAAAGAATAAAATGTATTGTGGAAAGGTTTGTAGCATAAGAACAGTAATCTTAGAAAAATTTCTGGCGATATCCAGCATTTCGACTTTGAATTATTTCACTAAGAGTCTCCAAACACTGATTCTCAACACACTGAGGATCTTTATCAATAAACCTACAATCCATCGCCACCCCCAGTATGCGTCAAATCAGTATTGAATATCTCAAATCCCCCTAACTCTTTGCGCATGTAATCCAACAGTCATCATGTCACCGAAAATACCCATTGAGTCATGAAGAAAGTAAATAAAAGACAAATTCAGCGGAGAAAATTTTCTCTTTTTTGTCGAAGAAATCATCTTCAGAGGCTGTAAAGTCGTATTTATACTTATCAAAAAATATATAGTGGTCTATTATTGAGTAATAGGGGAAGGTGACATAATTGATATAATTTCTCAGAAGTGGCTTTATAAGTGAAAATTAAAAGTTGTAAATTACGTGGTACTCAACGGCACAATGATAGAAATTTGATAAGGTTAAAATTGCTATTGATTGAGGTCATCTACAAGGTGAAGCCAAATAGTACAAAGGACGTCAGGTTTCAGCTTTTTTTGTATGGCGAAGGCGCTGGCTATTCGTTAATACAATCCCGGACTCTCTATGCAGAAAAAGTTTGCCCACTATTATCATTCTCATATGGTCCTTTTGTACATTTCACACTTGTTAAATTGACACTCAAATACCTTTATTTTCACTCACTCAATAGCAATTTTAGCCTTATCGAATTTCTATCTTTGTACCGTTGAGTACTACGTAATTTACACCTTTTATTTTTGACTTCTAAAGCCACTTCCGAGTAATTATATCAATTATGTCACCTTCCCCATATTACTCAATAATAGACCACTATATATATTTTGGTAAGTATAAATACGGCTGTACAGTCATCATGTTCGAGTTTTTTTTTGTTAGCCTTTCCAGTATAATTTTTAGTTGATAAAAACATACAGTGGTCAAAGGTGATACATCTAATTTTAGTTAGACGATATTTGTTCTTTAAGAAACATCACGTCATGTTATTCTCTATATCGAAATGCTGTATCGCATAATTTTGCGCGTAGAATATTAAGTGATACGATTTACTAAAAGCGAATTAACTATGCGTCTTTACTTCTGACTCACTGACTGACTCACTGATTGGCTTCAACATAGAACTTTGCAGAGAATTGCAACAGTTCGAGTTTCCACTGTCTATGCGTCGGTGGCATAGCGGTTAGGACGCTCGCCGACCATGCACATGGTCCAGGGTTCGATCCCCGGCCACCAACGCACTCCTCTACCTCGCTAAGCCAGAAATAATGCTGGCGAAGAGGAAAGGTTGGGCATGAGGCTAGCAATCCCATCCTGTAAAATAAACACTGCTACAGAAACTTCAAGCCACTCGATTGAAGCCCTATGTTCCACCAATGGGAACGTGGAGGAAAAAAATGTATCACACAAAGCAAGAAAAGAGAGTGAAGAGAGATTCAAAAGAGAGATAATAAATAGAAATATGAGGCAAAAAGAATAGTGATATGGAAGAACAATAGAGTTTTATTGGATATTATAAATCACAAGGAGTGGATGCATCTGCGCCACCCATTGAGAACGATTTCGAGCCATATCACCAATTGTCTCCAGCCATTAGTTTTTGCCATCCCGAGGACCCCAACCAGTCAAGCACTGTACATCTCCCTACGTGGCTTAGACTAACTCCTATGGATTTCACTGACTAATCCCAAATCCTGATTTGATCAGCATTAGGTCTTTTTCAACCTGATCCATCCTATGTTAGTTAACATTGCCCGTTGTCGAGGATGGCGATGGCTAGGCAGGCATGCATAACACATGTCCTAACCATCTCAATCGATGCAGCTGCTTCACAACCTCGTCTGTTGACTTCCCCTCCTTACCTAGCACTCGACTGATGTTGCCTAACCTCAGTATTACTCACCCTGTTATATCACCTTTGATCGACACCCATTCGGACATCACGTTTAATAAACCAGAGATGGCGTATCTTGGCATATACCAAACGAGCCTTCTGTATCCGTGCTGAGATTTCGTCAGCTATCAACTCACTAGTGTTAGCTGATGCAACTTCCCTAATAAATGAAGTGGTCAACGCAACCAGCCACCACTTCAATCCCTAAATTTAAGCCAACCAGAAGTCGATGTAGTCCAGTCCTATCGCATCATCATCTTACATTTGACGAGAGCGAATTTCATGCCGAACATTCGAAGATTGCTGTTGCTTGAGGTGTTGAGAAGACTCTGCACTTTGTTAGCGTCTTCATTTAGGAAGGAGGACTATATATTATCTGCATATTGTAAGTCAACGAGATTATTCCCTGGTGGTAACAAATCAATCTCTGAGTCCCTGAAGTCAGTTAGAGTTTAGCCCATTGGCAGTACATCTATGATGAAATTAAACGGAAATAGGGATAGTGGGCCTCCCTGTCGGACACTACTTGTTGTCATCACTTCAGGTGACAGACAACTCTCCGTAGGCTTTTGCCTGGCTGCATGAGTTCAAGTAAAGTGCGTACCTTGATTATTATATTTATTATTATTGTAACCTTTAATTCCTACGGGAACATAGAGCTTCAGCCGTGCGTCTCCATTGGGTTCGGTTCTCTGCTAGAGTCTTCACCTGGCTCCAAGTCTGCCCACACGCTTTCATCTCCTCTTCACATGACCTCCTCCTCCAAGTCACCCTCACACTGACGACCAACTCGCCGCTTTCCTTTCGGCCGGGTTCCACTCGAGCAATGGCTTGTCTAGTGATGTCACTTGATGGTTTCTTTAGAGTATGGCCAATCCATCTCCATTTCTTCTTGCCTATTTGTTCCACAATCGATTCCTGCTGAATTGGTTCGCTCACTGCCAGAGATCCCTCCCTGTTGCTGATCTTTTCTGGCCATCTGATCCTGAGCGGAGTATTGAGCGAAGACAACTGTTAATGAAGGTTTGTAGTTTGTTTGAGATGCTCTTTATGACGCGCTGGCCAAGTCTCTGATCCGTATGGTGATTAGCACTGACTTCACATTGGAGTTGAAAATCGGGATCTTATTTTTGATGCTGAGTGCTGTTGACCTCCACACAGACTTGAGAGTAGTGAAAGCTAGCTTGTCTTGCTTTTCCGATTCTTGCTTTGATATCCTCTTCAGTTCCGCCTGTAGTTGAAACGATGCTTCTCAGGCAAGTAGGTAAAGGAGGTTGTTTCTTTCAGGTTCCTTCCATTTATGCTGGGTGATTGTTGTCAGTTGTTGTTGTTGCTGTTGGTGGTGTTGCCCAGGAATTTTCATCACCACCTTGATTAGTGCTATGCATTTTTTTTCTTGGCATTCGTTTTACGATCAAACACTGGCAAAGTACCTCTAAGTCGACAGAATCGAATGTCTATTTCAGCTCAAGAAATATGACAATAGTTGGACACCACTAAGCCTATGTCTATGCCGTCTTTATATTATTTATCTTGGTAACCATTGCCATCGGTACAGCTTCCATAATAATAATAATAATAACAACAACAATAATAATAATAATCGATTGTTTTATTATGAATTTGAATAGACGAAAACTTCAGATGATTCAGAAAGTGATAAAGAAAACAACATTGTAGGAGACGAATTTCCCCAGCAGAAATCTCCAGTATTCGGTGATGATGACGATGAGGAGTCTTCAGACGACGAAGAATCTGTCCGCCTACTAGACCTAGGTGTAAAGTTATCTGATGAAGATTTTGATGAGAAATTATCTGAGGCAGCAAAATCTAAAATCCACGTCACACCAGAACCTTCATATAGCGAAGAAAGTGTTCAGGGATTGTTTGCTGATATCCCGGAAAGATCACAAGCATTAATTCAACTTGCTGTCAGACATTTTTGGGATTATCGATCAAATGCAGAGATGGGTTACAAAGAGGCTAGTCTGACAGAGGCTTTAAGTAATCCTCCTACAGAGTTTGGATTTGATTACTGTGATAAAATAGGTAGGCTGTTTTAAATTTTTATTATGTGATTTCTTTTTTTAGTTTTGTTTTATCCTCATTGTTGGAAATTCTATTTTTTTTTATCAGCAATATCTTTTCATGCACTAATGTGTGCCGCTGATTGATGTAATTTATTATTATTGTTCTTTTGGGTCCTAAGCGGAACAAGGGGCTTCAACAACACGTCTTGATTTTGTCCTCATCAACTGGCATGAATATTGCCCATAAGATTTCATTTTCCCACATGATCTCCGCTATATATCACCCTCGGACACATGGCCAGACCACCGTTCCCCATTTGGGTTTCACTGCAACGATGACTTAGCGCACGATATCACTCGACGGTCTCCTCAGCGTGTGTCTAGTTCACCTCCATTTTCTTCGGAATATTTGTAGAGCAGCAGTCTCTCGATGTGTTCTTTCCTAATGTTTCTTGTTTCTAATTCTTCCTGGCAGACCATCTTATCTTCAGTATGTGGAGTCAGCGAAGACAACTGCTGATAAAAGTCTGCAGTAGGAGCCTGTTAAAGGTGCTTTCCGTGATTCGCCAAGTTTCTGTCCCAATTTAAAATTGATTTGGTGTTAAAAGTCGGAATTTTTGTTGTTGATTTTTATTTTATTTTTTCATTTTTGATTACAGCTTGATGCCACATCGTACTTTCAGTACAATTATGGAATTTTCAGCATGGATATCGGTAGCTCAAATTTTGCAGGCCGACCATAGATATCGGGTGTGTGTCGGCGGGGGATCGAACTCCTGACCATGTGCATGGTCGGCGAGAGTCCTAACCACTGTGCCACCGACTCACATTGCAGTATATTTCCAGATTGATGAGTGTGTGTGACTTGTCTTTCCAATTCTGCTTTTAACATCTGCTCATCCATACTGTCGCCCGTAGTTGAAACGATGGTACCTGGTCAGATAAATGAAGAAAGTGTGACGTCTTTGAAATTTTTCCCGTTGTTGTTGGTGTTGTTGGTTAATTATCTTCATCACTTCTGTCTTTCCAATGTTTACTTGAAGTCCTGTTTTTGGTGCTTCTTCTGACAGCTTGTTGGTTTTCGCCTGTAAGTCTTCGAATTTACGACATTATACCCGTGATCCACAACGGAAAACTCGGCGAGGCGTTCGAAGTGCATACAGGAGTAAGACAAGGCTGCCCGCCTGCCTATTATCACCGATGATATTCTTAATTGTGGTGGTGGACTGGACTATGCGTCAGACTGTTGGGGGCGAGGAGTCAGGAAGACGCTGGATCCACGATAAGAGTACTCTAGAAGATATGGATTTCGCCTATGGATGATATATGTCTAATGTCACACAAACTCGAAGACTGGCAAGCGAAAACCAATAAACTGGCAGAAGAGGATGGCAGCGAAAACAGGACTGCGCATGAACATAGAGAAGACGGAAGTGATGAGGATAACCAACGAACCGTAACAACAACAACCATTACCAATCACCATCAACGGGAGAGATTTAACAGAGATCGCCTCCTTCACTTGTCTGGCTGGGAAGCATCGTTTCAACGACAGGCGGAACGGATGAAGATGTCAAAGCCAGTCAAAATCGGAAAGGCAAGATACGCCTTCATCAACACAGCATAACGAACAAGGTTAGCATTTCCAACAACAATACTGGTTAGAAATTTGGCCACGGTGTCACGAAAACGATTTCCAACAGGTCGCAGACTTTCATCAACAGCTGCCTTCGCTCCGTACTGAAGATCGAATGGTCAGCTAGAAAGAATAAGCAATAAGAAACTCTGTCCAGCAACAAACCAACAGGTGAGAACCGATCGCTCAACAAATATGTCGGAGAAAGTGAAGATGGTTCGGTCGCCGAATGACATCACACACCAGGCCAACTCTAGAGTGGAATCCAAGTGGGAAGCGATGAGTGGGTCGTCGGTGCTAGGGTAACATGGAGGATACCGTGTGAGGAAGAGATGACAGAGTTTGGTCAATCGTGAACCCAGATGAAGAGGACGGCAGAAAACAGAACAAAGTGGAGATGTGTTGTTGAAACCAGCCCTATGTTCCACTCGAAACGCAAGGGAATAATAATAATAATCCCCGCGAAATGTAGATCTTCTAAAGTCTTCTTATCGGTCCCCACATAGGGTATTCCGCAATTTTAGGAATATCATCGGTGGTAGTAGGCACACAGTTGTTCTGTTGAATTGTTTCAGCATGCTTTCACGCAGCTGTAATTTAGGCTTGTACAGAATGAAAATGCTGAGGCCTTAGTGTCATTCAATTGATGTTTGTTTTCTACTGGTTAGCAGGTTCCGGTTAAACAATTCTAACAATTGTTGCTTTTTTGACAACTTCATGGATTTTTTTGGTCATTTTCTGATTATAGCTTAAAACCACACAGTATTTTTGTTACAAGTATGGAATTTTCAGCATATGATATATCGGTAGCCCAAATTTTGCAGGCCGACCAATTGATATCAGGTGTGCGTCGGCAGGGGATCGAACCCCGGACCTTGTGCATGGCTGGCGAGAGTCCTAACCGCTGTGCCACCCTCATGTGATACTACAGGGTTCGATCCCTGGCCCCCGACGCACTCGTTTACCTCACTAATCCAGTAGTAAGACTGGTAAAGAGGGGGAGGGTTGAGTGTGAGACTAGCAACCCCATCCTCATAAGCCTGGTTACACCACTGTTGATATCATGACTGGTGTGCGTCTGTGCTCTTGTGTGTGTGTGTGAAGTACAGGACTTTCAGATACTCTTGTTTTTGATATTCATTACTTGAGAATATCCAGGATGCGAATACGCTTAAAAGGAAAGACCACAGTACAGGATAGGACGGGAGTAAAACAAGTCTGCCTAGTATAGCCAATGATTTTCCTGATTGAAGTAGATTGAATAATGCGACAAACAGCGGGCAAACAGGAAACAGGCATAAAATGGACTCACACAAAAAACTTGGAGGATCTGGACTTCGCCGATGATATATGTCTGATTTCCCACAAACTGGAAGATATGCAAGCGAAAAGCAACAAGTTGGCAGAAGAAGAATCAAAGATAGGAAGGACTTCAGGTGAACATGGAGAAAACAGAGGTGATGAAGATTCCTGGCCAACAGCAACAACAACAGACATCAATCAGCATAAATGGAAGGAACGTGAAAGAACCAACCTCCTTTATCTACCTACCTACCTAACTGGGAAGCATCGTTTCAAATAAAGGCGGATGGAACTGACGAGGATATCAGAGCAAGAATCGGAAAAGCAAGACAAGCTTTCACTACTCTCAAGTCTGTGTGGAGGTCAACAGCACTCACCATCAAAAATAAGACCCGGATTTTCAACTCCAATGTGAAGTCAGTGCTACTTGCTATACGGATCAGAGACTTGCACTGCGCGTCATAAAGAGCACCTCAAACAAACTACAGACCTTCATCTACAGTTGTGTTCGCTCAATACTTAAGATCAGAGGACCAGCCAGAAAAGATCAGCAACAGAGAGGGATCTCTGGGAGCGAACCAACCAGGAACCGATTGTGCAACAAATAGACAGGAAGAAATGGAGATGGATTGGCCATACTCTGAGGAAACCATCAAGTGACATCACTAGACAAGCCATTGCTCCAGTGAAACCCGAAAGGGAATCGGCGAGTTGGTCGTCAGTGCAAGGGTGACTTGGAGGAGGAGATGAAAGCATGTGGGCAGACATGGAGTCAGGTGAAGACTCTAGCAGAGAACTGAACGCAATGGAGACGCACGGCTGAAGCCCTATGTTCCTCTTGGAATTAAAGGAAATAATAATAATAATACAGTACAGGATGAGGCGTGCATTTTTGATTCCACTTTCATATCTGATGGCTATCAATCGATTTATCCACGCTTACCATTTTTATCATTCATCGAGTGGTGGTGTATAGGTGCATTTTTCTTAAATATGCACAGTTTGTTTTGATTATTGTTATTATTATTATTATCACCTTGTATAAAGTTCTTACTAATCTAGTGCGTATATCTATCCACATTATTATGAAATTATTTCCAATTTTTTTCTTTCCTTTTCTATCTTTCAGATCTTGAAATATTTAAAACTAAATCTAACATTCGATTTATTAGTTCTACTCTACTATTCGATTTAATTGGTGAACTCTTGCAAAAAATCTATGCTGGTGAAGATAGCGAAGTAAGGCTATTACAAGTCAATGAACATGCACACAATGTTAATCATTTTCAGGCAAAGTCGTCTACACATCGTGTTTCAAGTGCACAATTTCGACTTTGGCGTGGACCTTGTCGGTAAGTGTGTAAAATGATTCTCTCTCTCTCTAGCCAGGTGTCTATGATTTTTTCTAATGATTGAATCATGAGCAAAGAATATATTCCTCCTCGATAAATTCGTCATCAGGTTCTACGTTTATATTATTATTGTTATTGTTTCCTTTAATTCCTAGAGGAACATAGGGCTTCAGCCGTGCGTCTCCATTGCGTTCGGTTCTCTGCTAGAGTCTTCACTTGGCTCCAAGTCTGCCTGCACGTTTTCATCTCCTCTTCACATGACCTCATCTAAGCCACCCTTGCACTCTCGACCAACTCGCCGCCTCCCTTTCGCGTTCCACTCGAGCAATGGCTTGTCTAGTGATGTCACTTGATGGTTTCCTCAGAGTATGGCCAATCCACTTACATTTCTTCCTGCTCATTTGTTGCACAATCGGTTCCTGGTTGGTTCGTTCTCAGAGATCTCTGTTGCTGATCTTTTCTGGCCCGCCATCCGATCTTGAGTATTGAGCGAAGACAACTGTTGATGAATGTCTGCAGTTTGTTTGAGATGCTCTTTATGACGCGCAGTGCAAGTCTCTGATCCGTATAGCAAGTAGCACTGACTTCACATTGGAGTTGAAAATCCGGATCTTCATTTTGATGGTGAGTGCTGTTGACCTCCACACAGACTTGAGAGTAGTGAAAGCTTGTCTTGCTTTTTCGATTCTTGCTTTGATATCTTCGTCAGTTTCGTCTGTAGTTGAAACGACGCTTCCTAGGTAGGTAAAAGAGGTTGTTTCTTTCAGGTTCCTTCCACTTATACTGATCGTTGTCTGTTGTTGTTGTTCTTGTCCAGGAATCTTCATCACCTCTGTTTTCTCCATGTTCACCTGAAGTCCTTCCTATCTTTGATTCTTCTTCTGCCAACTTGTTGCTTTTCGCTTGCATATCTTCCAGTTTGTGGGAAATCAGACATATATCATCGGCGAAGTCCAGATCCTCCAAGTTTTTTGTGTGAGTCCATTTTATGCCTGTTTCCTGTTTGCCCGCTGTTTGTCGCATTATCCAATCTACTGCAATCAGGAAAATCATTGGCGATAGTAGGCAGCCTTGTCTTACTCCTGTCCTCACTTCGAATGATTCCGTAAGTTTCTCGTTGTGGATTACTTGACATACAGCATTGTCATAGAGCTGTTCGATGAGATGTATAATTGTCGGTGAGAATATATATTAATTAAAGAAATATTCTTGATTAACACAGCATAAATTCTGCTTCAAATTATATTGAATCACTAGATCAGTAGACAGGGGATTAAATTTCAAATACACCAGAGTAGGAGAGACTGACTGGTTTCAACGTAGAACTTTGCACAGATGTGTAGCAGTTCGAGTCGCCACTCTCCCTCCATGTAGCACACAAAGCCAGAGAAGAAGAATGTAAAAAGAAATGCGAAATAGAGACATTAAACAGAGATATGAGGCAAGAAGAATAGTAATATCGAAGAACAATATAGTTTCATTGGAAATCATAAGTAACAAAGAGTGGATGCATCTGCGCCTGCCAGTCATTGAGAACGATTTTGAGCCAAATCACCAATTGTTTCCAGCCTTCATTGGTGTTTACCGTCTCGAGGACCCCAACCAGTCAGGAAGTCTGCACCTCCCTTCGTAGCTGACTTAAACTAACTGATGAAGCCATGCTGGTTTTGGTTTGACCACCACTGGCTCTTTTCCAACCTGATCGTATGTCAGCTAACATTGCCTATCGGTCGAGGAAGGCGATGGCTAGTAGAACTGAGGGATGTCATTGAATTCCAGCCTAAGTAAGTGACTGACTTACTGAATGAATGAATGGTCAACGAGAGGTTAGTCTCATAACCTGAATGTCTCGGGTCCAGTCCCTAATTACCGGTCGGTGATGGTGGGTCGTGGGTGTGCATTGGCGGAGAGAGTCCCAAGGTGGTAGGAAAAAGCACCCATCCAGTGCTCCCTGGTTTTCAAAGATCTCTAAGTATGCGCATCATTTATTATCTGAATATCTTTGAGAAGCCCAGAGTAAACTCGGTCTTAAGACATCTGATAAGAAGTTTATTCTGGATTGTCATAAATCCCATACACCTCTTGATCATTTTATATTCGATGTATGATGGGGCGGGGGAGGTGTATATAATATATTTATCCAATAAATATATATCTCACTGCTTATTATTCCATGTCTTGATAAAAAGAGAAAGATATGGAGAATTAGTTGTTAGTTTTGAAATGATATGAAATGAGCCATATCACCGATTGTCTCTAGCCGCTGGTCTTTACCATCCCGAGGATCTCAACCAGTCAAGCACTCTACACTTCCCTATGTTATGGATTTCATTGACTGATGAAGCCATGTTTTGGTTTGACCACCACTATCCGCTTTAAAACTTGATTCTGTGTCAGCTAACAACACTCGTCGTGGAAGGTGATGGCTAGATACAAGTAACACATATCCTAACCATCTCAATCGATGTAACTTCACCTCTCTACCTAGACTAGCATTCGACGGCTAACCTTACTATTACTCACCCTATTACACCGAACACGGGAGTTGGAATGCAGTCACCTGTGATGAAAGACAGCTGGCCAGGCTTTTCATGTCTTCTATTTTCAATGGCAATATCATCTGACAGCCACAAGGGAGGATGGAGCGAACTTGTTATTATTATTATTATTCATTCCTTTACGTTTGCAGTGTAACGTAGGGCTTCAAGTTAGAGATTTGAAGTTTCAGCAGCAGTGGTTTTTATTTTTACGGGGTGGGGTGGGGGTTGCTAGCTTTATGCTCAACCTTCCCTCTTTACCAGTCTTATTTTACTGGCTTAGTGAGGTAAACGAGTGCGTGGGTGGCCAGAGATCGAAGCCCGAATCGCATGAGACGTGTTTGGCGAGCATTCTACCACTGTGCCATCGACACACCCATGGAGCGAACTGCTGAACAGCAAAAACATGTCCTTTGGCCGATAGCCGGATATCACTTAGAGGTAGAGGTGTATTGTAATGTAAGTTTTGGTCTCTTACATACAAACTAATTGAATAGTTAGTTTGTGCTTTTTGTGAAAGCATTTTTGTCAACTTACAATGTAACTCAGATGACAAGAAGAAATCTGATCCCCACTCCTTATCCTCAAGAATATAAGAAGGATATGTACCGGTGATAAAATCTATGGTGAATTAGGGGAACTCAGACGAGTCCTCATAGAAAATGGATATCCTTCAGGATTCATCGAGAAAAACATGAAAGCTAAGCAAAAAGCCGAAAGAACCCAGACGGTACCGAAGAAACCGCTATTGATGAACGTTGAATTCAAAGGTGATACCGCAGCTAAGATTCTGAAGAACCGCTGCTCATCCGGATCACTGAGAAAAGCCTTCTTTTTTTCGTCTGAGCTATGGATCAGTTTCTACAGCCGACTATAATGATCAATGGAAATGTGAGTGATAAACTGGCGTATTGGGCTGTTAATGAATTCACCTGCTCCTGTGAGGCTACTTATATTGACTGCACAAAGCCCACACTTTCCAAATGCATCTCTGAACATTATCTGGTATGGTAGCAAAAGAACAGTGCGAGAGAGTTACTAGCTCAATTCTGGAGCACTTGGTGAACTCAAGCCACACAGCTCCACCAGAGTCGTCCTTCAACATTTTCTACGGGTTAAGACTAAATGGTACAAAGGACGTTAGGTTTCGGCTTTTGTGTGTGGTGGAGGCGTTGGCAATTCGTAATACAACACCGAACTCTGTATGCAGAAAATTCTTGTCCAGTCTCTTACTCTACAATGGTCTTAACCTCTTCATTAGTCGTTACCTGTAATTTTTATTTTCAATGATTACTTTGCTCTTACTTTAATAACTAATTCACTATTATCACTCTCACATGTACATTTTCTCACCCTCTTCACAATTGTTAAATGAACAGTCAATTACCTTATCGAATTTCTAACACTTTTTTGTGCCATTGAGTGTTACGCAATGTAAAACTTTTGGAAGGTTGCATCGATTTAGATGGTTTTGCTTGTTGAGCCGTCATCCCCCTTGACGGATAATCTAATATCATGGAACATAGGATTAGGTTGGAAAACAATTAGTGATGGTCTTTGATAGGACCATACACCACGGTCACCGCGAGACGGGGACACGTGTATACCATCAGAAGTGCAAAGAAACAGAGGCAGGAGAAATTCGGCGAGCTCCGGAACTGGAAGCACCAAGATAGGCAAACAAAGTCGCCGCCAGCAGCAAGAAGATGAGACCAACTTCAATCTGAAGTATTTGATGGGGGAGAGGGGACAAGTGCGATAGCGTGATACAGACAATGTGTTCCAACGTAATATTATTCTCACATATTCCCACTGTTCAATACTGCATTAGCAACAGAATGATATACATGTATTTGAACATTCCATTTCATGTCGTTTGATGTCAACTAAAATCACACGCTCAATGATTGGTTAAAGAATATAAACTATATATATATATATAGAGAGAGAGAGAGAGAGACTATAGCTTGATTTCCACTCAGCACTTTTGGTACAAGTATGGAATTTTCAGCATGTGATATCGGTGGCCCAAATTTTCGCAGGCCAACCATTGATATCAGGTGGGCGTCGGCAGCGGATCGAACTTCGGGCCATGTGTATGGTCGGCGGGAGTCCTAACCACTGTATCACCGACGCAGTTTGATCAATTGAAAATATACCTTGGCTTCCGTGTCTTACCTTCTCGGCTGTTACAATATAACTCAAAATCGTTCTCAGTGTTTCACAGTTGCGTTCACTCTGTGTGATCTCCCTCATACTTTTTCATGTCGCTATTTTCTTTTCTCCTATATGTTTTTGTTTATTATCGTTTTTTTCGAATCTGTTGTCGTTCCTCCCCGCCCTCTTTTGTGTGCTACGTGGAATGTGTTCTATGCTGAAAACCAGTCAATCAGTTAGTTCATAGTCATACTTTTTATTTTATAATAAAGAGGATGTCCAAATAATTTCTCATTACTTACAACAGTTGAATCTTTTTTTTCTTTTTTGTGTTTTTTTACCAGGCCAACAAATTACAATCATCTTTTAAACATTGTTACTTCGGAGATTTGTCGGGAGTTGAACTTGAAAACCGATGCTGTTATGTTCAATATACATCATCAACAACAACAGCAGGAAGGAGAAGAAGTGAATAAATCAAAGCGTACTGCTGGAAGACTGAATGAAATCACCTCATCATTAGCATCGTCATCATCATCTCGTTTCTCTCGTCTAGTCCAATGGACATTAGGCAAAAAATCTTGGCTTGATCGTATCCTAGACCTGGAATTACGTTTAGACGAACCAACTTGGCTATCTTATGTACCAGAAGAACGTGAAATTAAAGTAAAGCTAGCTGATGAATTATGGGAAGATGTACTCAATGATGCTGTGTGCTCAGTGATTGCTTTAAATTCATGTAAATCATAGTTAAATCAACTTTCAGCTAATATTTACTCACTTACTGCATCTCTAATCTGTGCCTTTTTCTTGGGATCATTCGACTAGATCATCAGATCATTATTATCATCATCATTTCTCCGTGTCTCTCGAATATCAAATAATTAACTCATTAACTACCTGTGATATTACATTATACATACATATATATATATATCTGTACATACTATGTTTGTTCAGAAGGATGAACTGCAGGCGGGCGGCCGGGTGGCTGGGATAGTGGTTGTGCTAGTGGGTGAACACTTTTCAACGATCTCATTTCGTTAAATTGCCTTATTTTGGTATATCTGTCGCTATGTGTGTGTTTGTGAATACAGTTCAGAGTAAACTCTAACGTTTTTAGCTTTCAAATTTTAGTTTTTTTTTAAGAAAAAAGTTTATTCTGCCTTTTCTCATATTCTACCTCCAAGATGGAAATATGCGTGTGCGTATGTGTATATGAAAATCAATAAAAACAACCCCACAGAGAACAACCGCGGCAGCAACAACAGTTTATGTGGAAAATAGCATATTTTATCTTCTCTCTTTATTGTTGCTGTTGTTGGTGTTCTCTTGTGACTCCTGTTTTTATTATGATTATTATTTTGTTTCTTTTGAATTGTTCTATTTAAGTTTATTTATTTTTGTTTCTATCACAATCACTTTTAGGCGCATTCTTTAAACCACAAGGAGAGATAATTTTTATGTACTCCCCCCCTGGTGTACTACTGCGCTATAATGCGCGGTACTTGTGTGTCTCACAGTGTTGTGTCTTGTGTATGTATGTATGGTATCCTTCCAATGGTAACTTGCACATACATTAGTTTGTTAAATATATTTTCTATTTATTTATTTGTTTATTTATTTAGTTTGTTTTTATTTGAAAAGAAAAATTTTTTTATCATTATTGTTATTTTGTTTTTGGTGCTGTGCATTTGCTTTAGTGTCTTCCCTCTGTAATTTTTAATATATACACTGGTGCATTCTTCCATTTTTCAGTTTCTCTTTTTTCAGAATTTCAGGATTGTTGTTGTACATCACATCACAGTGTGTTCTCCTTGATTATTATTATTATACGAATATGTATATGACCAACCTCCTTGTCCGTCTCTGTTTGTGTGTGGCTGTGTCGTCTCTTCTTTACTGAGTTGGTGTTCTGATGGTTGTATTGACTGACACCTCTGTATTTGTGTGTATAGAAAAACAAAGAGAAATAAATGCGAATATGTATCATTATTATTATTATCATTATATTATTGTGCTATATATATTGTTCATTTCTTAAGATAAAAAATACAAAATATATAATTAGTAGTGATAATTTAATATTATTATTACTATTGTACCTTTGGGTTCCTAGTGGAACATAGGGCTTCAACTGCACGTCTCCACTTGCTTCTGTCTTCTGATGTACTTTTCACTTGCATCCATGTTAATCCATACTGTTTCAACTCCTCCTCTTCACACGATCTCCTCCATGTCACCCTAGCATTGACGTCCCACTACTCACCGCTTCCCTTTCAGCGGGTTCCACTCGAGCTATGGCCTGATGCGCGATGACACCCAGCGGCCTCCTCAGCTCAGTGAGTGTCCAATCCATCTACACTTTCTCCTGCATATTTGTTGCTTGGCGATTGGTTCTTGTTTTGTTTGTTCCCATAGTTTCTTGTTGTTGGTGATTCTTTCCGGCCATCTGATCTTGAGTATAGAGCGAAGACGGTTAGTTGTTGATAAAGATCTGCAACAGGCTGTTGGAAATATTCTTTGTGACACACTGGCCAAGTTTCTGATCCATCCGTATAGAAGAACTGACTGACTTGACGTCGTTTGTATTGAAAATCCGAATTTTGTTGTTGATGAAGCTGAGTTGAGTGACGAAGATTTCCAGATTGGTTTCAGGTTGATGAATGTGTTTCTCGCCTTCCTGAATCTCGATTTGACATCCTCGTCCGTTCCTCGTGTAGTTGAGACAATGCTCCCTAGATAAGTAAGTGAATGAAGTAACCTCTTTCAAATCCCTCCCATTGATGGTGATTGGCACTGGATGTTGCTGCTGCTGTTGTTGTTATTGGTCGGTTATTTTCACATCCTCCGTCTTGTCTATGTTCACCTGGAGTCAGTCCTGTCTTTGCTGCTTCTTCGACCTGTTTGTCGGTTTTCGCCTGTAAATCTTCGAGTTTGTGTGACATCAAACATAAATCATTCACGCGCGAAATCCAGGTCTTCTCGGTTCTTCACGTCGGTCCAGGATATCCCTGTCTTCTCGTTTCCCACTGTCTGACGGATAATCCAGTCCACCACAATTAGGAATATGATTGGTGATAATAAGCACCCTTGTCTGACTCCTGTGTTTACTCCAAAGGCCTGGTTGAGTTTTTCGTTGTGGATCACTTGACATGTGCCGTTGTCGTACACAAATATATATATATATATATATATCAGTTATCTTATATACTTTTTCAATAATTTAATAATTCAAGTGTTGGTTCGTAGGGATTTGATTGGTTACAGGATTTTCATTATGAGCTGACATTAGTTAGAGAACCATTGGAAAACCTGCATGGATTACTGGACAGCCAGTTGTTTCGTCCTAGTGCTTAGGACTCTTAACAGTACGCTCCTGCCGGGATTCGAACCCACAACCTTCTGGTTACAAGACGAGCTCGTAGACCATTAAACCGCTGGGACCCGATCCAATGGCCAGTGCATCAATTCTAACTTCTGCCAACTCACGACATAGCTCGACCACTAGCCAATGTCTTCGTTGACTATTTGTCCTCACACCCGACCTGCTCTACCCTACTGGTCACGACTTCTCACTAGAACCCGAGGTAACTACCTATCTGAATAGGGCCAATCGCTAGTGAGCATCTCATTGATATTCAAGTATTGGTTTGTAGGGATTTGATTGATTGGCTACAGGATTTCATCATGAGCTGACATTAGTTAGAGAACCATTGGAAATCCTGGGATTACTGGACAACTGTTTTGTCCTAGTTTGGGACTTTTCAGCAGTTCGCACCCACCCATTGTTGCATTAAGAGTAGAATATCTTCAGCGAAGAAACTCTTTTCAACAACGAATTTATTATCAAGCTGTACAATCGTATATACACATGGTTTTTAAGAAATTATATCTGGTGAAGGAGTTAGATCAAATGGTGTGAACACATGAAATAATAATAATAATAGTATGAAATGCAATTAAAACTGAAATGTTTGTGATTATAATCATAGTTTAATGTCAAGTGGCAAAATAATTAATGTCAAATATAGAATAATACACAAGACGGGTTTATAGATTTTGGAAAGGGGTACATAATTATAAGATTAGTAGGCGAATATAAAATGTTACATAATGTGGTGTGAAATTTGATATGATAGAATTCAATATTGTAAAAACAAAAAATGTAATAATTTTGGATTTTGAATGACAAGTGGAAACAATTCAGAGTGAGAATAGTAACAATAATAATAATAATCGTAGTAATAAGGGAAAGATACATAGAATAACTAAATAAACAAAATAAGTAAATGTCTATCCCTCTACGGCCGAGACAGAAGTAGGTATTGTACAAACTTCTTTTGTACACACAGATCTGACTTCAATTCATGAATGGCCAAGGCCTCCACTGTCTTTAGAAGTCTGTAACGAAGAAAACGCGGAAAGTTAGCATGGATTCTACATATGATCTTGAAATCATGGTCAGGGTTGACAGAAGTCGATCAGGTGTTCCAGAATAGAGCTTCGCACACACTTCCTTTCTCCCTTGTAAAACCATGCCGCTGGAATATGTTCTCGTATCCGCGTGGAAAGCGTCCCCTGACTACGACCAATTTACCTTGCTCCACAAGAGCAGGGGAACTGATAGTGTAACGACAGAAGGCAAGAGTCAGGCAACAGATCATTTATTAAGGAAATCAACGCATATTTATATATTTTCATGTACATTGCTATGGTTATCTAAACAAACAAACACAGTCTTCCGATTGGTTGTTTCTCACAACAAATCTTGGGAACGTAAATATTGACGTAAATTACTGTCTACCAATTTGGCTAGTAGACAGCTCTCACCACAATAGATGCACATGGAGGCGGCCAGACGGGGTAGTTTATCTTTTACAGACGTAGAGAACAACTTGCGGCTGGTGAACGTCATATGTAATTTTTCCTATATCATATGTTTCTGTTTGTGTTGGGCATATACTGACCAAACCATCGCTTTATTCGACATAGGATTAGGTTGAAAAAGATTTATTATTATTATTCCCTTGGGTTCCGAGTGGGAAACATGCGGGTTCCATTTTTTCCTGACTTCATGATCGCTCATAGAGGCTTCCACCCTCGGGCAGTTGCTCCACACGTGGTTTCCCATTCGGGTTCCATCCGAGCGATGACCCGACGCGTTTGTCCTATCTATCTCCATTTTCTTCTGAATGTTTCTTGAGCAATAGACTGTTGGTTGATACGTTCCAAGAGTTTCTTGTTGCTAATTATTTCTGAGCCTCTGATCTGTTGTTAAAAGTCTTCAGTGGGGTGTTGGAAATGTTTTGCGTGATACGCTCGCCATGTGTCTCACCCATATTGAAGCGCTCACTGACTTGTTATTACTGACGATTGTTGGACGCCGGTAAGTATGCCTATGTTCCAGAATCTGTCGAAGGGTGAAGATATGATCAAAACACCCTCTTCCTGGTCTAAAGCTTGCGGGGTTCTCTTGTGTGTGTTCCTCCCGAGCACCACTTAGTCTACACATGATTATTGAACCTAGAACTTTAGATACTATATTGGCCAAGCTAATCCCTCTGTGATTATCACAGGAAGACTTATCTCTCTTCTCGTATATCGGGATAATCTGTGGCCTACACCAGCCCGGCGAGACTGTCTCTGATTCTCAGAATCTGCCTAATACCTTAGTTAACGCAGATAGTAAACTGTCTCTACCGTCCTCGAACACTTCTGCAGTCATTCCATCAGGTTCCTATGCTTTACCTCGTTTCAGACTACGGACAGTTTTTGTAACCTCAGTTAGGGACGGAGGACTTGTGTTTATATCCTATTCAGGGAGGTGTTGGATGCTCGCTAGGTTGAGCGTGGCTATAGGCCAACTGAATTGCTCCTCAAAGTGTTCTTTCCAACGTTCCATTCGTCGGTCCTGGGAGCCACCCTAATTATGGTGCTATTTTCTCGGAGATTGTTTCACTTATCATTTGCCTTTTACCACTTGTTTCCCTGATAAGTCTAAATAGTTGTCTTGTGTTACCTATCGCCTGTGCCTTTTCCATCGCTTTCGTCGCCCACCACTGTTCACGGTCGTTTCAGAGGCTTCTTGTTAGTTTGCGTTTGAGCAGCTTTCGCCCCTCATCATATTCGGAGCTCGCCGGAATTAGCCTTCTTGTGTCAGTCAGTTCGGATGAGGTGGTAGAAATCCAATGGCTCTTACTCACTTTTCGTCCCAGGTTATTAACAACTTTTACAGCTGTGTCTACAGCTAACTGTATGTTGTGCCAGGCCACCTCAGGAGGAGTCCTGCTGTCGACCTCAGGTACTCGTTTCTCTATTTTTTTCTTAAATAGGGACTCGATCTAGTTGGGGACGTAACTGCTTCGCTGCCAACAATTTTTTATGTCGGTTTAATCGTAAGCATAAACGTGTGTAATCGAAGTCTGTGCACGTGTTCCAAAAGGAGCGGCAGTCTTCTACTGACCGTCGCTAAAGATATCCTATCGCTATATGGTCTATCTGAGTCCAACGTTGATTTGGTGATGGAGGTAGCCAGGTTATGCGGTGTCCCTCTTTGTGCCTGAAGTTAGTGCTGACTAGGAAAAGATGATTATCTGAACTGAACTGTACAAGACGATCACCATTGTCGGTTCGTCGGCAGGGAACTCCGTAGGTACCGCCAATGTACTTCTCATTTTGGCATAACTTCACCAACTTTAGTTCATGCGAACTGCAGTCTGTTGGGGTGTAAGCGGAGACTATGAAAAGACAACGACGGGTAACGCCGTCCTTCCTTCTTCTAACGGACCCGTTCAGAAAGACCGTGATTTTCCTACCGTACACTTGCGAGTCCTCGCGAACTAGCTAAGGAGTCTCTTAAGTCTCCCTTATAGTGAATTTTGCAGATTCACCCTGTTGGCCGGTGGGGTTAATTGAATGTCCACCCTCGGGTCTTGTATGCGTTTCTCCTAGACACAACATATATCCATGGCTGGAGATTCCAGAGTTCTTGCTAGTGATGCCTATTGTCCGATTTGACAGAGGGTCTTGATGTTGAATCCTCCTATATGAAGTTGGCAATGTAGCTTTTAGAGGTCGTCAGGGATGTTTCTATGCCTCTCATCGTTGTTTGTTGTCAAAGAATGAAGCGAAGATGACTCACTAGTCTGAAGAATAGTACCGACTGTGGTAGGAAAGTAAGATGATGAAGGTGATGTGGGTAAAGGAGTACGCAAAAGAATAAAAAAAATTAAAATAATCAATAATCCTACATAATTGATAATATGCACTACTATTATTAATTGAGTAGTGATTCGTTGTTTAGAGTTAACTGATAGGAAACAAGAACACGAAGAATTGAAAGCGAGTCAAAAAAGTACGTACAATTTGGTCATCCTCAAGGAATAAATAAAAAAAGAGAAATCCTGTGGTAGTAAAAGAGGTTAGATAAACTCTTTCTGAACAGTAAGGATTTCTGGTTTTTATTATGGACGGTAAAAGATTTGACCGAAGGAATAAGATGTAAACGAAATCTTTTTGATAGAATCGATGTAACGCTCAATGAAGTCTCTTCTGATGCTGCAGTCTGACGCATAATCTAGTCCACTACCAAAATTAAGAATATCATCGGTGAAAATAGTCAGCCAGCTTGTCTTACTCCTGTATTCACTTCGAACGCCTCGTTGAATTTTCCGTTGTGCATCACCTGACACGTAGCATTGTCATGAAAAATTGGGCGGTGTACGCCTTAGTGTTGAAGCAGTTTCTAAATTACTTCTCGGTCAACGCTGTCTGTTAAAGTCCTTTTCGAAGTCGATAAAGTTGTGGTAGAGAGAGGTTTGACTGGCATTCTATGCTTTATTCTGTAATGACGATGCGTAGAGTTGCGATTTGGTCAGCCCATGATTTGCCTTTTCTGAATCCAGCTTGTTCTGGTCGGTGAATGACGGAGTTCTGTGTCCAGTGCATCTTTTATTCCCTCCAGGATGATGCGACTTATAATTTTACTTGGCGTGGACGAGAGCGTTATTCCACGCCAGCTCTTGCAGAGGCGTAAATGATAGTAGTGACAGTAGTAATATGACAGAATGACAAGAATAAGGACAATAATAATAATAATAGTGATTTGTGCTCTATTCCGAAGCAGCATTTATGTATGATACAGCTTGAATTTCTCAGCTTCTGGTACAATATTACATCTAATTTACTCAACAAGAAAAGCAAAGGAAATATATTTCAGCTTATAGGCAGCCATAATTGGTAATACCAACTTTTTTGGCATTAGCGGTGACGATAAAGTGATAATGATAATAATATTGGTAATAATAATAGTAATTAAATTATAAGACAGATGAGAAATTGTCACCATAAACCACAAATAGGAGAAAGTCAGAGAGCTATACATTTTGCTAATTACACAATAAGTTATAAGTTTCACGCTTAATACTTCCTCTATCACATAGAACACGGGTGGGCAGGCCATAAAGGCCAATTTATCGAAAGTCCACATGGAAAGGACAATACTTACATTTTAATAGCTTTTGTCCAAATAGCTATAAACGAGCACTGGTCAAGACTCTGTACTACAGAGCGAGAAGAATATGCTCTACAGAGAAACTAGAGGAAGAATTTGAGTTTCTTGAAAAGACACTGAAGAGCAATGGGTACCCTGAAAGGTTTATCAACAAGTATGGAAGATCTGAAGGCTCAGATTTCAAGAAAATCACAGTGGGTAAAAAGCCAATCTACATTCAGCTTGATTATAAAGGTGAAAACATTGCAGCATGGATTAACAGAAGGCTGAGAACATCACTAGGCTGAGCATATCCTGCAGCTAAGCTCGTCCCCGTCTATTGAACAACTTGCTCTTTGGTGCAATCAAAAATCGACAGATATCTTTCTCGTGTTAACTCCAACTGTGTATACAAATTAACATGGATCTGTGGGAGCAGTTACATTGGAAGAAGAGAAAGAAGAGCATACCTCCGATTTTCTGAACATGTACCAAAAAGCCTATTTCTAAAGGGAACAAATGTTGTAAACAGTGACATCGCCAGGTATCTCCTTGACACGGGTCATGAGGTGGACGTCAAAAAGTCGTTCACAATTCTCAGTAAGCAAAAGAGCTCAATTCGCATTAAGTTTGCTGAAGCCATTTCCATCAAGCTCCTGAAACCTGATTAATGCCTTCAGAAAGAAGCAGTTATCAGTCCTTCTTTGCCACCCTGGTAACTGGTTTTTTTCTCATTCACTCTTTCATTCGGTTATGTAACACTGAATATTCCATTCTGTATGGTTTTATTGTTTGGAATGAAGTGATTATTATGATTATGATTGCTATTGTATGCATCAAGGCAGCTCAAAGTACCAACAGTTCCTGAAAAGGCCTTATTCTTACAAATGTAGTCCCTTGGAGACAACACCAGTGAGATACTAACACAGCGCCTTAGAAATGCATTGGTAAAAAGAGCATTCCCTGCTGCTGAATTACGCTGTACCTTTAAAACCACTCCTCTTCTGCGTTCGGGAATAAAAGACAAACTGCCTAATTTCACCTCTTCCATGTGTATCTACCAATTTAACTGCTCCTGTGGAGCCAGTCAGTTATACAGGTCGTACAATTAGGCGTGTTTCTCGTCGAATTTCCGAACATCAACCTGTGTGGTTAAGCAAGAGACAAACAAAATCTGTTCGCAGAGCTATTCTATCTCATCTTGTGGATACAGAACACAAGATTGATGTTAACCATGCTTTCAGGTTTATTTACCGCATACCAACGAATCTCAATTTTGCCTTAAGAGTTCGACTACTAAATATTGCTGAGGCTGGCTCTTGGGATCCATATTATTAACAAGCGTAATTTGTGCATCCAAAAGAAGTTATTTCAGACATTATCCTTACCTTGGCCATCTAGGTTTGAATACTCCTCAATTTTTGTGGAAATTTCCTTAATTTTAGTTGATATTACATTTGCTACTATATCTTTATTATTATAATTTAAGCATCTTTAATGAACTGTAATTCCATTGTGATCTTCCTTTACAAATCGATATTATTAAAAGAAACACTAATATTGTTATTGACTACTATTCTAGAATATTCTATGTATCTAAACATATATGCATATAATTGTAGAGTCAGAAGAGGAGGAATTTATCGAAAAGGATATTCTTTGCTAAATTATTTTGTATTTTATAGATGTCTGAATGAATATTTTTGCTACATTGATTTTTTTTTTGTTTGAACTTGAACTCTGAGTAAGTATGTTAAAATTGTGTCTGTGTACACTAACTTATTAAATTTCTTCAGGCTCTGCGCAGTTGAGTTGATGAGAAGCCAACGAAATAAACAATGATGGTACCAGTTTATACTGCATGAACCATATTGTTGTTCTTGCTTTATCTACTTAACCATTTAGCTTTAACTTATACCCCCTTCTCTATGGTGTAACTATTTCACTTGTCTCTTGTTTGTTGTGATGTGAGTTGAACTCACCGCATTGTGACTCACTTTATAAGTTATTCATAATCTTATTCACTTCTTGTCTTTTATCATGTAACTATTTTGCCATTGTATTCAAGCATTTATTATTTCTTTCTTATTTTTATAGAAGTCAAGAGAGCATGAATTATTACAATAAAGGTCAAATTATTTGCAAGGTCAATGTCACAAATGACGTCATCTCTGTTGTTTTTATTATTATTATCTCCTTTAATTCCTAGAGGAACATAAGGCTTCAGCCGCGTGTCTCCATTGAGTTCGGTTCTCTGCTAAAGTCTTCATCTGGCTCCAAGTCTGCCCACATGCTTTCATCTCCTCTTTACATGACCTCCTCCAAGTCACCCTTACACTGACGACCAACTCGCCGCTTCCCTTTCGGCCAGGTTCCACTGGAGCAATGGCTTGTCTAGTGATGTCACTTGATGGTTTCCTCAGAGTATGACCGATCCACCTCCATTTCTTCCTGCATATTTCTTGCACAGTCGGTTCCTGGTTGGTTTGCTCCCACAGGTCCGTAGTGCTGATCTTTTCTGGTCGGCCATCTGATCTTAAGTATTGAGCGAAAACAGCTGTTAATGAAGGTCTGTAGTTTGTTTGAGATGCTCTTTATGACGCGCAGTGCAAGTCTCTGATCCATCCGTATAGTAGCACTGACTGACTTCACATTGGAGTTAAAAATCCGAATCTTATTTTTGATGGTGAGTGCTGTTGACCTCCAAACAGACTTGAGAGTAATGAAAGCTTGTCTTGCTTTTCCGATTCTTGCTTTGATATCCTCGTCAGTTCCGCCTGTAGTTGAAACGATGCTTCCCGGGTAGGTAAGGGAGGTTGTTTCTTCCAGGTTCCTCCCTGTAGTGAAATAATTTATGTTCTTTTGCTTTCTATGTAAATGTGTATGATAAGTACATGCGTGATTAGAACGTCCGAAATGTGTAAAATGCGCAAATGCAGTATAGAAACGGGTCACAAGGTTGATTTTAATAATGCCTTTAAATCCATATTTAAAAGAAGTTTAGGTTACATACTTAAATTTGTTGAAGTCTTGGCCATAAAAAAACTTAAACTTGTCTGTCTTATGTGTCTAAAAAGTATTTATTACTACTTTGAACCTGACTTGATAATCCAATTTAGAATCAAGTTTCAATTTACCTAATCATATTTTCACACTCTTCGTTTTCTTTTTTCTCATCCTATATCGTGAACAAGCTGGATTCAGGAAAGGCAAATCATGTTCTGACCAAATTGCAACTCTAAGCATCATCATCGAGCAAAGCATGGAATGCCAATCAAACCTCTACCTCAACTTTATAGACATTGAGAAGGCCTTCGACAGCGTTGACCGCGAAGTAATTTGGAAACTACTCGTGTACTACGGCATACCCCAAATATTCATCAACCTCATTCAACAGCTGTACGACAACGGCACATGTCAAGTGATCCATAACGGAAAACTCAGCGAAGCGTTTGGAGTAAACACAGGAGGCAGACAAGGGTGCCTATTATCACAAATGATATTCCTAATCGTGGTGGGTTGGATTAGCGTCAGACAGTGGGAAACGAGAAGATAGGGATATCCTGGACCGACGTGAAGAACCGAGAAGACCTGGATTTCGCGCGTGAATGATTTATGTTTGATGTCACACAAAATCGAAGACTTACAAGCGAAAACCGACAAACTGGTCGAAGAAGCAGGCAGTGAAGACAGGACTGACTCCATGTGAACATAGACAAGACGGAGGTTATGAAAATAACCAACCAACCAACCAACAACAACAACAACAGCAACATCCAGTGCTAATCATCATCAACGGGAGGGATTTGAAAGAGGTGTTACTTCATTCACTTACTTATCTAGGGAGCATTGTCTCAACTACAGGTGGAACGGACGAGGATGTCAAATCGAGAATCGGGAAGGCGAGAAACACATTCATCAACCTCAAACCAATCTGGAAATCCTCGTCACTCAACTCACCATCAACAACAAAATTCGGATTTTCAATACGAACGACGTCAAGTCAGTCAGTTCTTCTATACGGATGGATCAGAAACTTGGCCAGTGTGTCACGAAGAATATTTCCAACAGCCTGTTGCACACCTTTATCAACAACTAACTGTCTTCGCTCTATACTCAAGATCAGATGGCCGGAAAGAATCACCAACAACAAGAAACTATGGGAAGAAACAAAACAAGAACCAATTGGCCAACAAATATGCAGGAGAAAGTGGAGATGGATTGGACACTCGCTGAGCTGAGGAGGTCGCTGGGTGACATCGCGCGTCAGACCATAGGTCGAGTGGAACCCGAAAGGGTAGCGGCGAGTAGTGAGACGTCCAAGGGTGACATGGAGGAGATCGTGTGAAGAGGAGGAGTTGAAACAGTATGGACTAACATGGATGCAGGTGAAAAGTACAGCGGAAGATAGAAGCAAGTGGAGACGTGTAGTTGAAGCCCTATGTTCCACTAGGAACCCAAGGGAACAATAATAATAATATCCTTACGTCATCTGCTTACCTCTTATTTGTGACCTTAACCTGCATACAATTTGACTTGTATTCAATTTAATACTCACTACTGACTGGCCCTATTCAGTTACCCAGGTTCTAATGGGTAGTGATAACCATTGGGGTAAAGCAGGTCGGGTGGAGGGACAAATACATGCATATTTCAAACTGGAGTATGAGCTGAAAAAGTTGCCTAGTAGGGCAATGAAAGATTTGCAAATAAACCATTGAGCTCAGAGAACACAACTACATGAAAAACAAATACTTTCTGATGAGATTCGCTAGAGGTCGTGCCATATTATGGATTGACAGAAGTTGGAATTCATGGACTGGCCGCTGGAACGGGTTCCAGCGTCTTAACGGTCTATGAGCTCGCCTGGTAACCAGAAGGTCCTTGGTTCAAGCCTTGGCAGTGGGCGCACACTGATGAAGATTCCTAAGCACTAGGACGAAACACCTGGCTGTCCAGTACTCACAGATTTTGGGATTATGGAGAAGATTTGTAGCTCAGTTATGTTCTCTGAGCTGGTTTATACAATTACATCATTCATTGGGAAATTTAAATAAGTCCATTTTATACTAAAACCTGTGCTGAAGATGTTGTCTAGAAGGGGGACGAAGAAAGCGTGGCAATTAAATCAGCCAGCTCCTCAGAGAACACAACTAATTCAATACTCCCAGGTGGTTTTCCAGTGATCCCCTAACCGATGACAATTCATGAAGAAATACTGAAACCAATCAAATCCCTAAAAATCAACACTTGAATTTCTTCCTATTGTTCAAACTCGAACTTTCTAGGTGTAGACTATGTAAGTGCAAGTTTCTGATTACTGTTCATTTAAGTTTGGAGTCTCCTGTCGCTAAAAGACATTACGTAACATTTGCAAGTATGGTAAGATTGTTCTGTACATAAATAAGCAATGTGCCACTTAACCAGCTTGTTGTTAATATTCTGGTCGACAGGCACTTGGACTCATGTGAAAAGTGGGCTTAATCCATTCTGTCTAACTCACACCACCCTCTTCATTCACAACTCTCCGCTTGTATCTCATCAGGCAGGATCAGAAGCCTATATAGAAAACTGTATGCTCGTACTAGCAAGTACGAAAACTCAACCATACTCTATTTGGCTCGTGTTCTGTGCGATAAAGAAAGCATTAGGCGTGAAACTTATAACTTATTAAATAGTCAGTAGAACAATTGGATCTCGTCTTTCCAACTCATATCATTTATAGGTACAACGTTTTCTTTCTTTTCCTTTTCTCTCTCTCTTTTTTTCGTCATGTGCTGCTTTGTTTCTTTCTTCCGCTTAAGCCAGTGAATATGATAGCACCCACCCATCAAAAATTCTGTTCACTTTTGGCTTTGTTACCGATATGGTAATATGTTGTTGTCAAAACTAACTGAGATTACCTTAATCTATGCAGAATTTTATTTATTGATAATGTACTAACTGGATGCAATACTGTAGTGAAATGCTGAGAATTCCATTCTGTATCACAAGTACTGTTTTGGAATAAAGCAAATTATTATTATTTTCTCAAGTTCTACGCAGAAGAGCTGATGAGTAACTAACGCAATAAATGATGGTGGTACCACATTAGTATATGTGTAAAACATGAGCATTGTGGTGGTAAGTAATTCCATATTAAGTTGTTTATTAGATGTATCACACACAGTGAAAGAGTATTATTTACTGGATGACACAGTTTCGAACACAATTTATTATTCTTCATAATCATATCAACTGCAATCACACAACTTCGAAACTTTCGTTTGATAGTTTTCTTTATTGCTTCTTGTTTTTCGTAGGGGTGGTAGGATTTTCCAGATGTCTGGCTGGACAGGTGTTGAATCATTCCTATCAGTAGTACTTCTATACAAAGAATGAACCTCAGAAACCTTACGGAGAATTCTCAGCAATGCAGGAATAAAACTGGCTGCCAGTGAAACTGCCCACAAAGTGACTCAGAAAGAAGTCTTGTCGGCTAAAGGACCATGCGGAGGCCATTAAACAAAACAATTTAGTTTATCTTATACCCTGTTGCAATGATTGTCTGGTCAAATTAGTAGAACGTGGTCAGTCAAACTAGTGGAGCAAAATCTGGATTAGTTAACACAAATAAGACAGGAAATCTGGAGAATAGTTCAGCTATCGCAAGCATTACATGGAATTACACACAACCATAGAATAGGATGGATGAGATAAGATGACAGTTCTAAAATCTAATATAACAAGGTTAGGGGAAGGGAGATTGATAACACAAGCTTTATTTATCGAATCAACTGCAGACACGTGTAATAGGAATGATTCAACACCTGTCCAGCCGGACAACTGGAAAATTCCACTACCCCCATAACGAAGAATGGGAAGGAACGCAAGAAAACTATAAAACTCAAGTTTCGAAGTTGTGTGATTATAAAGAATAATAAATTGTCTTCGAAACTTTGTCATCCAGTTAATAATACTGTTTCACTGTGTGATATATCTAATAAAGGAACTGATATGCAATAATGGTACCATCCTATCCCTGGGGAAAACATGGAATTATTGGACGGCCTGTCGAATTACTCTCGAAATTTACATAAATTCGGCGTAATTCTTGAGTTTGTCATCCTAGTACTAGTGAATACGATGAGACTTTGTCTGCACCAAATTGTTATCATTATTATTATTATTATTACTTGTTATGAATAAAACGAATTTTTGTAAAAGATTAATTAATTATAATAAATAAACAAATAAATAAATTATTAAGTAAATAAATAATCCAAATTTAAATTCAAATGATCACAATTTAATTTGTACCACAATTTGTGTTGATTTTTGTGTGCATTGACTCATTCAAACACAAGTTATCCCAGCGAATAACGTAACACATACGCGTTTATATGTATATATATTGTTTGTTTAAATTGTTCAATGCGTAGGCGTTGTCATAACACATAAAAAAGGCGGATAATTTAAATTCATTGTGGATAAGAAGTAGTAAAAGTAATTAAGGGTGATGAATAGTTAAGATTTTTATAAAGATAAATACTGATCTAAGTTCGGTTGACTGAATACATTTCGATACATGCATGCGTGCGTAGGTACTCACACACACACACAAACAAACTCAAAGAGATAATGAAAATGTGCGTCTGTCAACAGCCTAAACTAAAATTTATCACGGTTATTTTTATAAATATATATTTTTTTATTTGGGTTATCAAAAGGACAAATACAAAAGTAATAATAAATGTCTGATACATATATATATGTGTCGATAAATATTTATATTGTTGAGCATGGAAGCGAGTTAATTTTTATTAGTATTGATTTGACAAGGCAAGAACACGGCGTAAGGAAAGACAGTGCAATTTGATGAAATGATCAGGTCTGATACAAACAAAAAAAAAACAATTGGAAAAGGAATCATTTTTACACAAATATCTATCTATCTATTTTGAGAGTGGTTGGCCTGTTGTTCAGCTTGGTTGTTGGAATGTTGTGTTTGTGCGCTTCAGTTTTTTATACGTTGATAAATTGTTGGATAATTGTCTTCAAAATAATATCTTGATTCGTTCATTATTCTTTATTTTCATGGATTGATTGTGTATATAAGTAGTATATTATGTACAAAAAGGAGGTGTTGTGTGTGTTATTTGTGTAGTTGATTGTTACCGTTATCATTATTTATCCACTTCACTATCCTCCTCTTGTACATCGGCCGTCTTCTCTTTTAAAGCATCATTGTGTTGTTTAACAGATTTCAATGAATTGAACATTCCAGTCGATTTAGAATGCGATGATAACCGATTGGTTAAATTGTCGGCAGCAGCGGCTGCTGCTTGTCTACGCTGACGTTGATCAATCGCTGATAAGACAGTCTCTGATCGATAGCGGGAATTTTTTAGGTTGGGATTTGATTGATACATTGTAGTATCATTTTTCAGTAGGTTACTTTCAGATTGACCTATTCTCATTCTACAAGAGGAAAAAGAAATAGATGTTGTATGATATTAGGTCAAGCTTCATCATGCATTTGATATGAGTTAGAGAAGCAGTGAAAACCACCACTGAGGATTGGATAGGTGTTCTGTCCAAGTTTGCGACACTTTATCAGCACTCACATACCCGGGTTTGAACCCCAGGAACTTCTGGTTACAAGGCCAGTGAGCTCGTCGACTATTCAGTTATATGGGACGCGAATCAGTTGCCAGTCCATGAATTCTAACTCTCCTATCAATTGGTGATTTTATTGAGACCACCAGACAGTGTCACTGGAGAGTATTTGTCCTCACTCCCGACAGAGTGGATCTTACTGGTTACGATTTTACTCAGTAGAACAGCAGGCAACTTTGTCCCGTGGTTAGTCTACAAGCTTGCCTTGTAACCAGAAGGTCGTGGGTTCAAACTCTGGTGGTGGGTAAGTACTGATGAAGAGTCCCAAACTAGGCTGACGAAACAGCTGTCCAGTACTCTCTAACTGATATCAGCTCATGATTGAAGTTGAAACAGATCAAATTCCCGCAGATTAACTCTTGAATATCACTACTGATGGATGTGTATAGTTTCCAAATACTCACATAAATAAGTAGTATATGCAGTCATGCAGTGATGGTGAGATCATTTAGACTAAGCATTAATCACCAACCAATACATTAATATTACGTTGGTTAAGATTTGCTTTGTGCTTTTATTAAACCTTATCAGTAAATTGTCATTTTATCCATTGTTATTAGTCACCATCCACCAATTAACTTCGAATTACATGCCAAGACATCTTTTCCGAAGCATGTGAACAAGAAGCTGACATGTCAAACTGATACCGAGCACTTCGGTCCAATCAATCGACGGGAATATCTAAAACTTAATTAAAGCTGTATAATCGTTTTAAGAATGCTGTGAGGAAATTTAGACAAACGTGTAAATATGTAAAATGATATTAGTATGAAATGCACAAACTTGTTTGTGGTTATGATCATGTTTAAATACTAGATGTTTCGTCCTAGTTTCGAACTCTTCAGTGGCACGTGCACACTGGGATTCGAACGCAGGACCTCATGGCTACAAGGTGAGCCTGTAGACTACCTAACCACTGGAACAGATCCCAGTGGCTGAACAGCTTACGGGCTTGCCTTGTATTCGTAAGGTTCTGAGTTCAAATCTCAGTGGACACGTACTTTCGAAGGATCCTGAACTGAGACGAAACAGATGTTCAGTACTCCCTGATGGTTTCTAATGGTTCTCTAACTGATGTCAATTCGTGACAAAACCTGTGACTAATCAAACCTTTACAACCCAACACTTGATAAAATATCAAGTTTGAAGTATTGGTTTTGTAGGGATTTTGTTTGATTGGTTGGAGGATTTCATCATGAGCTGACATCAGTTAGAGAACCATTCGAAAACCTGAGATTATTGGACGGCTGTTTCGTCCTAGTTCTTGGGACTCTTCAGCGGTACGCACCCCCATCGGGGCTCGAACCTAGGATCTTCTGGTTACATCGAAGATGCCATTGCGAAGAGGTCGCTCTATCTCATGAATTGGTAGAAGTTGGAATTCATACACTGGTTATTGGATCGGGTCCCAGTGGCTTAATAGTCCACTTTCATAAAGGATGAAAGTGATATGACCAGGAACACAATAATATCTCAATTCAGTGAAGTTCATTCAGTTATCAGATTCTTCTATGACGAGGAATTCCACAAAGTAAAACTGTCTTTTTTAGATGTTCTACAGACAAGGAGACCGGACGGTAGTATAAAAAGGAATTTACGCAAGAAAAGTATGTGGACCGGTCAATAAACACATTTTCAAAGCTTTCTTCCTGTCCGATATAAAAGAAATTTGGTAAAGACCCTCAGCAATAGGGTTCCACCTATTTGTTCATAAGGTGAGATTGAAGACAAACTTAAGGTTGTATACGATACGTTGACTGAAAACAATTACCGCGGAGAGTTCATCACTCAACACATAGCCAAGGAAGTAGAAAAGAGTCTTTCTGTATCTGTTAAAAAGAAACCTCCATATATATACGACTACAATTCAAAGATGATATACCAACTGAAATAACAACCAATAAATTGAGAAAATCGATTCAAAGAAAGTCAAATGGCTGCAAGCTGCAGTTGATATTTTCCCCACGACTGACAGTGATACCGAAAGTGAAAGACGAACTACCTTACCCAGGTAGCCACTGCTAGTCATACGTATCAATTTAACTTCTCCTGTGGTGCCAGTTATATTCGCCGTTGCTCTAGAAACACTTGATTTTTCATGCTCAGGACCAACTGCTAGTGTGACTCAAGAAAGTTGTTATTAAAACTATCAACAATTCTATATTAGTTGGAGGATTTCATCATGAGCTGACATCATTTACAGAAACATTTTAGAAACCTGCAAAGAATGCTGGACAGCTGTTTCGGCAGCCTAGTTTGAGACTCTTCATCAGTACGCATCCATCGCTACAGTTCGAACCCATGACCTTCTGGTTACAAGGCGAGCTCGCAGACCATTCATCAGCCACTGGGACCCGATCCAATAACCAGTGCATGAATTCCAACTTCTGCCAGTTCATGACATAGACCGACCACTTCGCAATGGCATCTTCGATGTAACCAGAAGGTCCTAGGTTCGAGCCCCGATGGGGGTACGTACTGATGCAGAGTCCCAAGAACTAGGACGAAACAGCCGTCCAATAATCTCAGGTTTTCGAATGGTTCTCTAACTGATGTCAGCTCATGATGAAATCCTCCAACCAATCAAACAAAATCCCTACAAAACCAATACTTCAAACTTGATATTTTATCAAGTGTTGGGTTGTAAAGGTTTGATTAGTCACAGGTTTTGTCACGAATTGACATCAGTTAGAGAACCATTAGAAACCATCAGGGAGTACTGAACATCTGTTTCGTCTCAGTTCAGGATCCTTCGAAAGTACGTGTCCACTGAGATTTGAACTCAGAACCTTACGAATACAAGGCAAGCCCGTAAGCTGTTCAGCCACTGGGATCTGTTCCAGTGGTTAGGTAGTCTACAGGCTCACCTTGTAGCCATGAGGTCCTGCGTTCGAATCCCAGTGTGCACGTGCCACTGAAGAGTTCGAAACTAGGACGAAACATCTAGTATTTTGATATGACTATAACCACAAACAATTTTGTGCATTTCATGCTAATATCACTTTATATATTTATACGTTTGTCTAAATTTCCTCACAGCATTCTTAAAACGATTGTACAGCTTTAATTAAGTTTTAGATATTCCCGTCGATTGATTGGACCGAAGTGCTCGGTCTCAGATTTACATGTCGGCTTCTTGTGCACATGCTTCGGAAAAGATGTCTGGGCATGTAATTTGAAGTTAATTGGTGGATGGTGACTAATAACAGTGGAATTCAGTCAGGATGCGCATTTCATCCTATTTGGGACTCTTGGTCAGCTGGATGTGCCTGCATTCCACAATGAGTGGTCTAGCGAATAACACTTTGGCGTTTGAAACTATGGGCACTGGATTCGAGCCTCGGTGGGAACATCATCACTCACTCACTGGGGAATGCAGGCACATCCAGCTGACCAAGAGTCCCAAA
>OX235271.1:212346043-212390612 GCA_944472155.2 Trichobilharzia szidati
GGCTAATATAAAAGAATTAGTCAGTTAGCTGGTTAGTTAGTTAGTTAGATACCTAATTAGTCCTTTTTTTTGTAAAAAGTGTAATGAATGGTATGCGATAGATAGTAAGCAGCATTTAAATAGTGCAAATAGTAATAGTATTTATAAGAATAATCAATACATTTAGTTTTATCGATCGATCGATCAATGGAAGTAAATCGATCGAAGTTATATAAAGATGTCTATAGGTATGGTATAGTAAAGGAGACTTATTTAAATAAGGTATTTATTTTATCATGCACATAGGTATACTATGTGATATGATAAGAACAATAAATATCACCTTAACACATCCTTGTGTTTTATTACTAACGTATTACAACAATATGAGAATGCTAAATATATATTAGTAAAATAGTAATGATTAGGAGAGTGACACATTAGAAAAGTACTGACGTATAATGCACTAAATTAAATATTTGGAAAAAATTAAGTAAATAATTTCAGCTGTTAGTTATGTAAATGACCCTTTAAGGTTTTAAAAGAAATTTCTACATATTTTTCGTATGACACCATATACTACTAATGATTGATTGGTTGACTGTGATGAGTAGTCCTCGACCAGTCATATCAACCAATAGTACTTACTAGCCAGCCATATCAAGGTGATTTATGATTTCACCGATTCGCTCAATCACCTAAGCAGAAATCAGGTCCTTTGAAGTGATTCGACTTTCTCCCTTGATTTCATACATTTATTCCCCTTAATGAATTTGAACGAATTAAGAACTACAGTTTTAGCAGAATAAAGTGGTACCATCTTTTATTTCGTTGCCTTCTCGTCAGCTGCTTACAGGGCAAAGAAATCATTAAATGTATCTACAAAAACATTTTTAGCATACTTGCACAGAGTTCATTTTTAAACAAAAATCAATCGATCAATATATGCATACAGTAATTATATATATATACGTAATATTAAACACTATTCCGAACACTAGTAATCATACACAATGGAAACTTTTCAGCATTTCACATTCAGATGAAAAAGTATCCAGTTTCCAGGGCAAAGAAGGACTGATAACTGCTTCTTTCTGAATGTATAAATCAGGTTTCAGACGCTTGATGGAGATTGCTTTGACAAACTTATGGAGAATTGAGCTCTTTTGCCTATTGATAATTTTGAACGGTATATTAGCCTGAAGGCTGTGTTGGCGTCATTTTTTTTCTACCCCACATTTTACGAATCTATTATGACTAATCGCCACCATTGTCTCCCAGTTCACTGAAATATTTTGTAATCGATTTCAGCCCAGAGCATGTTTGTCACACAAATACTACTAATTACTTTGACACCCCATAACTTATCTGTTATTCTACATAAAGACGTATCTGAGCATTATTGTAACGACAACAAATATTATATTTTATAATTGTAAGAACCTGAAGAGGAGAAATTATTGAAAAGAATATTCTTTGTTCAGATGGACTTTTAATTCATGATATGGGAATATTTCCCACTATTAAATCTTATACAGATTTGCTTGCTTTTATACTGTCATCTATCGTATCAAGCAGATCACAGACTCTGAGCACTACAAATTTCAATCATCAATTTCTCGAGGCAGTTTCAGCGTTTTGTATCACAACCACATTAGCAGTATGCAAGATAATTCCAAAAATTTAAGGTAGAATAAACCACAACACGTGTTTTGTCACGAAATATGTAATACTCTGTGAGACCGACTGACTTATATAAATTCTTACACGACGTTGTTATCAACCAGTAGTGCTTGTTAGCCAGATTTAAACACTGGATGACCCTTTCCCCATCTTGAGGTTGAGCTAATCAGCAGTGTACCCGATGTTACTCAGCTGAATTACTTCAAGTCATCCGATTTTCGGCTAGATGCTTGGGCAAACTGATGACAATATGAATAAAAGTTTTCAATTTTACCAGTAAGTTAGCAATATGCATCATACACAGTTTGAGCAAATCAAATTATTCAGATTAAAGTATGTAACCTGCTTGAAAGCGTGAATAGCAATCGAGAAAGAAAGGAAGCATATTAGCACTATTTCATCTTTCGAACTGTGTACATTGCGAATCGCTAACTCATTCGCAAATTTTGAATTTGATTTATTTATTTTTATTTTCAACAATTATTTCAGCCTTCCTGAGAGGTGATAAAACTTCCATATTGTATCCGAAGGCGTCAGCGGTACAGCGGTAGAATGCTTGCAAACCACGCCTCATGTGGTTCGGAGGTCGAGGCCCGACCGCTGACGTACTCGTTCACCTCGCTAAGTCAGAAATAAGAATGGTAAAGAGGGAAGGTTAGGCGTGAGGCTAGTGACACCAGTGCTACCGAAACTTCTAGCCTCTAGTTTGAAGCCCCGTGTTTCACTGGAAACGTGAAGGAATAAAAAAATTGTATAAGAAGTACTGTTATGAATACAATGATTACTGTTCATTGAATTATGGGTCTTAATAGGGATTTCAAATGATTCTCACGTAGATTTAATTACTAACCAATAAAGACCTATTGCAAAAGTAAAGAATAGACACCAACTTCAGACGACTTTGAAAAAGCCAATCAGATTTTTTTAGGTGAAAGGTGGTACTTAATTTATAAAGAAGCGTTCCTATGATAAATATTTGTAAAAAATGATTGAATCAGGGCGTATATAGCTGATATGCTACAAAAAACGGCGCCAGCTTCTCACAGAAGTGGTTATAGACATATCAAACCAATGTATTCCCTACTTCTGTAACTGTAGCAGATACTGGTCGCATAGACGCAATATATATTACTAAGGAAGAGTTTCGATTTCGAGAAGAAAGTGCCTAAAAAATCACCATTATGCACAACTTACCAACTCTTGAAGACTTCCTCATAGAACAGTAGTTGCATTTGAATGCATAACCATCAGTAGCCCGACAATACTTTTTCAGAGTCATTATCCCTCCACATATGCCTGTTGTAGCCCTCCCTAACAACCCATTATCCACAGAGAAGTCAAAAAGCAAGTTTAGGAGACACTTGCATCGACAAGTATGACTAGCTGAGCTAACTGATTGGTCGAATCAAGGTCATTTGACTTTAGTGTCTGTTGTTTACTCTTGCTAAACCTATAATCTAAATATCAGTCAGTCTCTAGCTTATAGATGTCTACTGCATGGATGTTCTGAGGCTGTACTGAGAAACTGTGACCAGCAGGATTCATCATCATGTCGAGATGTAAGAGGATTGATTAAGGGTAGCGCTCTATCAGTTTTGAAATCTTAATCAGAAGGCCCTTGTTTCGATCTATAGCAGTGGAGTTGTAGGTGCGCACTGTCAAAGAGTCCCAAACCAGGACGAAACAGCTGTCCAGTGCTTTCTGATTTTCGATGACCACTAATTATTGTTATTATTTTGAAGAAAGATTAGTAATTAATGTAATTTAATGAAATCGGTTGGAATTAGTTTATTTGTAATTAATAGTGTTCTCTGAGCTGGTTGGTTTAGTTGCGGAGCTTTCGTCGTCAGTGAATTTAAATGATCTGTTCTGAGATGAATACAGTAAGCAAGAAGGCTCAACTGATCTTATCCTGTTTCCTATCAGTTTATAATCTTCCAAGGGGCCTTTTAATGACCCTAAACTCATTCGTTTAACACAACAAACACCTCTGAAGTCTCAGCAGCTGTGAAGTTTTACCTCGTGGGGTTGCTATCCTCACACCCAACCTTCTCTCCTTACCTGACTCACTAGCATCTAAACGATGTATATGAGTGAGTCAGCAGGGAATCGAATGTGAAATTAGTGATATCAATCCATGGTCAGACTTGAAACAGAACGAATCCCTACAGACAGAACTCTTAAAAATTAATCTTATGCTTACCAATGACTGACTGGCTACATGGCAAAGTGGACTGGAGTTCCAGTGAGAAGTCGTAAAAAGTGGGGTCCACTGCCAGGTCAGGGGTGAGGACAAATACTCACCACCGATGACACTGGCTGGTGTTTACACCAAAGTCACGAATTGGTAGAAGTTGGAATTCACAGGTTGGTCACTGAATCCGGTTCAAGCGGCTGAATAGTCCCAGGAACTTTCCTTTTAACTGAAGATTCCTGGGTTCGAACCCCACTGGGTGAGTTCTGCCGATGAGTCTCGAAGTGGGACGAAACAACTGTCCAGTACTCTCTGGTTTTCAATGGTTCTCTAACTGATATCAATCCGTGGTTAAACTTGTTGCTCTTGTTGTCCCATGTATGGGTGTTTTATATGTAATAAAATCACTAAATCATTGTTATTGTCTACTTACTCTCAGACTAGATGCATCAAGCTTTCAGGTGGTAAAAGTATTCTTTCTCTGTATTTAGTTAGCTTCACAACTGAAAATATAACTAGTATTACATCTAAACATCTAGGACTGAACACAGTGCATGACACTGCTGTGTACTTTAATTTCAACAGTTGATGAGACTTCAACAGGACTCAAACCTAGCGAAACATACTGTTGATAATGAATTCTCTGTCACCTAGTACTTCAGAACTACGTCCGGGCAACAAGTGACGGTTAACGCGTTTATGTTTTTCTGTGTATGTTGAATGGTTAGAATGTAAGTGTATTATAGTTATAACACTCTTTGGTTTCAAGTAGAACAAAATGCTTCAGCGGCACATGACAATCTCAATCGGTTGTCGGCAGTCCTCTTTAGCTGGATCCATGATTGCCCATACGTTTTCCTCTTCTCTCCACAGGATCTCCTACGTGTTACCATCGGGCACACACCCAACTCATTGATTCCTATTCACCTGGTGTGCGATGTAACTCAGCGGTTTCCTCAGTGTGTATCGCTGTTTTTTTCGTCAAAGGTTCTTGATTGCTTCGTTCCCAGAATTCTTTGTTTCTAATTCCTTCCACCTGGCTATTTAATCTTCAGTATGCAGCTAGCGAAAGCAGCTGTTGGAAATGCTCCCGGTGACAGGCCACGATTCTGAGCCATACTGGTACGTCGGCGGCACAGCGGTTAGGACGCTCGTCGACCATGCCCACGGTCCGAGGTTCGATCCCCGGCTGACACACACCTGATATCAATGGTCGGCCTGCTAAATTCAGGCTACCGATATCACATACTGAAAATTCCATAGTTGTACCAGATTACTCTGTGGAATCAAGCTATAATGAAAGAAACTTGTTCTTTATGCTGAGCACAACAGATTTCCAAACTGATTTTAGAGTGATGAACTTCTGTCTTGCCTGTACGATTCTGGCTGGTCTTGACATTGTCATCCGTTCTGTCGCCTGTAGTTGAAATGACGCTGCCTCCTAGTTAGATAAGTGAAGGAATGAATGTCTTTCAGATTTCTCTCAGTTGAATTTTAGTGTATTTACTGTATGCGAATAGAACTTTATTCTGATGATATTTGATAGTTGGAGGCAATCGGCCACAGGAAGCCTTGGACCTAGGTTTCGTGCTAGTTGGCACTCACAAGTCAGCAAGGCGTATCTGCAGCCTTGAAGGAACTCATGTCTCTTCTGAGATTCGAACCTGCATCACTCAGTGCTGCAGTCAGAGACGTTACCGCTGAGCTATTCGGACCCGCGATTGACTTCCTGTAGGACTGTAGTAGGTATTTTTGATTGGACACTAGTAACTATTGTGACGTGTCTAGTCCTTTCTTTGGTGCAGACTGAATTCTATCAGTCAGGAGGTCAATCGCTAGGCCAAATAGCTCAGTGGTAACGTATCTGACTGCAGCACTAGGTGACGCGGGTTCGAATCTCAGAAGAGACATGAGTTCCTTCAAGGTTGCAGATACGCCTTGCTGATGAGTGCCAAGTAGCACGAAACCTAGGTCCAAGGCTTCCTGTCGATTGCCTCCAAATCAATGTGCACAGTGATGGTGAGCTACCTAGAATGGTGGCCACATTGCAAATACCTGAATTCAGTCTGCACCAAAGAAAGGACTAAACACATCACACTAGTTACTAGTGCCCGATCAGAAGTTTATTCTATCGAATCCGCATGTTAAAGAATTGCGGGATTATTTCAGAATGAATTAACACATGTATTGAATGACCCAGAGTAGTGTGTACTTTTTGCATAATACTATTAGTTAAACAAATTCAACTTATAGTCAAACAGTGTGCTTAACAGAAAAAAAATTGTTCTTATACAAACTGTTTATTAATTAGCATATTAAATAAGAGTTAACTGTATGCATAAACTGTATAGAATTATTATACATTAATATTGATTTGATTCAGATTTCAGATCACGTTGAACTCAAGCTGAACCATATAGTATATTAGGTCAGAGATTGATAGTCGTTGTAATGTAACTGAAGAAGACTGGAGACTTCGTACAGGAATATTTGAAGAAAATAAAAGACAAATTCAGCGAAGAAAATTTTCTCTTTTTATCGACGAAATCATCTTCAGAGGCGGCTGTACAGTCGTATTTATACTTACCAAAAAATATATAGTGGTCTATTATTGAGTAATAGCGGAAGGTGACATAATTGATATAATTACTCAAAAGTGGCTTTAGAAGTGAAAATTAAAAGTTTTAAATTACGTGGTACTCAACGGAACAAAGTCAGAAATTTGATAAGGTTAAAATTGCTAGTGAGTGAGAATAAAGGTGATAGTTGAGGGTCAATTTAATAAGTGTGAAGAGGTTGTGAAAATGTATAGAAGGAACATATGAAAGTAATAATAGTGAATTAATTATTATTAAAGTAAAAGCAAACTAAAAGTAAGATTAAAAATTACAAAAAGAAAAGAAAAAATCAAAAAAAAATTTTTAACAGGGAACGATTAGTGAAGAGGTTAAGACCAAGGGAGAATAAGAGACTGGACACAACGTTCTCTGTCTGGGTTCTTTCAGGCTTTTCCCCTAACTTCATGTTTTTCTCGATTAATCTTGGAGGATATCCATTCTCTATGAGGACTTGTCTGAGTCGCTCCAGTTCCCCATCGATTGTATCACTTGAACATATCCTCCTTATTCTTGAGGATAAGGAGTGGATCAGATTTCTCTTTCTTCTCAAAGGGATCCAACTATGAAAATTTGTGTACTGACCATTCCATGTTGGTTTCTTGTAGATCGATCTCTGAAGAGAACCATCAGATCTCCTATTTTAGAAAAACATCCAAAAAAATGGAATTCCAAGTTCATTTCTGATTCCGACGTGAACTGGATAGCATGATGGCAACTGCTGAACTCTTAAGTTATCAATTCAATGTCGGTTTTGTCGTCACATATGATGAAAGTATGATCCATGTATCTTTGGTACAAATGGAAACTATCGATAGTCGGCCAAAAAATACTATTCTCCAAACTTGCCAAAAAGCAGTCTGCAAGTAAAGGACCCAATGGTGACCCCATTGCCACTCCATCTCTTTGTCTATAAATCGTGTTGTTGGTGAAAAGGGAAGTAACATCCATGGATATCATTTTCTTCCTGAATACATTAGCATCGCTTATTGAATCGACGAATTCAAACGAATCAGAAACACTAGGCTTCTAGAGGTTATTTCTGATACGTAGGAGGATGTCTGCGAGCCATTTCGCAGTAGCATGATATGGGGAATTCGTCATATCCGAGATTGAACGGATGGACACGGAATATTTACTAGGTATCTGATATTTACATATAAGGAAATTATGTACACTTTATATTTGGAAAACACCATTTGCACAGACCTGTAGTATGCTACTTCTCCCCTTCCTTTGTATTGTGTTTCTTTGTCTTCGCTTCGTCTCTCCTATGCTTTTACACAATTCTGGTTCATTCGCTCTCTTTGACGTGAAATCCATCTCTCCACTATTTAATATTTTTGTGGGCTGATGAATGTCTCTTGATGGTAGCACATGCCACCGTAGTGGTAGTAATAGATAATAAAACTGTGTTACCGTTTCTTTTTATCAACTCAACTGCATTGCGCGCGATGTCTATCAACGGTCTGCTCAGCATGTCCTCAGTTCATCTCAATTTTCTCCTCCATCTTTATTGAGCGACACATTCTTGGTTAGTTTCTTCCCAAAATTTCTAGTAGCTAATTCTTCTTGGCTGGGCATTTGATTTTCAGTAGGGAGCCAGTGAAGGCAACTACTGATAAGTGTTTGAAACCAGTTCAAAATGATTTTCGTGACACGCTGACCAAGTTTCTGACCCGTATAGAAGAACTGACTGACTGACTTCACATTTGTGTTGAACAGAATCCGAATCTTGTTGTTGTTTATGCTGGCTGGCTGAGTGCAGTGCATAAGATTTCCAAACTGGTTTCAGGTTGATGGAGACGTATCTTGCCTTTCCGATTCTGGCTGGCTGCTACTGGCTTTGACATCTTCATTCCTTACGGCTGTGATTGGAAGGATGCTTCCTGACCAGATAAGTGAAGGAAGTAACTTATTTCAGACCTAAGTATAAAACTTGGGCACTGTGGAAAAATATAACTCCATTATGGATAAGATTTTATTTTGATAAATCACACAGTCTTATACAGTAATATTAACTGATGACCACGTTTCGAGCACAATTTATTACTGCTCATAATCATATCAAGTCACTCTCACCACTTTTTCCTTCATTTATATACATGCGTGGAAATGACTGGATATTTCAATAAAAATCAATATGGGATAATGTACATTCAGAAATAATAATTTCAGTGTTATTGATCAATTACAATTAGATGGGAAATAAGACGAGTGTTTTTATAGTTATAATAAGTAAGTGAGTGAGTGAAACTAGTAATGATAACATAAATAAGAGAGAATATAAGACATCTACTGTTATATCATATAAGGAGGGGACATTTGAGACCTTCCCTGTGTAGGATTCTTAATAAAGCAGGAATTAGGGTGGCATTCAAACCTACAAACTCACTCAGACAGGACAAGCTTTGTAGGTTAAAGGACCCTTTCAGTTGACCCAATTAGACAAAAAAATATAATCTACAAAATACCTTCGAATTACTGTGAGTTAAGCCAACTACATAGGTCAAACTAGTAGATCAGGATTAGTGAGATCATTAGAACATAAGAATTTAGCTAGGGTAAGAATAATTGACCCCGAGAAGATGAGTAATTTAGAAAAAAGCTCAGCAATTGCACTGCATGCATTAACACACAACCACACACTAGGGTGGGAGAGGGTTAAGATTCTAAGAAGTAATCTATGTAGGTGGAGAAAGAGAGAGATTAATTACTGAATCCCGCATGGTTCATTGACTCTACACCCAACACAACACATGCAACAGAAATGACTCAATGCAAATACCATAAATATGGAAGATATTATTACCATCAGTCAGTCAAATCAGAGGAGGATAATAAATAATCTCAACATTCTATTTCAATTCAAACACATCACAACATTCCAACAAGTTACTTATTATGACTATAAAAACACTCGTCTTATTTCCCGTCTGATTGTAATTGATCAATAACACTCACATTATTATTTCTGAATGTACATTATCCCATATTGATTTTATACAAATGTCTGTTCAGATTTTACTCATGTATATAAATGAAGGAAAAAGTTGTGTGAGTAGCTTGATATGATTATTAGTGGCAATAGTTTGTGCTCGAAACGTGGTCATCAGAAAATATTACTGTATAACACACTGTGTGATTTATCAAAATAGAATCTTATCCATAATAGAGTTATTTCAGATCTCTCCTGCTGATGTTGATTGCTGCTGGTTGTTGTTGTGGTTCGTTGGTTATCTTCATCATTTCTGTCTTCGCTGCCTGCTTCATCTGTCTACTTGTTGGTTTTTGACTGCAGGTCTTGCAGTTAGCATGATATTAAACATGAAACATCCGCCGGCGAAATCTGGATCTTGGGGTGTCTTATCTGCCCAACGTAATCCTAGCCCCTCACTTCCCACAGTCTGATGCATAATCCAGTTCACCGATAATTAGGAATACCATCGGTAATAATAGGCAGCCTCTGCATTAAGCACAAATAACAAGATTCAGACGTTCAACATCAATGTTAAACAGTTCTTCAATTCGACTCAGAAACTTGGCCAGTGTGTCACGAAAATCATTTCAAACAGGTTGCAAACTTTTGCCAACAGCTGCCTGCATTAGCTCCATTCTGAGAATCAGATGGTCAGGAAGAATTAGCAACAAGAAACTCTGAGAATCAAGAATCTTCTGCTCAATTAATATGATGAAAATATTGAAGATGGGTCGGACACACGCGACATCGGGCGACAACGGGCCATCGCTCCAGGAGAACCCAAACAGGATACGAGTTGAGAGTCCGACGGTGACGTGGAAGAGATCATGTGACTAGGAGATGAAGGTTTAGGGGCCATTGTGTGGCCAGTTAAAAAGGACTGAAGAGAACAAGACAAAATGGAGATGTTCTGTTAGCATACAAAACGTCCTCACTGACTTTAAACCAATCTGTATTTCTTTAAAGAATGTGATAACGAACAGATTAGTACGTGAGTGAGATACACAAAACTAAACTTTGTAACTATCTCATAAGCGAAAAAATATGTGTATTAGAAGAAAAAGATCAAAATCACATTCTCACTCTCAACATGAAACAAGTCTGGAGTTTATAACTTTAAGATATCATATATATACTACTGAAAAAGTTAAAAATAGAGACAGGTGAACTATGCGAATAGTTGAACAATTGAGCCACAATTTTACTACTAATATATAGAATATAGCAAGATATTTACATTGTTAATGGCAATGAATATTTAAATACACATATCTGGAATTTCTAAATGTCTGTATATTTCAGATCACAAAGATACATTCCAGAAACAGTATACCTTGTCAATCATTCTTATGAAATGTGTGAGAAATTTAAGAGTTTAGAAAAGAGAAAGAGAAACAGAGTTGTATAGACGAGGATATGGAAAAGATGAGTGTTTTAGATGTAGATTACCTTCTCAATTGTAGGTTATCCCAATTTTTCTGTAGTATTACTTGCTTTGTTCTGCTTATTATCTGGTCATGTAGTCACTCACTCTTCAACATCCATGTACCCTCCTCGTTGCCCTTTCTTTGTTTTTCTTTTGCTAGAGTGTTGATAACTAAGACTACATGCGAATGCATAAATATCGGGTTGTAATCTGAATAGCTTGGTAATTGACTTTTGTGTCGGTTGAAACTGATTCTAAACTCTAAGAAGACTTAAAATTCTTCAAAGATGCGTACGTATTTTTGCTTCTTGCCACTGGTTATTGACTTTCAATGCTGGGTTTGTAAGGTTAGCACTAGGGGGGTTTATATGATGACTAAAATCATCTCGTTGTGTTCTGAATACAGGGAACCGATATTTGTGTCCTAATGTATAGCTGACTACAACTTCTTTGAGACATGGATAGTCAAAAAATGATCAGAAGACAGTAAAAAGACGGTTATTCGCCGTTAGATCTAAGCACTTCTGTTCAACAATAATAATGATAATAACGTCAAAAACTCCAGCTTACCTTAACAGTGCCGCCAAATAATTTTCTATATTAACAAAACAAGTGCTGTACAAGAAAATTACTTAACCAGAATTCAACTTTAAGAAGGACTTGATAAGTAAGGTGGGAGATCAAATTTCTGTGAGAAAGAATAGCACACTAAATAATTCTTCTAGACAGTCTAAGGTCAGAATCACCTTGATTAAATCAAGCACAATCTCAGCTGTAACACAAGACAACACAATATCAATAGCATCCCACGGCTAATAATAATAATAATTTTTGCTTTGTTCCAGAAACAGTACTAATGATACAGCAAGGATATTTCAGCATTCAGTACAATATTGCATCTAATTTACTCAAAACGACAAAAAATAAACAATTACATAATAATAATAATAAAACGTTGTTAAAGCAGCTATGTGGCAATTACAGTGTGCGAAAAGGAGAAAAATATGCATAAAGTATAAAATTATAGTAGTAATAGTAATAACAACTAAAATAAAATAGCTAAGTTATAATTAAACGATAGAAAGGGTGACACCATAAAATTACAGAAAGATGAACAATGAAAGGGTCGATTCACTCTGCTAATTACATGGTAACTTATATGTTTCACGTCTAACAGAGTCTTCATCACATAAAATACGGGCTAAATACGGTATTGTAGAATTTTTGTACTTAGTGGTTCGAGCATATAACTTTTTATATTGACTTCTCGTCCTACCTGATGAGATGCAAGGGGATAGTTGTGAATAAAGGGGGTGCAGAGGGTCTGACAGTACGGCCTTTGCCCATTTTGTACAGGATTTTATATGTCTCTCAATTATAATATTGGCGAGCTCACGCAGTGGCATATCATAAGCCATACTCCCAGGATTTAATACCCTTCGTAATATTTGAAGTAATAGAGAAGATTTGTAGCTCAGGTGGATGATTTGCAATTAAAAGTGTTCTCTGAGCTGGTTGGTGACATAGTCTTTTTTGAGAAGTCCGGGAAAGATTAATGAAGAGCAATAGAGTACAATAGGTAAAATACAGGAGTTTAAAAATTGCAGAACTAAAGGTTGGTTGATACCTGATTGTTTTAACTTTTTAATGTAGAAGGTTAGACGAAACATTTTCTTAGAGAAGCATTAAAATTAGAGACCAGGCAGTGACAAAGACAAATAATAACAATCAAGTTAACATATGATATTCAGTTGTGAGAACACTGATATGCAGTCTAGAAGAAAAACGGATGATGACTACACGGTTAAAAGAAACACCCAAGTAAACATCAATATTGTGAATGGATGAATGTTTCTAGAGGTATACCATCAAAAATGTAGGTTATGGGTGAAATTAAGTATGTAATACGATTTCACCATAAACTGACATCGATTAGAGAACCAGTGCAAAACTTGGGAGTACTGGACAGTTGTTTCTTCCTAGTTTGGGACTATTTGGCAGCACGTACCAACCACCAGGGTTCGAACCCACGACTTTCTAGTTAAAAGGCAAGTTTGTGGACCATTAAGCCACTGTTACTTCATCCAGTGGCCCATGGATTCCAGCTTCTGCCAACTCATGATATAGCGCGACCATTAGTGAATGTCATCGGTGAGGAGTATTTGTCCTCAAATCCGACTTGCTGTCTCTCATTGGCCACAACTTCCCCTGGAACCCAGGTAACTACCTACATGATGGAAGCCAGTCACTAGCTGGCTAAAGCGTCCCAAACTAGGACGAAAAAGTCAACTATGTAGTACTCCCTGGTGGTTTCAAATGTCCCTCTAACGGATGTCATTTCACGACAAAATCCTGTAACCAATAAAATCCCTGCAACCGACACTTAAATAAGTAAAATGAAGGACATAAAATAATTGACAGAAGTGAGTAGAGCTCAAATTTGAGTTGAAAGAGAGTGAAGTTATGATCACTGTCATTAGCAGTAGAAATGTAATAGTGATAAAGGATGGAAAATAAAAAGAATTAAACAACATTTCCACATCAAATATCGGAACAAAACTAGATCCATTTTCGGTTCAGTAAATAAGCAAATTTCTGTATGTATGCAGAGTTCAGAAGTTAACATGCAAAATACTATAACTTCTAGGATTTAAAGAAGTTCGACCTGTACTTCTCTGTCAAGATTTCTGTGTACTTTGTAGATGAGTGTAAAGTCAGTTTGCAAGCTCACCTGGTGTTCAGAATCAATAAAAATGCTTCAGAATAAAACTTCGCTGGGGATCGTTTCTCCCCTCTGTAAAATCATGAGTGTAAATATAGCAGGTAGGGAGTACGGACGACATATCTAGCTCCACAGGATTACTTGAACTGATAGATACACAGTGGCGAGGTGAGCAGTTTTTCAATGAGAACTGAGAGCTTGTCTGGACACTAGTCATTAACTAGTGGAATGTGTCTAGTCCTACTCTTGGTGCAGACTGAATTCTATCAGTCAAGTTTGAAGTGTGTGGGGAGGGGTGCATTTTGAATTGTTGATATCGGATGGTTGGAGGCAATCAGCGGGAAGCCCTACCTGAGCTAGGTTTCGCGCTAGTTTGCACTCATCAGCAAGGGGTATTTGCAACCTTTATTGAACTCATGTCCCTTCTGAGATTCAAACCCAATTCATCCAGTGCTGCAGCCAAAGACGTGACTAATACAGTCTAACAGAAGGTCGCTTGTGAGCCTGATTAGCTGCTCAGTGGTAACATCTCTGACTGTACCACTGTGAGACACTAGTTCGAATATCAGGAGGGACGTAATTTCCTCCAAGGCTGAAGATATGCCTTTCTGATAGGTGAGTGTCGACAAGTACAAAAGCTAGGCCAGTTAGAGCTTCCTATCGATTGACTCTTGACTATCTAATATCAAGAATTGAAAGTTTACCTAAACTGTTATTATCATTGTTCCTTTTGGGTTACTAGTGGAACATAGTGCTTCAACTGCACGTCTACACTTGCTTCTGCTCTACTTTTCACTTGCATCCATGTTAGTCCATACTGTTTCAATTCCTCTTCGCACGATCTCTACCATGTCACCTTTCGACGACCCACTCGCCGTTTCCCTTCCGGGTTCCACTCGAGCTATGGCCTGACGCGCGATGTCACCCAGTGGCCTCCTCAGCTCAGTGAGTGTCCAATCCATCTCCACTTTCTTGTTGGTTCTTGTTCTTTCCGGCCATCTGATCTTCAGTATAGAGCCAGCGAAGACAGTTAGTTGTTGATAAAGGTGTGCAACAGGCTGTTGGAAATATTCTTTGTGACACACTGGCCAAGTTTCTGATCCGTATAGAAGAACTGACTTGACGTCGTTTGTATTGAAAATCGGAATTTTGTTGTTGATGGTGAGTTGAGTGACGAAGATTTCCAGATTGGTTCCAGGTTGATGAATGTGTTTCTCGCCTTCCCGATTCTCGATTTGACATCCTCGTCCGTTCCTCCTGTAGTTGAGACAATGCTCCCTAGATAAGTAAGTGAATGAAGTAACTTCTTTCAAATCCCTCCCGTTGATGGTGATTGGCGCTGGATTACCTTAACTGTACACATGCATTATCTATTGATGAGGTAAACAGCATTAAATTTGTCATACTAACTTCGTCTCCAATATAATATACCGATCCGAATTTAGAAATCAACGTTCATTTAGCACTCACTATATAATCTACACGTATATGCAAATGACTAGCACTCAACTAAATCAACTAAATTGTACCTGATTTCATCAATCACTCACACACACACACAGAGGCACACATATTCAGTAGTATTTTACAAATAATTTAAAAAAATAAGAAATTTATACTTTCTTTCCTCTTTTATTTTCCTTTAACTTTTCTAAAATCAGGTATATTTTCGATACTCCCGTGGAACTTTAAGTGATCCCTTCACATATGATTATTTTAAAAATAAAGAACTTTTAATCCAGCTGCAAGCACGTTGTCGTGGTTGGATATCAAGGAATAGATCTTCACGTGACAGAGTAAGTTCATTGAGGGAAAGCGCAGTTTTCATGACAGATTTTATTATGCACTAATGAGTTCTTTGAGGTTAATATTTGTTGTACAGTTCATTGTAAAATTGAAATTATATCACGTTATGATTTAATCCTTTTACCTACCTGGGAAGCATCGTCTCAACTACAGGCGGAACTCACGATAATATCAAAGCAAGACAAGCTTTCACTACTCTCAAGTCTGTGTGGAGGTCAACAGTGCTAAGCATCAAAAATAAGATCCGGATTTTCAACTCCAATGTGAAGTCAGTGCTACTTTCCATACGGATCAGAGACTTGGCCAGCGCGTCATAAAGAGCATCTCAAACAAACTACAGACCTTCATTAACAGTTGTCTTCGCTCAATACACAAGATCAGATGGCGGAAAAAGATCAGCAACAGCGATCTCCGGGAGCGAACCAACCCAGGAACCGATTTTGAAACAAATAGGCAGGAAGAAATGGAGATGGATTGGCTGGCCATACTCTGAGGAAACCATCAAGTGACATCACTAGACTAGCCATCGCTCGAGTGGAACCCGAAATGGAAGCGGCGAGTTAGTCGTCAGTGCAAGGGTGACTTGGAGGAGGTCATGTGAAGAGGAGATGAAAACATGTGGACAGACTTGGAGCCAAGTGAAGACTCTAGCAGAGAACCGAACGCAATGGAGACGCACGGCTGAAGCCCTATGTTCCTCTAGGAATTAAAGCAAACAATAATAATAATTAGATTAACAGTTTTTGCAGAATATCTATCTCGTAGGCTTCACATCATCTGTTTACAGCCAAAAGACATTATTAAGTATATCTACAGAAACAATTTTAACATACTTGTATTGAGTTCATTTTTAAACAAAAATCAATCAATCAGTATATACATACAATAATATAGATATAGTATTAAACACTACTGGGAACAACAATGATCATTAAAAAATGGGAACTTTTAACATTACGTAATCAGATGAAAGAGAAAGGAAAATATCCAGTTACCAAGATGGGCAAAGAAATACTGATAACCGTTTCTTTCTGGACGCATAAGTCAGGTTTCAGTCGCTTTGTGGAGATGGCTTCAACAAACTTAAGGAGAATTGAGCTCTTTTGCCTATTGATAATTTTGAACGATCTTGCGACGTCCACCTCATGACCTGTGTCAAGGAGATGCCTAGGGATGGCACTTTTTGAAGCATTTGCCCCTTTTAGATATAAGCTTTTTGGTACATGTTCAGAAAATCGTGGATATGGTCCTTATTTGTTTCTTCTCGAAAGTTCTTTGTCTAAAGATTGTTAGAAATAACCTTGGCTTCTGATGACAGTCTATATGTCTGTGAACCAAAATAGAAGAAATAACTTGACAACCGAATCTTGTTCGTTATGCTCTTAAATTTTCCATAAACCAACGTCATTTCGGGGACCACTGAAAATCAATGAAGAACTAGGCGCCTGACTATCCTATATCAGAATAAAAATCTCTGAAAGTTCATAATCATAACCTCACCAAGGATTGAATTCACAACCACCACATTACCAAAAGTGTGTGCTACTTATATAAGTTGTAAGTGTAACAAGTCAAGACGCTTTATTAGTCCGGCCGCGGATATTATAACCCATTTTTACGTACCTTGGCTATTACTAAAATGTATGAATAATTGCTGTAGATATGATTGATATTGCCCATCTTGGTTACTCTATCTGTCCACATTCAAACTTCTGCTAACTGAGCAGTAATCCATGAAGAATATCACTAGCTAAGAAATTATGATTTATTGGAAATTCTCTCAGATTATATCCCTTAATTATGGCTTTTATACTCCAAAAATTATAATATAGAAGCTTACTGTGTCTCAGCTGTCTTCATTGCTGACATCACGTTCCCCCATGAATCAATCAATAGTTCAGCGAAGAAGCTGTTACAGCGAATTCATCTTCTTTAGCTGTACACAAGCATTTATATGGCAATCAGCTCTCTAACTCACTCAACTTTAACGACTTTGAAAAGGCCTTCAACAGAGAGCGTTGATCCATATGTGATTTCGCGACTACATCTAATCCAGCAGTTGAACAACAATGCTGCATGCCACGTAATCCACACAGGGAAACTCACGGAATCCTTCGAAGTGAAGATGAGAGTAAGACAAGCTGACTGCCTGACTACTATCTCCAATGATTCATTTCTTGATTGCGGTAGACTGGATAATGCGACAGACAGATGGCGGGCAATGAGGAAACAGGCATAAAATGGACCGACAAAATATTCTTGGAGGATCTGGACTTCATCGATGATATATGTCTGATTTTACACAAACTGGAAGATATACAAGTGAAAACCAACAAGTTGGCAGAAGAAGCATCTAGCGGAGATAGAACTTCCTTCAGGTGAACATAGGGAAAACAGATGTAGGTGATGAAGATTCCAGGCCAACAGAAATAGCAACAACAGCAGACAACAATCAGTCAGCATAAATGGGAGAAGTCTGAAGAAAGCAACCTCCTTCATCTAACTACCTACCTACCTACGTGAGAAGCATAGTCTCAACTACCGACAACGGGACTGATGAGGATATCATTAAGGCGAGGATTGGGAAATCAAGTCAAGATTTCATAACTATCAAGTCTGTGTGAAGATCAGCAGCACTGAGCATGAAAAATAAGAAGAGAACTTTCAACTTCTATGTGAAGCCAGTGCCGCGCAGCGTCACGAAGGGCACTTCAGACAAACTGCACACCTTCATCAACAGCTGTCTTAGCTCAATACTTCGCTCAAGATCAGATGGCTGGCCAGAAAAGATCACCAACAGGGAGGGATCTCTGGCAATGAGCGAACCAACCCAGCAGGAACCAATTGTGCGGGAAATATGCAGGAAGAAATGGAGGTGGATTGGCCTGGCCATACTCTGAGAAAACAAACCATCAAGTGAGTGACACCAGACGCCAGACCATCGCTCTCGAGTGGAATCTGAACGGGAAGTGACGAGTTAGTTGGTCGTCATTACGAAGATGACATGGAGAAGGTGATGCGAAAAGGAGATGAAAGCAAGTGGGAAGACGTGGAGTCACGTGAAAACGTTGGCAGACAACCGAAGGCAATGGAGACGTGTGCCTGAAGCCCTATGTTCCTCTAGAAACTAAAGGAAATAATAATTATTATTCAATGCATAGGAGGAGCTGAATAACTATGTGCACTAGAGTTAAGTAATAAGATGACTAATTTAATGAATAAGCCGTAATCGGGATGAGCATAGAGAAGAAGGAGATTATGGAATTATGTAAGGGGAGGAGTGAGGAAGACAAACAAAAAACAAATGAACAAAACTCAAGTCAGCAGAAATCAACAACGTTTTTACCAAAATAATAGAAGTGGTTAAATAATTTTCTTCTCTATGCATAGCTCCAGTTTGTCTATCTAAATGTCTAGAGCTTCAGCGATGCAAAGGAAACAAAAGTGTATTGCCTTTGGTGCAAGTAATGTTTCGTTTCTCTGAACTTCTGAATGGATATTCTTGTCAGTGAATCTCGATGGATATCCATCCATCTTGAAAAATTAAAAAATATGTCTTTCAGAAGGTCAAGTTCTGCTTCTACAGCGTTAGATCTACTGGATGCATCGGATGTTAAGGAAGTGGAGGGGACAAGGGATTTAATTAAATTTCAATTTGGTTCAACAGACACCCAAACCCTCTTACGTATTGATAAATATCAATAACTATGGGTTATGACAACTCATCACTTCTCTTATCACAATTCATTGGATGTACAGAACTTGGAAGAGGTGTGAAATTATATAGGAATAGCAGGTAAACAGATTAAAAACAAAAATGTTACGTAACATTGTGTGAAATTTGATAACATAGAATTTAACGTTGAAAAACAAAATTGATTTAGAATGACAAGTGGAACGAGTGAAATAATACCGGGGATAGTTCAAAATGAGAATAGTAACGACAGAAGACAAGGGCCAAGCAACAGATCGTTTATTTACGAAATCAACAGATATTTATAGATTTTTATATATATTTATTATTAGCGTTATTGTTAGCAGAGAAGCGATGCCTTGGTTGTTTTCTTCCTGAACGATATTCTGTCATCTATTTGTTGCCGTTTCTTAGACAGTTCGTTGATATATCTGCGAATCGTATCTGCCCACGTTAAGTTCTCTGTGATTGGTTGTTGAGTTCCTCAAGTTTAGGCTTTGTTCTTGTTTTCTCTTCTGACCCCAATTAGGGACATAAACATTGAAGCAAATTGTTGCTTACAATTTTGGCTTTCAGACAGCTCTCACCACACTTGTCCCTCCGTCAAAGACTTTCTACTGAAGTTGGTTCGGTCTTCTTGGTTCTGGTGGCTTTTTTAGTTTGTCTTGCTGTCCGGAATTCCGGCACTCACAGACATTCACCTGTTTCTCTTTGTTTACATTTGCGATCGTATGAACGTGACTCCGTCTCATAGTGACCATCTGTGGTCCTTCCCAATTTGAAAGTTGTTTTCCTGACCCTGAGGGGCATTCGTCAGTGTTTCGCTTCACGCTCTCACATGTTGCTATAGTAACAGTTGACGTAATAAAGAAAGAGTATACAAATTGAATAAACAAAACGAAAAGATTTATAGAGCCAAAACACGATTAGGATGACCATACTTTAGCATAGAGGGATTAAGACCATGAAAGTTGAACGGGTTGAATGAACATTTTCTCCATGCAGAGATCCGGCTTTTCTGTTTCGATGGTCAGAGCTGCTTCAGCAATACAGATGAGTCGGACGGATACGTAGTGATTTGGGCAAATTACTTTTCGCCTTGTCGATGACTTTAAAGGCGGAGGCTGTAGAGATAGGGTGATTATTATCCACCTCCTCATAACCATGCAGGATAATGTGTTTTTGAACCTTCTTGAACATCTGGTCACTATTGGTCACCCTATCTCTAAAACCTCCACCTTTAAATTCATCTACGAGGCGAAAAGTAATTTGCCCAAATCACCACGTTTCCGACTCATGTGTATTGTCGAAGCAGCTCTGACCATCGAAACAGAAAATCCAGATCTCACTATAAGCAAAATGTTCATTCAACCCGTTCAACTTTCATGGTCTTAACCTCTCCACGCTAAAGTATGACAATCCCAACTCATATATTTTTTTATTCCTTCACGTTCCCATTGGTGGAACATAGGACTTCATGCTAGAGGCTTGAAGTTTCTGTAGCAGTGGTGTCGTTTATTTTTACAGGATGGAGTCGTTAAACCCTGATGGCCAACTTTTCCCCTTTATTCAAGTATTGGTTTGTAGGGATTTGGTTAATTGGTTACAGGATTTCATCATGAGCTGACATTGTTTAGAGAACCATTGGAAAACCTGGGAGTAATGGACAGCTATTTCGTCCTAGTTTGGGGCTCTTCATCAGTACGCACACACCGACAGGGTTCGAACCCACGACCTTCTTGTTACAAGGAGAGTTAACGCGTAGACCATTAAGCCACTGAGATCCGATCCAATGGTCAGCCCATGAATTCTAACTTCTGCCAATTCATGATATAGCGCAACCGCTAGCCAGTGTCTTCGGCGAGTATTTGTCCTCACACCCGACCGGCTGCACCCTACTGGTCACGACTTCCCACTGAAATCCCAGGTAACTACCCTCTCCCCTTTACCAGCTTTATTTCTGGTTTAGCGAGGTAAAGGAGTGCGTCGGTGGTCGGGGATCGAACCCCGGACTATATGTATGGTCAGTGAGCGTCCTAACCGCTGTGCCACCGACGCACAACTCATATTTTGGCTCTATCTATTTTGCGTTTTGTTCATTCAATTTGTACACTGTTCCTTTATTACGTCAATTGTGCATAAATATGATTGTGCAGCTGAAGAGGAAGTCGAATTCGCCGAAACCAGTCTCTTCGTTGAACTACGTAGTTTTCAGTAATCAACGGTAAAAGAAACAAACTTTCTCACACTCAGTTTTCAGCAAATATCAATATTTTAACAAGATGAATTCAGCTAATATATAAGTAAAACAATTTCGGACTTTATAGTTTGCATCAGTCGATGAATATTTATAGTACATATTCTTTTCAATACTTGATATATATATATATATATATATATACAATATAGATTAAATCTATATTGTAGAAGTACATCACACGTATGATAACGTGTTTGTATACAAGAATTTGTATGTGTGTAGGTGTGTGCGTGTGTGTTTGTGTGAGTACGTGCGTGTGTGCGCGCGCACGTGCGTGCGTGCATGTATATCTGCACGTCTATAGGTGTAGATGAGTGTAGGTGAGTGGACTTACTTTTTAGTAGGCTAACTGTGAATATGATACCTGAATACCAACCAGGCTGATCGATAATTTTTATCGTATAAATATGCACACACACAATTAAATTTGTTACAAGACTGTTGTGTTATAAAAAGAAAAAAAGTAAAATAAAATAAAATAAACAGTTTAATACAGTATTATTGTAGAAATTATTCAAACTGCTTTCTATTAGAATTATAAATATCAGTATAGAGTTAGTTAGCTAAGAATTCAGGAATTCGTATTTGGGATTATGTGTGTTAGGGTACCATACGTGTACATAACAGATTTGTTTAAAACTGTATACTACTAATAATTGATTGAGATGAGTAGTAGCTGTACACCATCATTGACATCAACCATTAGTATAGATGTGTACAGGGCAGTCAGAAAAGAACTCAAGATACTGACCAATAAACTCGAACTTAGGAAAAAAGTGCCACTCTAGAGGAGATAATGCTGGAAGTGCTGGCAGCTAGCTATGCCTGACTTCCACAGTATTTAAATTCCTCCAAGGTAAAAAATATACAAACAAACTGAAGGAGTTGCCATGGGATCACCAATATCCCTGATTGTGTGGCAGATATATATTCATGGATAGGTGGGAAAACATGGCGATTGAAACGTTCACCCCCACCCCAAGAGGTATGATGGAGGTATGTAGATGACAAATTCTTACCGTACTTAGAACACAGGATGTAAATAGATTTTTCGAACACATCAACTCAAAGGTAGAGACAATTCAATTCACTTTTGAATTGGAAAGTCAGGAAGTGGAGAGCTTACAATGTTAGATTGTAGCGTAAAAAGGAAAGAAGATAGGAAGTTAAACACTAGTGTGTGTTTACAGGAAACCCACACATTCAAATCGATATTTGGACTTACGATCATCCCATCCGATGTCAGTAAAATTAGGATTGGTGAAATGTTTAAGTGACAGAGCACAAAAACTGAGTAGTACCAAAGAAAATCTAAGAAAGGAAGTGATACACATAAAAGAAGCCTTGAAACTTAATAATTACCTTGATAAATTAGTCAGGAAATATGCAAGGAAATGTAAAAATAAAATAAATAATGATAGTGGTGATAGTAATTATAACAGTAATGTCAAATGTGCGCAAGACAACACCAACAATAAGGAATTTAAATCATCAGTAGTAATTCCATACGAGGAAGGAACCTCGGAAACCCTACGAGAATTCTTAACAAGGCAGGAATAAAAGTGGCTGGCATTTAAACCACTCACAAACTCAATTAAAAACAAGCTTTGTAGGTTACAGCATCAATCCTGTAGAGCCAATTAAACAAAACAATTTAGTTTATCTAATACCCTGTTGGAATGATTTTCAGGTCAAATACATAGGTTAAACTAGTAGAACGAATCAGTCATTCACACTAGCCCAACATAAAAACCTAGCCAAATGTGGATTAGTTGATCCGAATAAGATAAGAAATCTGGAGAATAGTTCAGCTACAGCACTCACTAAATGCAGTTACACACAACCATACAATAGGGTGGGATAAGATGACAGTTTTGAAATCCAATGTCACAGCTTTGTTTATCGAATCAACTGCAAATACGTGTAATAGGAATGATTCAACACCTCTCTACCCGGATATCTGGAAAATTCTACTACTCCTACAACGACAAATAGGAGAGAACAAAGAAAACTATAAAATTCAAGTTTTGAAATCGTGTGATTATAATGGATGATATGATTATGAACAACAATAAATTGTGTTCGAAACATTGTTCCGTTGAAGCCCTATGTTCCACTAGGAACCCAAGGGAACAATAATAATAAATAATAACACTGTTTCACTGTGTGTGATACATCTAATAAACAAACTGATATTGAATCAACCATTAATGTTTGCCAGCCAATCGGATCACACCCCAGGCCCTTGACCAGAATTGGAAACAACGAGTGGGTTGTCCGAGGGTGTCATGAAAGAGATCGTGAGAAGGCATTCGTCAGCCTAACTGAAGAGGACTGCATAAAAATAGTAGAGAGTGGAAATGTGTTGTTGAAGCCCCATATTCCACTCTGAACCAAATGGAATAATTTTTTTTTATCCTTCACGTTCCCCAGTGGAACATAGGGCTCCAAGCTAGTGGCTTGGAGTTTCTGTAGCAGTGTTTATTTTACAGGATGGGGTTGCTAGCCTCATGCCCAACCTTTCCTCTTCACCAGCATTAATTCTGGCTTAGCGAGGTAAAGGAGTGCGCCGGCCGGGGTTTGAACCCCGGACCATATGCATGGTCGGCGAGCGTCCTATCCGCTATGCCACCGACGCACAAATGGAATAATAATGATAATAATGACCATATCATGGTGATTTGAACACCGAAGGGCAATTTCGCTGGTTTGGGGCTAATCTCATAGGTGGTGTACTCACTATGACTCAGTTCACAGAAGTGAATCAATTTAAACTACTCAATTTCTGGCTAACTGCTTGGATGAACTAGTGACACAAACTAGATCAGTCTCAAATGGGAAAAATGGCAGTCTGTCGTTTATTAAGCCTCAATATGGCTGGCTAGAACGCACTACTGGTTCATACGTGTGGTATACTACTACTCATCTCAATCAATCAGTAGCAGTATATAGTTTTGAGCAATTATTCTCGCTCCCTTGATTACCATTTATGGTATCAGGCAGATCACAAAGAGGGATTTGAGTATTCAAGTATCGCTTTGTGGGGATTTTGATTGATTGGTTACAGGATTTCATCATGAAATGACATTGGTTAGAGAACCATTGGAAAACCTTCAGGGATTACTGGACAGCTGTTTCGTCCTAGTTTCGGCCTACGAGCTCACCTTGTAACCAGAAGGTCCTGGGTTCGAACCCTGTCGGTGGGTGCGTACTGATGAAGAGCCCCAAACTAGGACGAAACAGCTGTCCAGTACTCTCTGCAAGTTTTCCAATAGTTCTCCAACCAATGTCAACTCATGATGAAATCCTGTAACCAATCAAATACCTACAAACCAACACTTGAATAGCAATGTGTTGTGGTCTGAACTCAGTAGACTAAAGAAACCTTGCATTCTATTGTATAGCTGATCAAAAAACTTCCTTGAGTTCATCACAGTCACAAAATGTCTCAGCGATTACCTCAACAACCTCATTAGACAGCTATACAGATCAAATAGGTTCTCGAGTACAAAACAAGTACAATACAACAGAATTATTTAACCATTGTCAACCGTAAATAGTACCTGAGAATCTAACAGAATCGTCCCAACAATGTAGGACCAAAACTCTGTCTGCAAGAATCGCACACCAAACAATCTCATCAGACAATTCAAGATCACAATCATCTTAATTCACTAAACAAAATCGACATCGTAAAACAATAAATTTCAACACCATTATCACACAACCACAAAGGGAAGCATTAGCATTCGAGACTGAACAGTGACAAAGACAAATATAGTCATGATTGAGTCAACAGATGAAATGCAAATGTCAGAACAATGATAAACGCTGTAGAATAAAAAAGGAAAATAGGTACATAGTTGACATATCCAAATATAGGATGAAGTTGCTTGGAGTTCTAGTGTGAAGTTATGGGGTCCATCCAGTCGGGAGTGCGGGATGGAGTTCCCACCGATGACAGTGGTTACTGGTCGCGCTGAAAATCACGCATTGGTAGAAGTTCTTATTCATTAGCTGCCCATTGAATAGTGTCCCAGTGGCTGAATGGTATGCGAGCTTTCCTTATAACCGGAAGGTCCTAGGTGCCGATGTGTCCCAAACTGAAATGAAACAGCTGTCCAGTACACCCAACTGCTTTTCAATGGTTCTTTAAATGATATCAATCCGTTATCCAGCCTGAAACAAATAGAATCCTTACATAAACCACCTTTTGAAAATGAGTATAAATTTCGTAATTAGAACTGCTGAGGAGTGATTTTCCAAACAGTTATCCCTTTTAAGGTTAGTTAAATTAAAGGAAAACCAATACTTGAAAATTAATCTGATGCTGATTAGCGACTGGCCCTATTCAGGCAGTTAACCTGGGGTTCTAGTGGGAAGCTTTGACCAGTAGGGTACAGCAGGTTGAAGATTAGGCAGTAACTCATCGAAAAAGACATTGCGAAATGGTCTCGCTATTTCGCGAATTGGATCGGGTCCCAGTAGCTTAATGGTCTACGAGCTCGCCTTGTAATCAGAAGGTCGTGGGTTCAAACCCTGTTGATGGGTGCGTACTGTTGAAGAGTCGCAAACTAGGACGAAACAGCTGTTCAGTACTCCCTGCAGGTTTTTCAATGGTTCTCTAACTGATGTTAGCTCATGATGGAATCCGCCAACCAATCAAACAAAATCCCTACAAAATCAATACTTGGAAAGAGTTGTGTTTATATATGTTATGTACTTCCTAAGTATACTTCGAGATCAGTTCATTTAAACGTGTATAAGACAGTTTGAATTTTCTCACAGGAATCATTTCAATAAGTTCTACTGTTTCAACACAACCACCATCACCACCACCAACAACAACAACAAGAAAATATTAAAGGTAGTTTAGAAACTGATTACACAACAGTTTTCTTTATTGTGGTTGACTCATAATGAAAGGCAAAAACGAGTATTTGTTTGCCACCTGTGTTTTTGACATCCTACTTTATTTTTTAAAAGTCATCTGAGTGAGTGCGTGACTGAGCACATATTCCTCCATCAGCAATCCTTCACCTCCCCCCCTCCTAAGCAGAATTATTGCACCATCTTTCGTTACCCCCCTCCGCTGCCCGCTTGCCCTCCTCCTTGTATATATATATATATATATATGTACATTTCAAATTTCTGATTCACAGTGGGATATGAGATCATCTTAGTGTGGTTATCTCGTGTGATTTTTCGCATCAGTGTAAAGCATGACTAAGCACAGTATGCGATAGAGTTTTACTTTGCATGGGGTAATTCGGTTAGTGAGATTATTTCACTGACAGAGTATAGTAGGAGCGATGAGTTTCAGTGTCATCTGACTTCTACACTGATTCGAAACGAAATGTGTTACTGATATTTTTCATTATTTTTATTATTATTATCATTGTTTCCTTTAGTTCCTAGAGGAACATAGGGCTTCAGACGCACGTCTCCATTGCGTGCAGCTCTCTGCCAATGTTTTCATCTGGATCCACGTCTGCCCACATGCTTTCATCTCCTCTTCTCTTCCTCCATGTAACCCTGACACTGACGACCAACTAACCCGCCACTTCCCACTCAGGTTCCACTCGAGCGATATCACTCATTTGATAGTTTGTTTCCTCAGAGTATGGTTAGGCCAATCCAGAGATCCCTCCCTATTGGTGATCTTTCCTGGCCGGCTATCTGATCTTAAGCGAAGTATTGTGCGAAGACAGCTAGTGATGAATGTGTGTAGTTTGTTCGAAGTGTCTTTCGTGACGTGGCGCCAAGTCTGTGATCCGTATAGTGGGTAGCACCGATCTTATTTTTCATGCTGAGTTCTGCTGATCTCCACACAGACTTGAGAGTAATCAAAAGCTTATCTTGTTTTCCCGATCCTCGCTTCCATATCCTCATCAGTTCCGCCGCCTGTAGTTGAAACGATGCTTCCTACGTAGATAGGTAGGCAGTTAAAGGAGGTTACCTCTTTCAGATTTCTCCCATATATGCTGGCTGATTGTTGCCTGCTGTTGTTGCTGTGACTGTCGCTGTTGGCCAGGAATCTTCATCACATACATCTGTTTTCTCTATGTTCACCTGAAGGAAGTTCTAACTTCCCTGAATGCTTCTTCTGCCAACTTGTTGCTTTTCACTTGCATATCTTCCAGTTTGTGAGAAATGAGACATATATCATCGGCGAAATCCATATCCTCCAAGTTCTTTGTGTGAGTCCATTTTATGCCTGTTTCCTCATTGCCCTCTGTCTGTCGCATCATCCAATCTACTGCAGTCAGGAAAATCATTGGCGATAGTAGGCAGCCTTGTCTTGCTCCCGTTTTTACTTTGAAGGATTCCGTGAGTTTCCCGTTACGGATTACCTGGCACGCAGCATTACGTACAACTGTTGTATGAGCTGTATAATTGTTGGCTTCACTCCTTGGTAGTAGAGAAGTAGTTACCAAATCACCTCTTTATCGACGCTGTCTGTTGAAGGCCTTTTCAAAGTCGATGAAGTTTGAGTGAGTTAGAGAGCTGAGTGTCATTCCAAGATCTGTTCAATGATAATCCGTAGTTTTGCGATTTGATGGATGCATGACTTGTTTCTCCTGAATCCGAAAGGTTTTTCAATCAGCTCGTTTCTTGTTTTTATCATCTTTTATTCATATTTAACAAGAATTGAGAGATAAACTAGAAAGGGTGTATATAAATGATTAGAAAGAATGCTGGTGTCCTTAGTTATTGTGGTATATTCGTAAATAAAAGTGACTAGGTCAAGAGAGGACTTTATTTTCGTTCTATTATTTATATCGATATTACAAAATCAACAAATCTCCGTATATCTGTTGAAATGAAACTTATTATAAATTATTGACGGAATAATTTAACACCTTCGGTGACGACTTTTGTTAGAAAGAACAGGACTTAGATAACACCTGGTTCATGGTGCTATCGACAGAAGACAAGGGCCAGGCAACTGATCGTTTATTGAGAAAATCAACAGATATTTATAGATTTTAATGTACACTATTGTCAGCGGAGAAGCAACCTCTTCCGATTGGTTGTTTTCTTGCTGAAGGTTATTCTGTACTGCTGTGTAACCATTTCTTAGATAGTTAAGCCATATATCTGCGAATCATATTTGCACACGTTAAGTCTGCTGTGATTGGTTGACGGGTTCCTTAAGGTTAAGCTTTGTTATTGTTTTTTTTCTCATGACCCCGATTCGGGACGTGAACAGTGACGTAAATTGTTGTCTACAATTTTGGCTTGCTCACAGACAGGTCTCACCACAATGGATCTGTGAATCTCATCTTAGCGGATTCTAATTGAATTGAACATTGAAATCTATAGGATTTTAGGATCTGAATTCTTTTCTTTACTGGGATTAATCATACTGAAGAAGTTTACTGCATGCTACATCGTCATACTTTCCGATTCCCTGGGTGTTTCAAACCGGATTTATGCTATTGATTTGTCTTTGAAACAGAGTAGACAATTCCATTTTCATATTCTTATATTATTATTCCTTTTGGATCCCAGGTGGAAGATGGGCCTTCAACAGAACTTCTCCGCTTCATCCTATTTGCTGCGGTCCTCTCTAGCCGTCTCCATGTCTGTCCATAAGCTATCATCTAGTCATTACACGATCTTCACCATGTCACTGTCGGACACATGGCCAACTAGTCGTTTCCATCCGGGTGCATGACTTTACGCAACGGGTTTCTCAGTGTATGTCCAATGCATCATTATTTCTTTAAGAATATTCATTGGACAGTAGGTTCTTTATCAATTTCTTTCCAGAGATCCGTTTTTCTTACCATTTCCGACCAGCCATCTGTATGCAGCTAGCGAAAACAGATGTTGTCGGAAGTCTGAAGTCTGTTCGAAATGATTTTCATGACGCGCGTGCCAGGTTTCTGACCCATACAGAAGTACCCATTGGCTTAACATCAGTGTTGAAAACCCGAATCTTGTTCGTTATGCCTAATGCAGTAAATTTCCACGCTAATTTCGGAGTGATGGAGGTCTGTCTTACCTTTCTCACCACGGCTTTGACATTCTCATCTGTCGTTTCGCCTGTAGTTGAAACGATGGTGCCTAGATATGTGATAGAAGTGACCTCCTTTGGATTTCCTCCCTTCTTAGCGATTGCTGATTGTTGTTGGTTGTGACAGAGTATATTCATCACCCTCTGTCTTCTCTATTTTCATTTAAAGTCATGTCTTTGCTACCAGCCTCTTCTGACAACTTGTTGACCTGTGAATGGAAATCTTTGAATTCAAGTGAGCCTAGACATAAATCATCTGCAAACTCCAGGCCTTCCATTGTCTTCTTATCAGTCCAGTAGATGCCTGTCTTCTCACCTCCCACTGTGTAACGCAAAACCCAATCTACCAGAATTATGAATATTGTTGAGGATAGAAGGAAGCCTGATCTTACTCCAGTCTTCACTTTCGAGACTTCTCTGAGTTTTCCAAGTCGACGAAGATGAGGTAGAGACTTTGCTGTCATTCTGTGCTCCTCTCGGTGACAGTACAAAGCCTGACAATTTGATCCGCACACGATTTCGTTCCATGAATCCAGCTTGTTCCGTTTGGAGTTCTGCAGCCAATACGTGTTTTAGTCTCTCCAGAATGACGTGACTTAATAGCTTGCTTGTAGTGGACAAAAGCATGGTACCACGCCAGTTGTTGCAGAGGCCTACGTCGCCCTTCTTTGGTAGTTTGATAGGGTTACCATTCTTTCAATGATCAGGCACCTCCCCTTTCCTCCGAACTGTTTGCAATAGTGGCGTCAGCAATATAAACTGTTCTACCGTAGTTTACCTTTAGGTATTTGGAAATACTTTAGCGAAGATTCTTTTCCATCTTTTTTCTTTAGTCACAGAGAGGACATGTTCTAATGAACAAACCATTTCTTCGCCTGTCTCCACCATCATCATCATCATCGTCATTTCCTGATGTCGCTCTGAGACCATGTATGTACGCGTGCAGTTCTATATGCGGCTGCTAAATTCTCCCGAAGATTCAGTAGTTATGGAGTGTAGTCTGTGTACGTGAGACCTGATGTCTGAGCTTCATATGATAACCTTAACTCACGACTTAAAAACAGACGTATCGGAGAAAATTTCAGTCGTTGAATGCAGAGATGTCCAGTAGGTGAGTGAGTATTGTGGCACAGCTTTGTCTCAGCAGTCAGTTGACGTATGATTAAAGAAAGCACGAAGTACTGTTCTAACTGTCCTGCTTTTACTCTCTATCTGGCTATTCTCTTGTGAATGACATCAGCTGGTGTGTCTTCCGAATGTCAGACACAGAACAAACCTTAAATGGCGATAGACTTTCAAATGCTTCTCTCCGATCTGAGTGTAGGGACACTGCACCGTCATACCGTACTAATCATGAATTGCTGCGCTATTGACATCACCTCATACCACTTAGTTAAGTAGTCAGCCATGACCAGTATATATCGATTACTACTTTTTATCACTGATAACAGTCTCATAGAGTTAACTACAACGCAGTTCTGTCCTGTTGTTACCATCGAGATCATCGGTGCGCACGGTCTATCGAGGGGCATTTGTTGTGTGATTAGGTTTCACAAGTTTACCAAGTCTCCTGAAAACCACAGTGTAACAATGGCCACCAAAATGATTCTGAAGAGCAGCTTATGTCTAATCTGGGCCAAAATATCCAAGTGTTTGACACACTTTTGTCATGATATATTGCAATTCTGATTAGGGTACTACTATAAGGTGACCTAAATAAAAGCTCTTGTTTATCAGGTGTTAATATCCCCAATTTTCAAGTATTGGTTTTGTAGGGATTTTGTTTGATTGCATGGAGGATTTCATTATAAGCTGACATTCGTTAGAGAACCAATGGAAATCCTTCATGGAATCAAACAAAATCTCTACAAAACCAATACTTGAAAATTAATCTGATGCTCACTAGCGACTGGCCCTATTCAGGCAGTTAACCTGGGGTTCTAGTGGGAAGCCGTGACCAGTAGGGCACAGCAGGTTGAAGATGAGGCAGTAACTCATCGAAGAAGACATTGCGAAATGGTCGCGCTATGTTATGAATTGGCAGAAGTTAGAATTCATGCACTGGTCATTGGATTGGGTCCCAGTGGCTCACTGGTTTACTATCTCGCCTTGGAACCAGAAGGTCCTGGTTTCGAACCGTGGTGGGTTGGTGCGTACCGTGAAGAGTCCCAAACTAGGAAGAAACGGCTGTCCAGTGCTCCCAGGTTTTCCAGTGGTTCTCTAACTGATGTTAGCTCATGATGAAATCCTCCATGCAATATCCCCAATTAACACGAATTTAACATGACACCAGCGAAATGTTCTTCGTTTCTCGACCATAAAATTTATCATTCCCATATACTTGTCGTTCATAAATATTTTGTAAGTCAACATTAGCTCTTTGAAGAGAAGCCCAGTCAGCTACATTGGCGGCATTAAGTAATACGCTCAGTGTTCCAGTGATCTTTGGGACACGTGTTAACGCATCGCCACTGCAGAATGATCCTCCTTTTTCATTATTTGCGAGTGAAGTTGAACTCCCACCACTTTCTGCATTACAGGAATTTTGCAGCTGTTGCAACGTTCTATGATCCAGACATATAAGTGAACTATATTGTTGTTTTCAATTAGATCTTCTTCAGGCTTTACTCTAATTTATATAGATTTATATGTAAAAATTCTTAACTAGTGACGGTGATTTTGTGGATCAAGTAATAATTATTATGTGGTGAATGTTTTGAAAGTAATTAATAACGATAACTATAATGATAACAAAATATTGATTATAAGGTTTATGCAGGTGGCGATAAGAATAACAAAGGTAGTAATATATAAATAAATTAGGTCAAATCTTAAAAGGTGAAGTGGACAGATAATCAGAGTTTAAATAAATATCATAAAAGTACGGAGATGGAGAATAAGAAAGGGTGGGAGGGTTTTGAATAGAATTCACCTAGGCAATCAAGGGAGAGACAAAGGTAGAACAAACTTCTTTTGCTGTATGCAAAGACTAGGATTGTTCTCTCGAATTCCCATAGCTTCGGCTAAGTGTAAAAGACGGGTTCTGATTCCGTTCGAAAGGCTCGATGGAATGCAATAGATAACTTTGAAAGCCCAATTTTTGTCCACTTGGTGACCACTGTCATCAATCAAATGAGCCAAAATAGAACTTCGTATAGATTTTATTTGACCTTTTTCGAACCATGAAGGAAGATGCTCAGTGATAATGCGTTTGTTAAGCTGTCTAGTTGTTCACCCTATATAGCCAGCTCTCTCCACAGGAACAACTAAATTTATATATACACATAGAAGTGGCACAGCTAGGTAGCTTATCTTTCATTTGAGCAATCGTAATTGGTCGGCAGCTGGAAAATGACAAACAAAGGGTGGTGGTGGCAGTATAAGTCCGTTTTGTATCGCTCTCGATAATCTCAGATGTAAGACTTCACTAACAACGTCTCCATTAAATTGCAATTTCATGAACTGTTTTCAGTTTCTCTTTATTGTACCTGGTGTTCATGATGTCTCCGTCTGAACTTGAAATCAGTGCCCTAACAGACAACATCGGAAACAGTTTAGAAACTATTTTCATATGGTCATTTAAATATTTAATATTGAGTTGAAAATCTTAACACATTCACATTTTCGTCAAAAAAGAGTCAAGTTAACTCAAGTTTATAGATAATCATGTGAAAAGAAAACGATGACCAGAGTGAATTTATTATAATAACATTTCAAGAAAAAAATCTAAATAACAAAAGGTAGAAATTGTTTGAATTAAGTCATTGCTATCTATACACGCTTTATTCATTTCTACTAGAAATATAACAAAAATTTACATTTAACCTAAATATAAAATCAGATGGTTGGTCAGACAGAATATGTTACAAAGTTTGATTGAAAAGTAAGAAATCCTTTGTGCATTGTCGGTGAGATTGTCTAGAAAATCACTTGGGAGACAGACTGTGAATGAGTGAAACTTAAATTCATGAATTGATTCCATAATTGTTACTATTGTTCTCTTGGGTTTCGAGTGGAACATATGACTTCAACAGCGCGTCTCCAATTTGTCCTGTTTTATCTGCTGTCCTACCATGCTGACGCCACGTCCTAGCCACACGATCTCCTCCATGTCAGCCTCGGACGACCCACTTATCGTTTCCCATTTGAGAGTATGTCTGGCATTCGATGTCAGTCAATAGACTCCGCAGAGTGTGCCCAATCCATCTCCATTTATTTCAAAATATTTGTTGAGTTACAGGTCCCTTCCCGCAATTCCTAATTGCTAATTCTTTATCGATGGCCATTTTATTTTCATTATGGAGCCAGTGAAGGCAGCTGTTGATAAAATATCTACAACCTGTCCTAAATGCTGTTCATCACGCGCTGGCCAAGTTCCTGACCCATATAGAAGAAATGACTTTCCATTTGTGCTGAAAATTCTAGTTTTGTTATTTATACTTCGGTGCAAAAGATCTCCAAACTGATTTCAGAGTTTCATCATGAGCTGACATCAGTTAGAGGACCATTAGAAAACCAGCTGGGAGTACTGGACAGCCGTTTCGTCCTAGTTTGGGGCTCTTCATCGATGGTGGTTCGAACCAAGGATCTTTAGATTACACGGCAAGCCAGCTCGTAGACCATTAAGCACCGGCAACGAATTCAACGGCCAGCCCATGAATTCCAGCTTCTGCCAGCTCACGACATAGTGCAACCACTAGCCAATGTCTTCGGTGAGCATTAGTCCTCACACCCGACTTGCTGTATCCCACTCACTGGTCACGACTTCTCACTAGAACCCCAGGTAACTACCCTCCTGAATAGGGCAAGTCGCTAGTGAGCATCTCATTGATATTCAAGTGTTGGTTTGTAGGGATTTGATTGGTTACAGGATATTCATCATGAGCTGAAATTAGTTATAGAACCATTGGAAAACCTGCGAGTAATGGACATGCAATTAAACAAAAATCCCTACCAAACCAATACTTGAAGATTAATCTATTATTGTCTCAGGTAAAACACATCTGAAGAGCTGAGAGTTACAGTAATCTGGAATAATTACGTGTTATCCTTGTAAAATTAATTTATTCTATCTATTTCTACACCGACCCTTAGATTAGAAATAGGAAGTGAAGTGGTAGAGCACGGTGACCACTTCACTTACTTGGGAAGTACCAACAGCCACAACGGGTTGATCTCTGAAGAAATCTCAGCACGAATACAGAGGGCTAGTTTCGAATACGCCAGTGTACACCGTCTCTGGCGTAGACGTGATATCCAGCTGGCTATCGACCAAAGCGCGTGTGTACTGCTCAGCAGTCCGATCCGTCCTACTTTATGGCTAGCTGTGAGACCTGGCCATTGAGATTGGAAGACATGAAAAGGCCGGCTAGCTGTCTTTGATCATAGGTGCCTGCGTTCTATCTCCTGTGTGAAGTGGTATAATAAGGTGGGCAATACTGAGGTTAGGCGTCAAGTGCTAGGTAAGGAGGGGAAATTAATCGACGGAACTGTGAAATTACATCGATCGAGATGGTTAGGACATGTGTTACGAATGCCTAGTCATCGCCTTCCTCGACCGACGGGCAATGTTAGCTGAAATAGGGTCAGGCTGGAAAAGAGCTAGAGGTGGTCAAACCAAAACATGGCACCAATCAATGAAATCTACAACAGTTAGACTAAGCCACGTAGGAAGGTGTAGACTTCCAGACTGGTTGGGGTCCTCGGGACGTTAAATGCCAAAGGTCGGAAACAATTGGTCACATGGCTCAAAATCGTTCTCAGTGGAGCAGATGCATCCACTCCTTGTGACTTTTGATTTCCAATGAAACTATATTGTTCTTCGTTATTACTATTCCTTTGTTTCACACCTCCATTTACTGTCTGTATCATGCATTTCTCCTACTTTCTTCTCTTACTTTGTGTGCTACAAGGAAGGAGTGTGGCGACTTGAACTGCCGCACATATGTGCAAAGTTCTATGTCGAAAACAGACAGACAGACTATCCATTTCTACCTTTTAAATTTGTATTGATTTTCTTCGTTAATTATCAACTCATTGACATTTTGACACTGACTAATTATTGTTAACAAACATATCAGTGCCATTTGATTGGTAAATTGTTGTGTATTGTAATACAAATGCTATATGTATATATATATATATATATATTAGAGTAGAGCCAGATATGAGGATCTAATTGAAAAGTGAATATTTCTTCGCTCAATCTTTCTGTTTTCCAAATGTCTAAATGGGGATTTTTTCCGTATATAAATGTGATTGTGCGGCTGAAGAGGAGAATGAATTTGCCAAAAATAGCTACGTGTTTTGTTTTCATCAAGACCTAAATATCCGGAAAAATTATCATATATTTGAAGAACATAGGCTGTTGATAGCCGAGGTAAAAGAATGACGTGGTTAACAAGTGGAGCTATGGTTAGCTATCCGTAGGCTGTGTGTTGAAATCCCCCGCAAACCAAATTTTCCTTTTTTCATTTATTTTTTGTTAATTCTCTTCCGGTATTCACAGACAAATGATTTAACCGCCACGCATTTCTGTCTTTTTTCTTTTCTAATTCAAAAAGACTGAAGATGATGCAGTGAGATGTATTCAGAAGAATGCAAAGGTTATGTTCGATCCCTGGTTCCGTTTAATGTTGGCTCTGAGACCGTTAATTCGTACACATCGAGCAGAAGAGGAATTACTTTTCCTTAGGGTAAGTTTGTTTTTGTAAATTGAAGCTGCTTTTATAATAATAACAATAATAATAATATGCTTTATTCCAAAACAGTACTTGTGATACAGAATGGAATTCTCAGCATTTTTACTACAGTATTGCATCCAGTTAGTACATTATCAATAAATAGAATTCTACATAGATTAAGGAAACCACAGTTCATTATTACAACAACACATTGGCATGTCGGTAGCAAAGGTAAAGCTGAAACAGTGTTTGAAGGTGTTAGAAAAGTAGGTGCTGTCATATTTACTGGCGTAAGCGAGAGAAAGAAACAAAGCAGCAGATAACAGAAAAAAAGAGAGAGAAAAGGAAAAGAAAGAAAGAAAACGTTGTACCTATAAATGATATGAGTTGGAAAGACGAGATCCAGTTGTACTACTGACTATTTAATGAATTATAGGTGTCACGCCTAATGCTTTCTTTATCGCACAGAACACGAGCTAAGTAGGGTATGGTTGAGTTTTTGTACTTGCTGGTGCGAGCATATAGTTTCCTATATAGACTTCTGATTCTGCCTGATGAGATGCAAGGGGAGAGTTGTGAGTGAAGAGGGTGGTGTGAGTTAGATAGAATGGATTTAGCCCATTTTTCACATGAGTCCATTTGCTTGTCAACCAGTATATTAACAAGCTGGTTAAGTGGCACGTTGCCTACCCTGATGACAACCTTTAACATCCTGAGTAATATGTTATAGTCTTTCTTCAGTAGCCCGGGAAAAACTAAGGGGGAATGCAGAATGCGAGAGTTAACGAATTGTAGGAGTAAGGGTTGGGTTGGGTTATTCCAGAATGTCTTACCTTCTTGATGCAGAAGGTAAGACGGAATATTTTCTTAGAAATCACATCAAGATATGAGATGACCAGGGAAGATCAGCAGATAGAATGACGCCTAGATATTTATATATTTCACTGCCGTCTATATTGCATACCTCGTGAGAGTAAACCAGTTTGTTTAGGTCGGATTTATGCCTAAAGGTGAAAATGACTGTTCGGCATTTGGAGGGGTTTAAGGTAAGACCATTTTCCTTGGACCACTCGCTGATTTTTGACAGAAAGCCATTTAGTTTAGAGCAGTCACTTTGACATTTGACAGGCAAAAATACTGTCAGGTTGTCAGCATATTTGACAAAATTGATGTCATTTGAAGATGGTAAGTCATATAGAAAGAAAGAAAAGAGAAGTGGGGAGAGTACAGCACCTTGGGGGACACCAGCTTCAGTCAGAGCAGCAGAGGAGGATTTACCTTTGTATACGGTGTATTGCATTCTGTTAGAGAAGTAGGAATGCAACCAGTTAGTGACCCGGGACTCGGTTTTTGTCGTAGAGAGCTTATTTAGCAATAGACATCAAGGTACAGACTCGAAAGCAGAAGTGAAGTGGAGAAACGTGCAGTCGACGTATTTGGCATCTTTATCTAATTATGAGACGATACTGTTGTGTAAGACGGCTGCAGCGTTTAAAGTGCTCCTATCCTGTCTATAGGCAAATTGTTTGGGGTCTTCAAAACTTTTAAGGGAGGGTTCAAGTTTAAAAATTACTAGTTTTTCCATAAGCTTTAGAAACGGGGAAGTGGTGGCAATGAGTCTTAACTTTACGTTCTTGCTATTTCCAGGCTTAGGGGCAGGGACAATTTTGATGTCTTTCCATGCAACAGGTAAGATATTTTTGGAGAAAGAAGCATTTAGGATGCTGGTTAGTGGAGAACATAAAGCATCTGCACATTGTTTTAGAACAGATGCAGGTATACCATCAGGGCCAAGGCTACTTCATGTAGAGGGCTAGTTGCTAGTGAGCTTCCAGGAATTTCACTGGTTACTAGCTGACATCAGTTAGGGAACCACTGGGAGAAGGTAGAATTCATGGTTCCAGCGGTTCAATCGTGTACGAGCTCGTCTCACATCCCGAAGGTCCTGGGTTCAAACCCCGGCTGACGGGCGCCCACTGCTGAAGAGTCCCAAGCACTAGGACCAGACAGCTGCCTAGTACTCCCTTCTTGTTTTCCAGTGGTTCTGTCACTGATGTCACTTCATGATCAGTCCTGTGACCAATCGAATCCCTGCAAACCAACACTAAGCCAAAAAGAATTAATCCACGAGATAGTGATAGCTAAACTCAAGTATAGTTAGTGAGTATTACTCATAACCCAAAATTAGAAAACTTAAATACGAATTAAATGGGTAAATTATGGCGGAGTAACGCAATATGTGTAATGTTTCTTGGCTACACAGGTACCAACAGAAAGTGATAAGCATGCAATTTCAATAGGAGTCTTTAAGACAATATTTCTCTGCAGGCCTATGAAATCTTTGTGTGACAAACTACCAGTCACAATGGTCGTTGTTTCAGTGAGTTGTTCAACGTGTTCTGTGCATCAAATGGTTACTAAAACTGCTGGTCGTTCATCAAACTTCCTTCTGAAGCAACATCCCGTGCTAGACAGTGATTGTGCGTCGGTGGCACAGTGGTTAGGACTCTCGCCGACCATGCACATGGTCTGAGGTTCGATCCCCTGCCGACGCACACCCGATATCTATGGTCGGCCTGCGAAATTTGGGCTACCGATATCCATGCTGAAAATGCCATACTTGTAATGAAAATACGGTGTGGCATCAAGCTGTAATAAAAAAAATAAAAAAATATATATGTATAACAGTGTACAACTAGTTGATGAACTTTCTAAAAAAAGCACTTTATAAATAAGGTTCAAAAAATACTGATATCCCTCTGTGTTACACTCAACTGCATATAGTTAGAACGTAAATTCATTATTCAAATAATTTTACAATATGCATATACCATGATGACAGAAGTGGAGAGGAATATGGTCGTACGCAAATTCAAATAACTAACCTTCAATCTACTAATTTTGTGGATTACTGGTACGGTTATAAGCGCTACCTTAATTCATTTTATTCACCAAGGATAAACTGATGTGAAGTATCTAACTAATAGGGAAACGTTATTTATCTGCATGGTAGCTAGACTGAATTCGTTTTTATTGACACTAAACTGAGAATCAGTTCGAAGGCAGATCTAGAGATATTGTTGGTTGTCGTGAAAGTCATCATCTAGAGGGTCACAGTCAGAGAGACGTTAGATAATGTAACCAATAATCATGTAAAACGCTTTCCTGAAACAGTTTAACTGCAAACATATTCTTTCCAAAAACACACAAGCTATCTGATTCCCTGGTGTGCATCGGGTTGAATTTCACTGCTGGAAGAATAAAGTTTTCAACATACTTCTCTTTACTCACTAAAATCCAGTCTTTTCAGATGGAAATTCCTTTTATCGACAAAAAACAGGAGTATATATGTATATATATATAATTCCCTTTGGCTCCGAATGGAACATAGGCCTCCTACAAAACATCTCCATTTCATCCTGTTCTGTGCAGTTCTGTTTACCTGGTCCCATGATTGGCCATATATTTCCGTGTCCTCCTAAAACGATCTCTTCCATGTAATTCTTGGGCACACAACCGATTCGCTGTTTCTTATTCGGATTCCATTCAGTGGCCTAGTCGTACACGATGTCACTCAACTATCATCTCATAGTGTGTTCAGTCACTCTACATTTCTTAAATCATATATATGTTGGACAAAAGGTTCTTGGTTGGATTGTTCATATAGTTCCTTGTTGCTAATCCCTTCTGGCTTGCCATCTGATCTTCAGTATGGAGATAGAGAAGGCTGCTGTCGATAAAAATTTGTAGCAACCTGTTGGAAATGCTTTACCTGACGCACCTAGTTTCTGAGCCATATTGAAGCATTCACTGACTTCACATTGGCGATGAGAATCCGAATGTTGAAGATTTCAGCACTGATTGCAGATAAATGGATGTCTTCCTTGCCTTTTTGTTCGTGGTTTTGACATCCTTGTCCGTGCTGCTCTTAGGTGAAACAATGGTTTCTACATAAGTGAAAGAAAGTGAATTCTTTCAAACTCCTCTCGTTGATGGTTATTGGTGCTGGTTGTTGTTGCTGTTGGCGATGGTTGGTTATGTTCACTACATCCATCTTCTCTATGTTCACTGGTAGACTTGTCTTCGCTGTTTGCTTCTTCAGCAGGTTTGTTGGTTTTCGCCTATAATTCTTTGAGTTTGTGTGACATTAGACATATATTATCCCCGTGCAAAATTTTAGATCTTCTACAGTCTTCTCATCGGCTGTCCAGCATATCCCTGTTTCTCCACTCCCCACATTCTGACGCGAAATCTAGTCGAACACAATTAAGAATATCATCGGTGATAATAGACAGCCCTGTCTTACTCCTGTATTCACTTCGAAAGCCTCACTGAATTTTTCATTGTGGACCACCTGACACGTGCCGCTGTCATCTAGTCAGGTGTTGAATAATGTTGATAAAGAATTGAGGTACGCGGCAGTGTTGAAGTAGTTTCAAAATTACTTCTCGGTCAACCCTATCGAAGGCTATTTCAAATTCAGTGAAATTGAGGTAGAGATTTGACTGCCATTCCATGTTTTGTTCTACGATGATGCATAGAGCTGCAATTTGATCGGCGCATGATTCGTCTTTCCTGAATCCAGTTTGTTCTGGTCGTTGCGGCGGAGTTCTATATCCAGTGCATATTTATTCCCTCCAGGATGATGCGACTTAATATTTTACTTGGCATGGAGAAGAGCATTATTCCACGCCAGTCCCTGCAGAGGTGTAAGTCGCCCTTCTTTTGTAGCTTGACAAGGTATATATGTAATGCTAAACATACTGTATAATATCTTTCAATTTATTCTCTTTTCACTGCTTACTTAACGCTTACAGAGTGAGATCGAAAGGTATAAAGCTTTGGTTCGTATGCTACGATTTGAAAATGCTGAATATCAAGCAAGAGTGGCTAATTTACTTCACTTGGTAAGTCAAATTATCACTCACACATATTTCTATCTGATTGAATTAAATGACCATGTCTTCGTTTAAGAGTTACCGGTATCCATCCTGCACACCTTAATCTCGATTAACGTTACTCTCTCTTCCTCTTTGTCTTTCAAGGTCTTCTGACTCCTTCTAACAACAAAACCTATTTATTTACGAAAACCTTTCGTGATAAATCAGCAATGTGAAATACATTAATCGAATCCTACTTCATAGGAGAAACAGGCATAAAATGGACCCACACAAAAGCCAACTTGGAGAATCTGGAATTCGTCGATGATATATGTCTGATTTCCCACAAACTGGAAGATATGCAAGTGAAAAGCAACAAGTTGTCAGAAGAAGCATCAAAGATAGGACTTCGAGTGAACATAGAGGAAACAGAGGTGATGAAGATTCCTAGGCAACAACAACAGACAACAATCAGCATAAATGGGAGGAACCTGAAAAAAACAAACTCCTTTACCTACCTGGGAAGCATCTTTTCAACTACAGGCGACAGAACTGACGAGGATATCAAAGCGAGGATTATCGAGAAAGCAAGACAAGCTTTCACTACTCTCAAGTCTGTGTGGAGGTCAACAGCACTCCTCAGCATGAAAAATAAGATCCGGATTTTCAACTCCAATGTGAAGTCAGTGCTACCTACTATACGGATCAGAGACTTGCACTGCGCGTCATAAAGAGCATCTCAAACAAACTACAGACCTTCATCAACGGTTGTCTTCGCTCAATACTTAGCTCAAGATCAGATGGCCGGCCAGAAAAGATCAGCAATAGGGACCTGCAGGAGCAAACCGACCAGGAACCGATTGTGCAACAAATAGGCAGGAAGAAATGGAGGTGGATTCGCTTGACCATACTCTGAGGAAACCATCAAGTGACATCATTAGACAAGCAGTCGAGTGGAAACCGAAAGGGAAGCAGCGAGTTCGTCGTCGGTGCAAGGGTGACTTGGAGGAGGTCATGTGAAGAGGAGATGAAAACATGTGGGCAGACTTGGAGCCAGGTGAAAACTTTAGCAGAGAACCGAACTGAATGGAGACGTGCGTCTCCTACAACAGGCCCTAAATTAGCTTCTCATGGACAGAAAACATTCTTTAATTCCTCTGAATTACTGTCAAGGTGCGCTGAAAAATATGAACAGTTAACTATTTATGTTACTGTAGGATACGTTAAAACTTGCATCCAAGAGAATGAGGCTAAAAAGTTGCACAAAAATGCAAAGCAAAGAAGGGGTTGAAAATGTGAAGTAAATTGGTCCTTGGTTCTAAATTGGATTACCAAGGACCAATTTACTTCACATTTTCAACCCCTTCTTTGCTTTGCTTTTTCTCTTTCTTACCCACACCTTTGCGTTTCCCTACCCATTATTTGTGAACTTGACCTGTACACAGTCTGACCTGTATTGTAATTATTCATGCCTTCTTGCCTTCTATAAAAACTGCGTATGACAAGTATGACAAATGTGTGATCAGAATGTCCGAAATGTGTTGCACCAATACATTATACACGTTTCAGGTAAACTACGTCTTCTTATTGTGTTGTCGACATTCATAAATAGAACTAATTGCTTTAAAAGTCAAAATGGGCATGCAGCAGCGAACACGAATAGCTCATCGGTAGCGTCTCCGACTGTAGCAGTATGTGACATTGGTTCGAACATGAGTTCCTTCATGATTGTAGACACTGCTTACCGGTGAGTGCCATAAAACACGAAACCTAGGTCGAAGACCTCCAACCATGTAATAATAACAAGTCGGAGATGATAAACTATCCAAAATTCAAAAGATATAGGCTTTAGTGTATCTGTTGACTATCACCAAAATTAGAACCCACAAATACTCTAAACATTTTGTTTAACTAGCTGTCTAGCTGTAACTTCCTAAAGCTCTGTCTCAGTAGACTTCCTCATGTTTTCATAAGTTGAAACTTGTTAAATTCCCTCTGCTATTAACTATTCACTATTCCACAGTTATTTTCTCTTTCTTTTCCTTCACGTTCCCCAGTGGAACATAGGGCTTCAAGCTAGTAGCTTGAAGTTTCTGTAGCAGTGGTTTCGTTTATTTTTACAGGATGGGGTTGCTAGACCCTCATGCCGAACCTTTCCTCTTCACCAGCATTATTTCTGGCTTAGCGAAGTAAAGGAGTGCGTTGGTGGCAGGGGATCGAACCCCGGACCATATGCATGGTTGGCGAGAGTCCTAACCGCTATGCCACCGACGCACTATTTTCTCTTATTTGCCGACTATTCCTCTCACTCCCTCTGAGTGTTTCGAGTAACTGAGATAATGTATTATGACCTTCTATGCGTTTTACTGTATTAAACTTTATATTTTATTATTACTATTATTGATATTATTGTAGTTAGAACAAATGAGCACGAATTCCTCGAATACGTCGAATGTTCAAAGTTTGGTTCAACAAGTAAGTTATCCATCGAACAATTTCCCTTTTTTTCTTTCACCTTATGATTAAAACATTCTTACCATTTTACCTATTATAGAAATCAAGTACAGTTAAGCTATTTAGAATGTCAAAAAAAAACTACATCGTGATGGTATGGTTGTAATTTAGGAATCTGATAAACTTCTGTCTGTTTTCGACATAGAACTTTGCACCGATGTGCAGCAGTTCAAGTCGCCACACTCCCTCCATGTACCACACAAAGCAAGAGCAGAAGGTAGAAGAAACGCATAATATAGACAGTAAACAGAGGTGTGAGACAAAGGAATAGTAATAACGAAGAACAAAACGGTTTCATTGGAAATCATAAGTCACAAGGAGTGGATGGATCTGCGCCAGCCATTGAGAACGATTTTGAGCCATGTCACCAATTGTTTCCAACCATTAGTTTTTACCGTCCCGAGGACCCCAACCAGTCAGGAAGTCTACACCTTCGTACGTGACTGACTCGCTTAAACTAATTGTTGTGGATTCCATTGACTGATGAAGCCCTGTTTTGGTTTGCCCGCCGCTAGCTCTTTTCCAGCCTGACCCTATATCAGCTAACATTGCCCGTCGAGGAAGGAGATTGACGACTAGGCATACGTAACACATGTCCTAACCATCTCAATCGGTGTTACTTAACAACCTCGTCGATTGATTTCCCCTCCTTACCTAGCACTCGACCGATGCCTTACCTCAATATTGCTCACCTTATTACACCTACCACTTCACACGGAAGATAGAACGCAGGCAGACAGCTAATCTTTTCATGTCTTCTGCTCTCAATGGCCAGGTCTCACAGTTAGCCATAAAGGAGGACGGAGCGGACTGCTGAGCAGTACACCCGCCCTTTGGTCGATAGGCAGCCAGACATCACGTCTACTCCAGAGACGGCGTAAACTGACATATGCGAAACTAGCCCTCTGTATCCGTACTGAAATTTCGTTAGCGATCAACCCACTGGCGTTGGCTGATGCAACTTCCCAAATAAGTGAAGCGGTCAACGTGCTCTACCACTTCACTCCCTTTTTCTAAACTAGGAGTCGTTGTAGTCCAATCCTGTAACATCATCTTGCATTTGGCGGAAGCGAATCGCATGCCAAACATTCGTAGGTTGCAGCTCAAGGT
>OX235271.1:212391112-212415209 GCA_944472155.2 Trichobilharzia szidati
TGTACAGCTATGAAAATGAATTCACCAAAAAAGTCTCTTCGCTGAACTACTGGTCTTCTGTCTATTATCTTTCTTCCCCTGTTGCCTGTACTATCCCCATTGTTGTGTTTATGAGTAACACATTATGAGCTGCATAATGTGTTCGTTTGACTGCTTACTCCAAGAGACTTTTTAACAAGTGAGTAATGTTATGTTCCTTATAAGGTATTTCTGATATTTGGATAGTGTTACTAGAAGACGGAGACTATCTGAAAAACAGTGTGATGTATTTGGGCAATACATTTTGAACAATCTGATCCCTCATACCTTTAATTGTCAATAAACAAAATAAAGGTCAATTAAAGTAGACAAAGTGACAGAAAAGGATTTAAGAATAATTAGCACAACATTTGGTTATCCAATCAGATGAGGATTACCAAGGTAGGTGGGTTAAAAGTGATACTAAACTGTTTATGAATAGCATTATCAAAAGATAGATGAGCGAACACTATTGTTGTTTTCAATTAGATCTTCTTCAGGCTTTACTCTAATTTACATAGATTTATATATAAAAAATTTTAACCAATGACGGTGATTTTGTGGATCAAATAATAATAATAATGTGGTAAATGTTTTGAACGTAGTTAATAACGATGATTATAATGATAACAAAATATTGATAATAAGGTTTATGCAGGTGGCGATAAGAATAACGAAGGTGTGTATGTAGACAATTCAATAAATGAATCAGGTCAAATCTTAAAAGTTGCGTGATTATGAAGGTGAAGTGGACAGATATAATCAGAGTTCAAATAAATATCATAAAAGTACGAAGAAAATGGAAAATAAGAAAGGGTGGAATGGTTTCGATTAGAATTCACGTCGGCCAAGAGAGAGACAAAGGTAGAACAGACGTCTTTTGTTGCATACAAAGACTAGGATTGTTCTCTCAAATTAATTCCCATAGCTTCGGCTATGTATAAAAGGCAGGTTCGAATTCTATGCGAAAGGCTCGATGGAATGTGATAGATAACCTTGAAGGCACTATTTCTGTCCCCTTGGTGACCACTATCAATCAAATGAACCAAAATAGAACTTCTTATAGATTTTATCTGGCCTTTTCCGAGCAATCCTCAGTAATGCGTTTGTTAAGCTGTCTAGTTGTTCGCTTTATATAGCTCTCTCCACAGGAGCAACTAAATTTGCAGTTACGCAGAGAATTGGAACAGCTAGGTAGCTTGTCTTTCACTTGGGCAACTATAATTGGTCGACTGGAAAATGACAAACAAATGGTGGTGGCGACAGTACACGTTCGTTTTATTGCTCTCGATAATCTCAGATGTAAGACTTCACTAGCCACGTCCCCATTAAACTGCAGTTTCATGAACAGTTGTTTCTTTTTAACTGTTGTCAGTTTCTTTTTAATGTAATGTGTCTTCTCACAAATCTACTAGGATAACTAATTTGGACCAGCATATTTTGGATGTATCCTAACTCATTTTGTAAGGAATCATCTGTACAGATACGTCTTGCTCTATTCGTGAGGCGTCTGACCAAATTGATTTTGTATCGGATTGGTAGAAAATTGAGGAAATGTGTATATTGTCTTACAGGTGTATATAGATTTCTATAGACATCTCTCTTGAGTGAACCATCCTCTCTTCTGTTCAATTGGACGTCAAGGAAGTGTAGTCTGCCATCATATTCTTCTTCACAAGTAAAGATGAGCGATGGATGTGCATCATTGAAATCTATTATCATTTCATTCTTGTTAGCTTTCACATCAAGAATAATAAACGTATCATCAACATAGCGAAAATAAGAATCAGTTTTATCTATTACTAGTTTAAATGGACCATTTTCAAATTTAGCAAGAAAGATTTCTGCCAAAATTGGCCCCCCAACTCTAATTCTAGGTTAGTTATCAAAAGGTGATGGAATCACTCTGGGGGATTAATCAAATACATCCTAAACTGTGTGTACAATAAACAAATAGACTTCAATCTTCCTTCGCCTACCATGGACTACTTGACCTATTTAAAAATATGATTGGTCATTAGTATGTACTTTTGTTTTATATAACTTAGTAATTGTCATGCGTCTTATTTGATTTTATTATTGTGAACCTACCATGTTAGTTGTAAAGCGGTTGTAAAGAAACTACGAAATGACGATATCATCTCGTGAAATTTGTCTTCTTAATGCCTCCTGATTCAAATTTATCATAGGGACTAAATTTTCTAATTTTCTCCAGTTTATATTTTTGATATGTGCTTTCATGAGTATTATTCACTTAATAATGACATCAACAGATTATCACTCACAAAAATTATAGGTCATATATTGGGTGAAATAGCTCTTTAGTATGTTGTTCTCACAATGTTCATGAGTTTATATGTATTTAACCGTAAGGAGAAATTGTAGAAATAAGAATGCTTGTAGAGGAGTATTCATCTGAGGAGTCCTTCGACCTCAGAATACTGCTTTTTTCGCAGTAGTTGTTTATTTTAAATTTTAATAACTGTTTCCATTTCGTTCTATGATGAGGAAGTCAAGGGTTTGAAAGAATCAGTCGGTGACCTGAGGTTCTAGTGGGAAGCTGTAACCAGTAGGGTACAGCAGGTTGAAGATGAGGCGGTAACTCATCGAAGAAGACATTGCGAAATGGTCGCGCTATGTCATAAAATGGCAGAAGTTAGAATTCAAGGACAATTTGATCGGGTCTCAGTGGCTTAATGGTCTACAAGCTCACCTTGTAACCGGAAGGTCCTGGGTTCGACCCCGGTGGGTGCCTACTGATGAAGAGTCCCAAACTAGGACGAAACAGTCGTCAAGTACTCCCAGGTTTTCCAATGGTTCTCTAAATGATGTCAGCTCATGATGAAATCTTCCATGCAATCAAACAAAAAACCCTACAAAACCAATACTTGAAAATAAACCTTTAAATGAATTTTTACTTCATGAATAAGATGTCCTAATTGATCATTGTAAAAGTTTTCAGTAAGGCATTGAATGTTTATGCTGTTTATTTCAATAAGAATTTCAACAAATTACCTAACGTAAAATGCAATTTCATTGATTACAATAGCTAGATTTATTATTATTCTTCAAAACTAGAAACCTACATATGCTTCTAAGTACTGGTTCAAATAAAGTTCCCCGTAGCCATGAACATTTATCGACAATATGATCCTACTATTCAACTAAAATCTCATATTTTTGAATCAGGATATTTTTTAGACATTATTATTAGACGTTAACTGGTGGATGGTGACTAGCAGTGGAATCCATCAGGATGCGCATTTCGTCCTACTTAAGACTCGTCACCACCCACCAATTAACTTCTCATTACATACCCAGACATCGTCGAAGCATCTCCACGAGAAGCCGACATGTCAACCTGAGACTCAGCACTTTGGTTCAATCAACCGACAGGAAAATCTAAAAAAAATGAATTAAATTATTATCAGACATTCGAAATGAATTGTGATAATTGTTTTTTAATATCAGTTGTTGTTTCATTCAAACGAATGTTGGCAAATAATAAAAATGACCAACCATATTTGTCTTCACATTAAAGAACTTGAAAGTATTCTTCAGGTTATGAAGATTTGATTCTTTGTCAACCGGTCACAGTTTGTTAAGTGCTCCCTGTGGAACATGTGGCTTCTATCTCATGCTTTCAAGTTTCAGTAGCAGTGTTATCTTTTTACAAGGTTTGGTTGCTAACCTCACTTCCATCTTCGCCTTTTCACCGGGTTTACTACTGGCTAAGGGGGACTTAGAAGTGAATTGTCCAATAGTCAAACCCAGGACACATTAGTGATTGGCGAGAATTTTTACCACTGAACCAGTGACCTACTAGAATTATAATAATTGGGAACCCTGTGGCTGCTGAACCAGTGATCTTCATTCTAAGCGGATCCTTAAGTTGTTCTATTATTTGATTTTAGTTTATTTTGCATCCTATTCTCTCGCTAGTATAATTCAACACAAACTGATTCTCCTTGGGCAGGTTTCAATAAACAGTTTTAAGTAGACAGAAGCAATAATTAAGGAATCCTGTGCCTAAGTGTGATGTTTTGTGGTACTCATCAATAGGTCATTTGTTCTATTCTCACTGTGGCAACATTCCAGTGCCACAACATTATGTTTCAGACAGTAACGCTGTCATCAAACTGTTCAGCAGCATACTGTTCTGATGTATGGATCGAAAGTGACATAGGTGTATGAAACATTGCTGAAGGTTCTATGAAACAGAAAATTAGTTTGAAAAACCATAAAACTACAAGATACAGTTAAGTAGGTATATTGATTACATGACCATTTAAAAAGTGCTGAAAATCGGGGGATAAGAAGAAGGAGTAGAACAACGACATCAAAAACACAAAATGACTTTCAGAATAATATAAAGAATTATCATGGTGAAATCCTCCAACTAATCAAACAAAATATATACAGACCAATACCTGAAAATTGATCTGATGCTCACTAGTGACTGACCCTATTCAGGTAGGCAGTTACCTGGGTTCTAGTGGGAAGTTGGGACCAGTGAGTGGGGTACAAGAAATGGTCGGCTGTGAAGACGAATACTCGCCACCAATGACATTAGCTAGTGGTCGCTCCATATCATGAATTGTCAGAAGTTGGAATTTATTGACGTGCCAACGGATCGGGTTTCAGTGGTTCAATGGTCTACGAGTTCGCTTGTCTTGTAACCAGAATGTCCTGGATTCGAACTGTGGTGGCTGAGTGAGTACTGATGAAGAGTCCAAAACCAGGACGAAACAGCAATCCCTGGGGGCTTTCCAGTGATTCTCTAACTGATGTTAGCTCATGATGAAGCCCTCCAGCCAATCATAGAATTATCAGTCTTTGTGAAATATCTAGTCCTGATTAATATTTAACTACTTATTTGAAAAAAGTAGTATATTTCCATCTTTGAGTTTGACTTAACGAAAAGATTTCCATATAACTGGATACTGATTATTTTTAATGGAGAAAAGGACTGAGCAAAACACATATAACAGACTATGTTCATACTGTGAATGACAGAAAACTTCTGTAGAGTAATCGTTGATTTCTCCTGTTTCGATAGACTACTCATAAAAACGTAGTAGCATTTCACACTAAAACCAATTAAATATTCAGGGCATGTAGCGTCTATGTACATAATAATTTTAAATTAATGTGTTAACTCATCTAATACTCTAAACATTAATGGAAAAAACACGTGTAGTTCAGCGAAGAGTCTCTTTTCGGCGGCGAATTCATTTTTTTAGCTGTGCAATCGCAAATATATATGTGTTATTTTGTGTGTATGTGTACATTAAGTTTGTCAAACAAAAATACAATTGGTTATGGTTTCTTTGACTAAACAGGTGAGAATTAGTTAGTTTTAAGTGGAGTTATATGATACAAAATCAGTCAAGAGAATTAGGTGTTAATGAAATCAGGGTAGTAACAAAGGTGATGAGTTGTCACAAACAGTTGTTAAAAGAAGTTGTGTAATAATGTGAATAGTTTGATGAGTGAGTTTTACTCAGGATACACATAGGAACAAAGTGGAGAACACGAGATTACGTAAGAGTTCTAAATGAATACAAGAATTATAAGCAATTAAAGAAACAGGCAAACAAACAAAAATCAACAGAGTTGTTACTACGATATTAGAAGTGGTTGAGTAATTCTATTTTGTATGCACAGCTCCGGTTATTTTATGTGAATGGCCAGAGCTTCAGCGATACAAAGAAGACGAAACCGTATTGCCTTTGGTAGGTTATTCTTGACTCTTTAGATTACTTTGAAGGAGGTGTTTGTTGAGATGGAATGATCAGTGTTAACCAGGTGTTCAATTATCGCACTCCTTATTGCATCACTATTGTCTTTTCGCAACCATGCTGCATAGTGTTCTTGAATCCTCTTGGACAGGGTGCACGTCGAACGACCGATGTACGCGGCTCCACAGCAGCAGGTGAACTGATATATGCACGTATAAGTGGTCAGATGCGGGATCTTGTCTTTGAGGCTTCTGCAGACCAGTGGGTGACTGGAGAATATTATTCTTAGCGTTGCTGCAAAGAATGTTCTTCTCAGAGATGATGTCATCCTTCTCTTGAGAATATCGCTTGTCAAATCTCCTTTGAAATCCAAGTTCATGTAGAGTTTCTTTAAGGCCTAACATTATGTTGGTAATATATATGAAGATAAATAATTACTTTGATTGAACACCCAATAACTAGTGCCACGCACCTATTCCATTGTTTGGTGCAGACTGAATTCTACCAGTCAGTGGAGTTTGCAATGTGGCCACAATTCCACTAAGTGGCTCACCATCACAATGCACTCTAAACTGTTGGTATTAGATGGCTGGAAGCAACCGACAGGAAGCTTTGCCAGGACCTAGGTTTCGTGCTTGTTGGCACTCACTTAGTTAACAAGGCTTATCTGTAATCTTGATGCATTGCATGTCCCTTCTGATATTTGGACTGAATTCAGACCGTGTCATATAGCGCTGCAGTCAGAGAGGCTACCACTGAGCTATTCGGGCTCACGTTTGACTTCCTGTATGACTCTATCACATATATTGATTGGACACTAGTTACCTGACATCCTGCTTCTAATCCTTTGTTTGATGCAGATTGAATTCTGTCAGTCAAGTTGAATAACTATGAAGAAAGTAATTAAGGTGTTGGCTTTCAACTTGTTAGAAAAGTCTGGAATGTTAACTTTTTACAAAGGTCCTTCGAAGTAAACCTATAGAGCACTCTGGGCTAAAAGGAAAAAGTTTTAGGGGTAAATGGGAAGTTGGAAACAATACTATTTCCCACAACGTTAAGGATATTCTTAGTTACAACTGTTAGAATTTCGTCACGAACTGCCATCAGCTAAAGAGACCAGTGAAAGCCAGGAAGCACTGGATAGTCATTTCGCCCTGTTCTGGGAATCTTCATCAGCAACGTGCACCAACGACCACGTCAAGGATCAAACCCAGAACCTTCAGGTTACAAGACCAAGCTCGCTGACTTCGATGAGCATCCCCTTCATCTTGACATGGTGGTGATTTTGATTTTGGTTCGCACTGAGAATCTAACCGGCGGAATGAATTCGAATTCCCCCCCCCCCAGATCCTATAACCTGAATACTCTTCGTTGCTTGTTGGCAATGTAAATAGGAGGAAGTTTAAGGTCACCTTAGTAACTAGCTGTTAACATTTGATGCTAGTCACAGCTAAAACATTACAACAACTACTGACAATAATTACAAACAAAAGCGACATTTATTTCAGTAAATCCACATGAGTGCAGTCAAATGTGTGAACAATAAAACTATCAATCATTTAATTTAACTAAACGCACTACTATTTAGTAATAAGTAGTATAACTTGTCACACATGAACGTATAAAACTTTTAAATTTAACAGTCATGTTTAGTGATGTACTCAATTTTTTAGCAGAAATTATGGCATATTTTCCCTTTGTTCGAGATCTTCAGTAAATCGCGTGACACACTGATGTGTATGATCTGAAGGGACACCTGATCCATTAAACTATTTCTTCTTTCAGTAAATGAAATATCCCCATATTGAAATCAAAACAATTGTTCGCTCAAAATCTCATTTCTTCTTTAACTCATTCCTTTGAGAAATCCACAACATTTGGTTGAAAACCAGTTAATAAAGATGTCGGAGTAGATTTTTTGACCTAAGGACATCATAGTGGTTGAATAATTGAAGAATGAAGGCAGATAGTTCTATTTCTTAGGCAGTGGTAGTCTGTACTAAAAATCTCAGGAACAGTTGTCTCATGTCACAGGATTTCATCATAAGCTGACATTGGTTAGAGAACCATTGGAAAACCTGGGAGTACTGGACAGCTGTTTCGTCCTAGTTCGGGACTCTTCATTAGTACGCACCCACCGGGGTTCGAACCCCAGTGGCTTAATGGTAACCAGAAGGTGGGCGCGTACTACTGAAGAGTCCCGAACTAGGACGAAACAGCTGTCCAGTACTCCCAGGTTTTCCAATGGTTCTCTAACCAATGTCAGCTCATGATGAAATCCTGTAATCAATCAACCAAATCCCTACAAACCAATACTTCAGTTATCCCATGTATTAGGATATATTTCCAGCCACACATGACTTTGTTATTTCATAAATTTCATAGAAACTTGTTAATCAACAGGTTGTAAAGATTTTAAATACTCATGAGAGTAGGAAACACCATTAGAGGTCAAATTTTAATCGAGTTAAGTCCACTGGACACCACTGAAATGATTAAAATGACAAGTGGGACAAGTGGAAACAATTCAGAGTGAGAATAGTAATAATAATAATGATAATAATAATCGTAGTAATAAGGGGAAGGTACATAGATTAACTAAACAAACAAAATAAATGTATAAATAAATGTCTATCCCTCTGTGGCTAGGGCAGAAATAGGGATTGTACATACTTCTTTTGTACACAAAGGTCTGGCTTAAATTCATGAATTGCCAAGGCCTCAGCTGTCTTTAGAAGTCTATAACGAAGAAAACGTGGCAAGTTATCATGGATTCGGTAGATGATATTAAAATCATGGTCAGGGTTGGCAGAGTGACAGGAGTCGATCAGGTGTTCTAGAATAGAGCTTCGCACACACTTCCTTTCTCCCTTGTAAAACCGTGCTGGAATATTTTCGCGTATCCGTGTGCAAAGCGTCCTCTGGCTACGGCCAATGTACCTTGATCCACAAGAGAAGGTGAACTGATAGATGCGCATGGAGGCGGCCAGATGGAGTGGCTTATATTGCACAGAGGTAAAGATACATTGATGATACTTAACTTGTGCTAAAACGAGATCTACATAGTTCATTCTTAGAGAAACTGAACAATCTATTTCCCAGAATCCGGTTTACTTCGGAAGCGGGCAGAATCAGATATCGGTGAACTACCATTTCTAAACTGTCTAGTTAAGAGGAGGGAAAAGGGACATTGTAGTATGTCTATATTCAGGAAGAAAACGCACTCTAACAACAAATATTCAGAATTCAGATAACCACACCCCATCAACCCAAGGCTATCAGTTTTTCAAGTCTTCTTAGATGAATACACTCTTTGATAAAGAATGATAAGGAAAAAGAGGAAGAAATATCAAGCATCACGGAGATTGTCAAGCAAAATAACTACCCAAAATAACAAAATCAATAGTGACATTAAATATGGTCGAAAAGGTATTCCCAAAACATGAATGAACCTCAACAGTTGTCATTCCATATGATCAGAAACGTCAGGCGATGTCAGAAGAGTACCTAATAATCACAACATCAGAGTTTTCTTCAAAACATCTAACACATTGCACAGTGACTTTGACTATGTAAAAGACCGAATCCCTAAGGGTTCTCTATCTAATTGTGACTACAAAATGAAATGCTTCCTTGGAATATGATCCGGACAAACCTCATCAAAGAGAAATCAAATTGAGAAGAAATTCACACTGTAGAGCATCTGTGTTCGATCATCGAGAAATTAATCCAGTTGAACTAGGAAAGCTTGAAACATTATTAATCATAGCTGGTCTACAAGCTACAAAATTGATTTTGACAATATTGAAATCATCATCCAGAAAAATTTCAGAAATCACAAAGAATGTCTGATATCATATCAAATGGAATCCAAATTGTCTGAATAGGAATGATGGACTAAAACAGAATTTGACCTGATTACAACATCCCTCTCCCCTCCACCATGAAATGACAAAATCAACACGAATGTGATAAGCAATTTCATTATGTGAATACACGCTGCTTTTATAATTTTATACACTTATCAAATCCAACAATCTACACCTGGTTTTGTTATCTTTCCAATCGGCCAACTTGACAACGCAAAAATGACCTCATGTTGATGAACGATGATTAAGTTGTTATATATGAGCTGAGATTTTGTGGTAAATTCTGGTTTAATATAGCTATGTAACAACAGAAGGCAAGGGTCAGGCAACAGATCATTTATTAAGGAAATCAACGCATATTTATATATTTTCATGTACATTACTATGGATATTTAAACAAACAAACACAGTCTTCCGATTGGTTGTTTCTCACGTAAAGTTAATCTTTCATCTATTTGTGACTGTTTCTTGAATGTTACATCCTCTATATGTTAACTGCATCCGCCTACGCAAAGTCTGCTGTGGTCGGCCTTGAATCAGTCTTTGTTCACATTTTCTCACGACAAATCTTGGGAACGTAAATATTGACGTAAATTACTGTCTACCAATTTGGCTAGTAGACAGCTCTCGCCACAGCTATACTTTGATAAAGCTATTAGCAGCATTAAATAGCGAAACGACAGTAGAAACAGTGATATCGCTTTGTTTTTCATTCATTGGAAATACAAAACGTTTATTATAATAATAATGGAGCATTTACTAAGCCCAAGGTTTAAGCAGACCACCGGACATTTTCTCGAGGAAGTATAGTCTGAGATACTGAACAGAGAAGATTAGCATAACCCAGAGTACTCTTAGGCAGTAGTAAGAACTTAACATAAATGCAACAAAACTTGTCCTTCAACTCATTCTTACACAATTCTCATAAGTAAGGACAAGTAACCTCACCAGTAATTTATTCTCAGAATGAGAATTGATTAAACACAATACTTTATTTTTTTAAGCTAACACTGAGTGTTAGAAGATTTCTTTTAGGCTAGTAACCTTAACGAAATAGTCCATCAATATCTACAATACATATATCATAAGCAGATACGTTTAATTAATTTATTTTATTATAGCTTGATTCCACACAGTATTTTTGGTACAAGTGTAGAATTTTCAGCACTGGACATCGGTAGCAGGCCGACCATAGATATCAAGTATGCATCGCGGCTGGGGATCGTACCCCGGACCATGTGCATGGTCGGCAAACGTCCTAACCGCCGTGACACCGACGCACATTACAGGGTATGAGTAAATATTTCACTCTAGAAATCGGTTTCTTAACGCTTCGTAATACGCCTTTGTGTAACTCCACTTATCTATGTCTTCAAGTACGAAAAATTAGGTCCTCAGAGCAAGTAAAAAAAGCAACCAGTTTCGTAGGACCAGCTGAATTGACTGTAACGACAAAAACCGACTTTTTGTCGTCAAAATTCAGGGAATCGATCCTTGAGTCGTATTATTATTATTGTTCCCTTGGGTTCCTAGTGGAACATAGGGCTTCAACTACACGTCTCCACTTGATTCTGTCTTCTGCTGTACTTCTCACCTGCATCTATGTTAGTCCATACTGTTTCAACTCCTCTTCATGCGATCTCCTCCACGTCACCCTTGGATGTCTCACTCGCCACTTCCCTTTCGGGTTCCACTCGAGGGCCTGACGCGCGATGTCACCCAGCGGCCTCCTCAGCGAGTGTACAATCAATCTCCACTTTCTCCTGCATATTTGTTGAGCGATTGATTCTTGTTTTGTTTGTTCCCATAGTTTCTTGTTTGTGATTCTTTCCGGCCATCTAATCTTCAGTATAGAACGAAGACAGTTAGTTGTTGATAAAGGTCTGTCAACCTGTTGGAAATATTCTTTGTGACCCGCCAAGTTTCTGATCCATCCGTATAGAAGAACTGACTGATTTGACGTTTGTTTTGAAAATCCGAATTTTGTTGTTGACGCTGAGTTGAGTGACGAAGATTTCCAGATTGGTTTCAGGTTGATGAATGTGTTTCTCGCCTTCCCGATTGTCGATTTGACATTCTCGTCCGTTCCTCCTGTAGTTGAGACAATGCTCCCTAGATAAGTGAATGAAGTAACCTCTCTCAAATCCCTTCCGTTGATGGTGATTGGTGCTGTATGTTGCTGCTGCTGCTGTTGTTGTTGTTGGTTGGTTATTTTCATAACCTCCGTCTTGTCTATGTTCACCTGGAGTCCTGTCTTTGCTGCTTCTTCGACCAGTTTGTCGGTTTTCGCTTGTAAGTCTTCGATTTTGTGTGACATGAAACATAAATCATCTCCGCGCCAAATCCAGGTCTTCTAGGTTCTTCACATCGGTCGAGGATATTCCTGTCTTCTCGTTTCCCACTGTCTGACGCATAATCCAGTCCACCACAATTAGGAATATCATTGGTGATAATAAGCACCCTTGTCTGACTCCTGTGTTTACTCCAAACGCTTCGCTGAGTTTTCCGTTGTGGATCACTTGACATGTGCCGTTGTCGTACAACTGTTGAATAAGGTTGATGAATATTTGGGGTACGCCGTAGTACTCGAGTAGTTTCCAAATTACTTCGCGGTCAACGCTGTCGAAGGCCTTCTCGAAGTCTATAAAGTTGAGGTAGAGGTTTGGTTGCCTCTGAAGAGTCCTAGACTAGGATGAAACAGCCGTTCAGTATTCCCTACTTGTTTTCAGTGGTTCTCTAATTGACATCAATCTGTGAACAAACTTGAAACAAATCAAATTCCCCTATAAACTGACTCTTGAAAATTAGTTTACTACATGTTCATCTAATAAGAGAGACAAATGATTCTATAAGAAGGAAATTGCATTAGATTACATGCACCATACTTTGTACCCATTTTGTCAGCTTGTTCCCTTCCACCCAGTACAAAATACAGTTTGTTTTTTTAAAACAATTAGTTCCCTTTATGAATTTAGATAAGGCAGGACAGGACAGTATCTTAATTGCCACAGTTTCTGCCCTGTTCAGTACAAAAGAGCCTTAGTGAGTGAGGTGCCTCTTCAGAAGAATTCAACGAATATGCACTGAAGACACACACACTTGATGAAGAAGAAAGTTGACACAAACTCTGGTTGATGACAATTATCCAGACGAGTTTATCAGGAGATATAAAGTAGTCAGAACACCAAGACCCACTCTCCGATTCGCCCCTAAGAAAGACGTGTACATCAAGCTACCCTATATGGGGCATCATAGCAGCTTGACAACTAGACAAAGATTGAACGCTGTTGTGATTAAAAAGACTTTTTATGCAGCTAATATCATAATAATAGAGAATGTAAAGCCAATATATCTATCTAAGCCCTTCGAACATGCGAAAAGTGATGTCACATCCCACTGTATTTACCAATTTGAATTTACGTGTGGACAAACATACATAGGGAGGACTCATCGATCTCTGCATGAGAGGGCTGGCTTCAGAGCATATTCCTAAGTGGTTCCAAAGATAAATGGAATCTTCATAACCCATTAATGGTGAGAACTGGAGACCTAGCTCCTCTACTGCGAAACATATTATAGAGACAGGACATAAATTTGATGTTTACATGTCTTTTAAACCTATCTATGAAACGTGTTCGAGGCGTATCCTAAGGTTTGTGGAAGCCCTAGTTGGCAATTAGAAAGTTTAAACCACCTTTATGCGTTCAAAGCAACAATTCGTCATCACACTAAACCTTCCTTGATAAACTTTGTTTTGAACACAGCCAGAGTAGACATACTATTACCTCAGTTATTTGGTTTAGTGGTCTTCATTGTTATTTTGTCCTTGAATATGTCCTTTTAACTTGACCTAAGTCTATTTTCTCACCTCTTACCTCTTTATCAATTTCATACGTATATTCCTATGACAGGTTCGTGGCTGTGTGATCAGATTGTTCGAAATGTGTTGCGCAAATACATTACAGCTAGTTTTATTGTGAGATTCATATGTCCTGAAGATTTGATTAAGCACAATTTGAAAACTATATACCCATCCGAGTAAATTCAGTAAGAAGCATATGGCTATGAAAGTAGAAAAGCAACCTGTTGCATTTGCTATGAAGAAACTACTCTACATTCTAGTACACTTTCATTTCAGTATTTTAAATATAAAGCTACATACTACTGATTAATAGGGATGAGTAGTTGTGTAACCTCTCATATCGACCAGTAGTGCTTGCTAGTCAGCTAGACCGAAGTGATCTAAGCACTGGACGGCCGTTCCTCTCTTTGTAAATTTAGTGACCTGCTTACAACTTAGGCTACCAATACCTTCCATCTCTCTAATGATTATACATATTTTCTCTCGTTCGGTTTGCTTTAATCGATTCAAATATGACCTACCTCTCTAATGGTGTTGTCTACTCTTGTGTGTGTATTTAAAATGTTTACAAGCTCCTACCTGATTCGCAAGTTCCTACTAAACTTGAGGAAAGGCTTGATTATGGGTGGCTACGTGTCCCGATACATGAGATAACTGTTCTCCACTTATGTCCTCGGGTCTCTAGATGTGCTTCTGAACATCTTACAATTGGCTTTCAACTCGATCGATATCGTGGATTTCTTGAAGCAGAAACAAAGCAGATATATGAAACCATTGTGTCACAGGATATACTGTCAATCAATTAATATTTTACTTGAAGATATCGGACAAAGGGAAAATATCATGCAGTAAACTCCTCTGAAAATTCTGTACATTTTATAAATACTGTCCAGAATAAAGATGTTATTTTTACGAGTTTGACCACGGATTGATGTCAGTTAGAGAAACATTGAAAACCACCACGGAGTACTGGACAGTTGTTTCATCCTAGTTTGGGAATCATCGCCATTACGCACTCACCGACAGGGTTCGAACCCAGGTTACGAGGCAAGCTAGTATACCATTCAGCCACTGGGACCTAATTCAATGACCAGCGCATGAATTCTTACCTCTACCAATTCATGATTTTAGCGTTGCTGGCACCAACCAATGTCATCGTTGGGAACTTCATCATCACTCCCGAATGGATGAACCTCACTGGTCACGACTTCTCACTAGAACTCCATGAAACTACGTCCTGTAGCAAAATCACTAGTGGGTGCGTACTGGTGATGAGTCCCAAACTAGGCTAGTGAAACAGCTGTCCAGTAATCCGTGGTAGTTTTCAATGGTTCTCTAACTGATATCAATCAGTGGTCAAAGTCGCAAAAACAACTCTAATCATTACAAACCAACTCCTGAAAAGATGTTATTATTATTATTTACATCTTTCTATTGATTAGAGGTTAACTCATTCAAACTATGCCATAAGGTTTGAATAGATTTTGACTTTTACAAACGCAGTAGTCATTACTGCACATTATCAAAAATGCCAAATTATTATTATTGTTTCCTTTAATTCCTAGAGGAACATAGGGAGGGCTTCAGCCGTGCGTCTCCATTGCGTTCCAATGGTTCTGTGACTGGTGTCAACTCGTGATGAAACCCTCCAATCAATTATAAATTGACTAATTTTAGCATACAATAACGCCAGTAAAGGCAAATTAGAATGATAACAAAATGCATATTATGGAACAAATACAAGATGGAGTAATACTCAGTTAGCTTTGATTATCATTTAGGATATGTTGGGTCAATAAGAACATGAGACAAACTGAGAGGAAATAATTCAATATATATATATATATATATATATATATATATATGGCATACAGGATTGTCGTGCAACTGTTGGATGAGATGTATAATTGTCGGTGGCACCCCATAGTAGCGTAGTAGTTGCCAAATCACCTCTCGATCGACGCTGTCGGAGGCCTTTTCAAAGTCGATGAAGTTGAGATAGAGAGGTGACTGCCATTCCAGGCTTTGTTCAATGATGATCCGTAATGTGGCGATCTGATCAATGCATGACTTGTTTCTCCTGAATCCAGCCTGTTCCGGTCGAAGTTTTTCATCCAGGGCATGTTTGATTCTCTCCAGGATGATGCGGCTTAGTATTTTGCTTGGGATGGACAGGAGAATAATTCCGCGCCAGTTCTTGCATTGACTTAAGTCTCCTTTCTTTGGTAGTTTGATTAAGTATCCTTTCTTCCAATCCTCGGGTACTTTGCCTTCTTTCCACACCTTCTCCAGTAGTGGCGTCATCAAGTCTGCTGTTGTCTCTGGGTCCACTTTCAATGCTTCTGCTGCGATTCCATCTGGTCCTGCTGCTTTTCCAGCTTTTATCATCTTGATTGCCTTCAGGACTTCTGATTTCGTCGTGGGGTTGGTGTTCCATGGTAACTCTGTCTCCGTTATTGGTATTGTTGGGCGCGTTGTCAGTGGTGGTCGATTTAGGAATCTTTTGAAGTGTTCAGCCCAGTGTTTCCTTTGCTCCACTTCTTTGGTGAGTGACTTTCCATTATCATCTTTCACCGGCTTAATTTGTGTCAAACTTTTGCCCGATAGGTAAAGACTTCTTATAATTTAGTCACTATTAAATTCTAAACTGTCTTCGTTAAATATTAATTCTGAGGTTTCCATCTAGAGGGGATCACTTCCTACGCCTTAGCGTGAACAATCAAATGACCGATGATACGATTTCCTACCCGTTCTGATACGAAACGTGCCTAAGAGAGGCTATTTTTTAAAAGAATACTCACTCACCTTTTGTATACTGTTGGAATTAGTCTCTTATTCACACTTTTATCAGCTTTAGCTAAAAGATTTTATTATAATGTTTATTACAGATTCCTAGTCATAAACGGTAGTCCATCATTATCATTATTATACCTGATATATGCAAATCGAAAATTATAGTTGGGTGAGGTGTGTTCAAAACATTTTTACAACGTCAAAATCAGACATGTCAATATCTTGTTATTTAAAGCCGACTGGTGAGTGGTGACTAGCAGTGGAATCTACCAGGATGCTCATTTCATGCTATTTGGGACTCGTCATCTGGATGTAAATGCATTCCCCAGTGAGTGAGTGATGGTGTTCTCGTCGAGGCTGGAATCCAGCGTCCTTAGTTTCAAACGCCAGAGCATTATCCACTGGACCATTTGGGCCACGAAGTCCACTCCTTGTGCATCAGGCATGTTATCATTTAATTCAGTCGATGGGAAAGTTTAAATTGAATTTAATAATTAATAAAACCCATTGCGAAAGGGATGGCTGTTGTGACCCATTTAGTGTAGTGGATAACACTGGCATTTGAAACTATGGGTACTGGGTTCGAGCCTTCTTGGGAACAGCATAACTCACTTACTCATTCACTGGAGAATGCAGGTACATCCGGATGACGAGTCCCAAAAAAGACGCATTGCTAATCTTCGATTCCACTGCTAGTCACCACACACCAAATGACTTCATGTTACATGACTTGCAATAGTCGAAGCATCTGCACAAGGAACCGACATGCCAACCTGAGACCAAGCACTTCGGTCCAATCGATCGATGGGGAAATCTAAATTGTATTAAATAATCTTATTATTTAGTCATACACATGCTTACATATGTTAAATTTATAGATTTGTTTCTAAGATGGTTCCCTGTATCTCAATAAAATTACCAAATGTAGATGCTTATAAGTGTATTAATTCTACCAGGATAACTCCAGTCTATTTGTCATTGTGTGCTTCGATGAATGCTACTCACTTAATAATGATGTTAACAGATTACCACTCACTACTTATTATAGATCATATATTTGTTGAAATTCCCCCGCATATGTTGTTTCCACAATGTTCGTGTGTTTGTATGTGTGTTAACCTTCAAGAGAAATTGTCCAAGTAAGGGTGTCTGTGATGCGTCGGTGGCACAGTGGTAGAATGCTCGCCAACCACGCTTCATGTGGTCCAGGGTTCGATTCCCGGCCACAGACGCACTCCCAAACCTCGCCAAGCCAGTAATAGGACTGGTAAAGAGGGAAGGTTGGGCATGAAGCTAGCGACCCCCATCCTGTAAAAAATAATCACCACTTCTACTGAAACTTCAAGCCTGTAGCTCGAAGCCCTGTATTTCACTGGGAACGAAAAGGAATAAAATAAAGGGTGTTTGTAGCAGAGTATTCATCTGACGAATCCTTCTACCGCAATTTATAAAAATTCACTACAAATGCTACTTTTTTCACAACTGTTGCTTATTTTTAACAAGGATTAGATATATAAAGTACCAATACAATGAGTAAATCACGACCTACAACAGAATAAAACAGGAGAATGTAATCAATCAACCAAACAAACATCAACGAGACATTCAATCAAGAAGGATTTTCCTGTATTAACTATTGTTCAATTTGGAAGAGAATTTAAATTTTTTTCAAGATGACATTGTGAATGACGTCAGAGAATCTATTGAGAATATCAGAAGGATGGACAACAAATAAAAGTACTAGTAAGATAAACCATTATTGATTGTTAATTTGATGCAGTAAGTTTTACTCACAGTTATCTGCAAGTAGTAATTGCAGTAAGTGTCCTTTAGAAGAAACCATAGAAACCGTTCTAGAAGATGAGGATAACACGTTGACAAGGTTTTAAAAGCTAATATTGTGAAATCATTAAGTTTTGTGGTAAGTATTGGGATGTAGATATGTATTGCTTTGCATTCTGAGTGGAACGTAAGACTTCAGTCTTCGAATCTGAAGTTCCAGTAGCAGTGATGTTATTTTACTTCACGGAGTGGAGTCGCTAGTCTCACGTCCCACCTAACCTCTTTACCTGGATTACTACTGGCTAAGAGGGTTTAGGGGTGCGTCGGCCGGGAATCGAAACCTCCATCACTTGAATAGTTGGAGAGTATTCTACCAGTGAAAAGTCCAGGCAGGAGTGATTTTGAGTAGATATTTTGTTTCGAGGAAGAAGTGCTATACAAGAACCTTACAGATTTGTTGTATGTGTTAGGCATCCAATGAATACAACAAAAAGCTGTAAAATATTCATTATTCAAATAAGTGTATTCCTTTAGCTGCTTTCTTGTCACTGGAGTTTACATTCATTAAGATCATCGGCGATTCTGAGTCTACGGATTGAACTAGTCCTCTTATTTTTCCCCTGAAACCGGACCCAAAAACCTAGTCTTAGGATGTTTTAATCAGTAAGTCACTTGCTAAGTAAAGCTTAAGGGTTCGTTCTTCAAATGGTCATAAGAAAAAGGCACAAGCAGCGAAGAAAATTTTCTTTTCGACGATTCATTTTCATGAGCTGTACAATCGTAATTATAATTAACAAAGAAATCTTTAGACCAATCAGATACTGGTAAATTTTGTCCTTGGAAAATAATGTAAGGTGTAAGAAGGGATGACTAATTGTAAGTTAGAAAGGAGACAGAAGTTGACATGACGTAATAAGTGTGGGATAGTGAATAATCAATAAGCTCGTGTAAAATGGACAGGAACTAGTGGAAAGGGTATAAAGTGTTTTTGTATAAAATATGTATGAAAAGCAATGTTATTAATAAACAGTAATAGAGTGGTAATAAAATGTGGATGATGGGAATAATAATCATAGTAAAAAAGTATCAATAAAATAAAATAATAATAGTAATAATAGTGAACTTACATAATAAAGGAAAGAATCAAAATTGTGGTGAGAACTTTACTCTGGCCATGGTAAGGCGAGAGAATGTATGTATCGCTTTTGGATGCAGAGGTCCGGTTTCAGATCTCGAATAGCTAATACTTCAGCTATGTACAGATGGCGTATCCGAAGTCCTTTTGTACGATATTGAGGAACTCTGTGTAACACTGTGAAGCACTCAGGTTGGGGGTGCTCGATGTCCAGAGATGACAAGGTGTTCGAGGATCGAGCTGTTGCTATTCTTCTTTTCTACTCTGGCTAACCAAGCTGGGCAGAAAATTTTCTTCAAATGGTGGCTGTCATATAGTAACGACAGAAGACAAGGGCCAGGCAACAGATCGTTTATTGAGAAAATCAACAGATATTTATAGATTTTTATATACATTATTATTAGCGTTATTGTTAGCAGAGAAGCAACGTCTTCTGATTGGTTGTTTTCTCGCTAAAGGTTATTCTGTACTACTTGTGAACGTTTCTTAGAAAGTTAAGCCGTTTATCTGCGAATCGTATTTGAACACGTTAAGTCTGCTGTGATTGGTTGGTGATTTCTTCAAGGTTAAGTTTTGCTATCGTTTTTCTCATTAATCCTGATTCCGGACAAAACACTGACGTAAATTGTTGTTTACAATTTCAGCTTGTTTGCAGCCAGCTCTCACCATTTTTCAAAGCAACCATGTTTCCACGGCGTGTTTTACACTATGAGACGGAGGTAATTCTACAGTCTACATTTATTTCTTAAAATAGGCGAATAAATGACTAGCTATTTGAATTAGCCAATCCTGTGTATGTAAAGTAAGCTTTAGGTAAACATAGAGAAGACGGAGGTAATGAAGGTAACGAACCAACCAACTAACCAACAAGAAACGTTAGTCGCTATCAAAGGAAGAAATTTGAAAGAGGTCATTTTCTTCAGCTATCTAGGTGGCATTGTTGCAACTACAGGCGACATTACGGATAAAGATGAGAAAGGTATAATTGGAAAAGCAAAAGAAGCTTTCATCACCCTGAAATCCGACTGGAAATCTTCTCCAGTTGGCATAAACAACGAAATTCGGATTTTCAACTCCAATGTTAACTCTTCAAGTTCATCTACAAAGGTCAGCAGCTTGGCGCAGGCGTCACCAAAAGCATTTCCACCAGGCTACTGGAAACAATTATCAACATCAGTCTTCATTAGACCATATACCGATGACCAGATGGCCAGCCAGGAGAAATTAGTACCAATAAACTCTGGAAATGAACCAATCAAGAACCTGTTGCTTAACAGATATTCTGAAGGAAATGGAGATGGATTGGACGCTCTCTAGGGGACTGTCGAATAACATCGCCATCCAAGCCTTAGTGTGGAGCGCGATTGGAAAACGACGAGTTGAGCATGTATCGGAGGATGACATGGAGAATATCATGTGTGGAAGAGATGAAAGACTAAGGGCAGGCGCGTAGTCAGCTGAAGAGGAATAGGACAAAGTCGAGATATACTGTCGAAGCCCTATTTTCCACCTGAAAACCTAGGGAACAGTAATACTAACAGCAAAGTATGTAGTTCAAAGTGAGTTTGATTGATTTTGCGTTATTCACCGTAAATAATCAAGTTATCTTTGAATAAAAATGATAAGAAATTAAAAAGCAAAATGTTATAGATTACTGATCTTCTTTAAACAATCAAGTAACCAGCAAATGTCCTTAAATTGACCTATTTTCCAATTTTCTGTCTTTGTTTTTCTATCACACAAATAGTAAGAAGTCACTTTGTATGCAATTTTATACACTTTTTCTAGTTGGAATATAAGGATATAATTTACTTATCTCAGTCAACGTTAATTTATCTTGTTTTAATACAACTTTTCATAGAATCTAATAGAATATAGCATAGATCCTTTGCATTTCCAGTTTAAAAAATTATATTTAATTTTCAAGAGTTGGTTTGTAAGAATTAGATATGTTTTTACGATTTCCACCACAGACTGATATCTAATCCTTAAAAGTCAACTCTTGAAAATTGGTCCGATGCTCGCTAGTGACTTGCTACAGGACGGAGTTTCCTAGAGTTCTAGTGAGAAGTCGTGACCAGTCAGGTCCAATCAGATATCACGTGTGTGGATGGATGTCCCACCAACGGTAATAGTTGGGGTCGCACTAAATCACGAATCGGTAGAAGTTAGAATTCATGAGCCATAGAATTGGGTCCCAGTGGCTGAATGGTATATTAGCTTGTCTTGTAACCGGAAGGTCCTGGGTTTTAATCCCAGTGGGTGCGTACTGCCGATGATTCCCAAACTAGGATGAAACGGCAGCTGTCCAGTATTCCCTGGTTTTCAATGGTTCTCTAACTGATATCAATCCGTGATCAACTCGTAAAAAACTTCATTATCTCCGTATATTTTTTATTTTTGCTTGAAGTCCTGTGTTTGCTGACAACCTCTTCTGTTAAAAAAATTATTGGTTTTCTCCTGTAAATGGTCTAACTTATGTGACATTAGATATAACCATCTGCAAAGTTCAGATCCTCAAGAGTCTTCTAATCGCCCAACGTATTCCTGTCTACTCGCTGTACAAACACAGTGCACGGCATAATCCACTCTACCACTTAGGAAGTATTTAAGTTATTGCCTTCAGTTCGCTTAACAGAATTTAGATACTTCCATTTCACTTTTAATTTATTGATTAGTTTAGAATATTTTTTCTAAATCTATTTTCATAAGTCAATATAATTTTTAAATTTTGTTAATTTTCCCCAAATTCACTCATCTGTCTTTTTGTTCCTAATCAGGTGGAGGTCTGTTTCAACGTCCACCCATTTAATCCTCTTTGTCAGATGAATCAGCTGGGTTTCTTTTTGAATTTTCCTACATGACATCTAAAAACAAATATCAGCACAATAAACAGACAGGGATCTCAGACCCATTATTATTGTTCCCTTAGGTTCCAAGGAGAATGTAAGGATTTAATAGCACATCTCAATTTCATCCTGTTCTGTGCAGTCCTCATTAGGTGGCTCTACGATTCCCAATAAGCTCCAATCTAACCAGTGGCTTAATTGTCTAAGAGCTTGCTTGTCTTGTAACCAGAAGGTCCTGGGCTCGAAACTCAGCGGGTGAGTACTGTTGAAGAGTCCCAAATGAGGGCGAAGCAACTATCCAGTATTACCTGGTGGTTTTACAGTGGTTCTCTAACCGATGTCAGCTCATGATGAAATCCTGTAAGCAATCAATCAAATCCCTACAAACCCATACTTGAAAAAAGCTCTAATGTCGTCTTCACATGTTATCCTAGGACACACGCTCAACTCATCATCAGGTTTCACTCAAGATTCTGCCTGTTGCACGATGGATTGGTTCGTACCCCCAAAGTTCATTGTCGCTTTAGCTTTCCCATCCATTTGATCTTTAATATGGAGCGGAGACAGCTATTGATGAAAGTCTGGAGCCTATTCCATATGATTTTGATGACGTTTAAGCCAATTCTTTGAACTACACAGAAGAAATAATTTCAAAATAATGTCAAAAATTCGAATCTTGTTCTTTTTGCTTATTGCAGCAGATTTTCATATTGGTTATTGATTGATTAAGGAAGATCTGCCTTGCCTTTTCAATCCTGGCTGTGAAATCTTCATCTCTGCCGCTTAACAGTAGTTGAAACACTGATGCCTGCATCACTAAAACGTTGCAATTTGACCAAAAATTGAACTTTTCAATCTCTAAAGTCTGATGTGAAAATCAATTTTATCCACAGTTGAGCCTAAAGTCATTTTCAAACAAGAAATCTCTGCCAGTTTGCTATTTAAATTATTTTTAGCATAAAATAACAATAGAGAAAAGCCATTTTGAATTATATGCATATCTTAAGCTTCATAAACTTATCCAACAATTGAAGATATTTAAATTTAGCATTATAACAGAAAACTACTTTCGTTTTTCATAACTGTGTCAACAAACAATTGTTGTCATAGCAACCGTTATATTGTTACCGTTTTGATGAAGCTTTAAATGGATAACAAGTTGATGGATTATCAGCGTTATTTTATTATGGCACCAGAGAAATACGTCATTCAACCTGAAAAAAAGCATCAAGTTATGAGTGATCATTATTTCATAAGGTGAAAGACACTCCACAATGTGTTACTTTATTCGTTTATTCCTATTAGAAGTTAATTTATAATTTCGGCCATTCTGTATGTTATTCGAATATTTACTGTAGTAGTTTGGCTTAGAAACCAGAGAGTATTGGACGGCTGTTTCGGTCTAGTTTGCAACTCTTCTGCAGTACGAACCCATGACCTTCCAGTTCCTAGGAAGGCCCGTAGACCATTCAGCCTTCGGACCTATGTCAATGACCCATGAATTCTAATTTCTGCCAATTCTTGATTTTAACTCGACCACAAGCCAATGTCACTGTTAAGTATGTGTCTTCATTTCCGATCAGGCGGACCCCACTGATTGTGAATTCTCACTAGAACTCCCGGCAACTTTATCCTGTAGCCAGTCACTAGCGAGTTAATTAACCAACTTTTGAAAGTTAATTTGATAATCGCTAATGACTGCTTACACGGCAGAGTTGACTGAAGTTCTCTTTAGAAATTGTAACCAGTAGAGTCCATCCCGTAGGGTGTGAGAAAAAATACTCACCAATGACGTTACCAGGTGGTAGTGTGGTGAGAGCTAGCTGCAAGCCAAAAATAGGTCAGAAGAAAGAAGTAATCCAAGATACTTAACTTCAGGCTTGATTTCTATATCAGTATCATCAATTTTGCATAGGTTATTCAACAACTATACGACAACGGCACATGTCAAGTGATCCACAACGGAAAACTCAGCGAAGCGTTTGGAGTAAACACAGGAGTCAGACAAGGGTGCTTATTATCACCAATGATATTCCTAATTGTGGTGT